>CM074720.1:311645436-312227936 GCA_037306005.1 Rhinophrynus dorsalis | reverse complement strand
GATGAGGTCTTCAGTCTTTCTTTGACCACCGTGACCCGCCATGGGAGTATCATGAAGAAGCCGTAGTACTTCAGGACATACTGGATCAGGGACGTAAACACTGTTCTTTTGGCAAAGCACTCCTTTGTTGAGGACGAAGGGAGGATGACGCCCAATTATGGACTTGTTGGTGTGTTCACGGATACGGTTCCAGAGTAAGTATGCCATGCCAAGGAAGTGTCCTTGTTGCAGAATTGTCTCAGTCTGCTTGGAGGGTTCTTGCTCTGTGCTCTCTGTTCTGGAAAGGGCGTCCGCCTTACCATTCCTGGACCCAGGCCTGTACGTGATATACAGTTGAAACCAGCTGAAGAAGAGGGCCCACCGTACTTGAAGTGGACGGAGTCTTAGGGCAGAACGCAGGTATTCCAGATTGTGATGGTCTGTATAGATCACCATGCGATGGGGGGCCCCCTCCAGCAGGTGTCTCCATTCCTCCAATGCAAGCTTTATGGTGAGTAATTCTCTGTCCTCCACGTCATAATTCCTTTCCGGGTCTGACAAATGACGAGAGAAGAAAGCTACAGGGTGCAGATGGTCATTTTCTGCTTTTCTTTGGGACAAAACTGCTCCCACTGCTGTTTGGGAGGTGTCCACCTCCACTATGAATGGACATGGCGGATCAGGGAGAACAAGTACAGGAGCGGTCATGAATTGACGTTTGAGAGTCGTGAAGGCATCTTGAGCTTGGTCAGACCACTGAAATCGAACTGATTTTTTGGTTAGGGCTGTGATGGGGAGTATGAGGCATGAAAAGTTGCGGATGAACCTCCTGTAGAAGTTGGTGAATCCTATGAAGTGTTGCACACCTCTCTTGTCGTAACAATCATCATATGGTTACGGTGTTCCTTGAGGTCTGAGGAGTAGACCAATATATCGTCAAGACAGAAGACAACAAAGACATCCAGATAATCTCGGAAGACATCATTAAGAAAATATTGGAACGTAGCTAGAGCGTTGCACAGACCGAACGGCATCACAGTGTATTCGTAGTGACCATACCTGGACCGAAAAGCCATCTTCCACTCGTCCCCATCAAATTCTCACCAAGTTGTAGGCTCCTCTTAGATCGAGTTTGGAGTAGACGTGGGCCGAGCACACTCGGTCAAGTAGCTCCGAAATCAGGGGCAACGGATAATGGTTCCTTACTGTGATGTTGTTGAGCCCCCGATAGTCGATACATGGTCTCAACCCTCCGTCCTTCTTCCCCACAAAGAAGATGCCTGCTCCTTCTGGAGAAGTGGAGGGTCAGATAAACCCTTTCTTGAGGTTATCATCAATGTATTCCTTAAGGACGGAGAGCTCGGGCTCGGAAAGCAGATAGATGCGTCCAAACGGAATAGGAGCCCCAGGACGCAGTTCAATGGGGCAGTCATACGGCCTATGAAGCAGTAGGGTTTTGACACCACGCTTCTCAAACACATCAGAAAAAGCTGCGTACACGGTTGGAAGGATAGGACTTGTATTTTCTGGTTCCAGGAGAAGATGTAATCCAGTAGAAGGCTAAAGGCATTGTCTTTTGCAGTGAAAGGAAGAGAAGACCAAGGATCCACGAGCCCAGTTGATGTTCGGGTTGCGAAGCCACAACCAGGGTAGTCCAAGAATAAGCGGGAAAAGCGGAGACGGCACTATATCAAACCGTAGCTCCTCCATATGGTGCAGACCAAGGGAGACGCGTAAGGGAACCGTCTCATGGGTGATTGGGCCTGATCTTAGTGGACTGCCATCCACCACTTGGATCTGTACCGGGGCTGTCTTCTTAATGATGGGGATGGAAAGAGACTTCACCAGATCGGCATCCATGAAGCACCCGCTGGCCCTGGAATCCACCATCGCTGTGGATGAGAAGGATACTTCATTCCACTGTAAAGAGAGAGGAATAGATAGAATAGATAGATGAGAAGATACACCGGAGGGCAAGACAAAGTAGGAAGAATGAACACCGGGTGTATCTTGAGACCGCGGGGGTCGTTCCTTACAGTACCGGAGATGGTGGTCTTTGCTGGCACAGTACAAGCAAAGGTTAAGTGTTCTTCGGCGGCTCCTTTCGGCTGCCAAGATGGCTTCTCTGAAGAGACCGACTTGCATGGGTGTTACGGTTTTTAGGACACTCAGACCAGTAGGTAAAATAAAAACACAGTTTATTAAATAAGAAATAATGCAAACAATCGCCCTCTACAGGTGACAGCAATGATTGCACCGTATATACAAATGTACTCAAAGGCCCAAATACAGAAACAAGGAGCACACTAAATAATAGTACAGATAATAGCAAAATGAACACAAATGGGTTAAATTGAACAATCAGTCCGTCTCAGCTGTGGGGTTTGGCACGCCCAAAATGGTGAAGTGAGGTACTGTGTAGATGTGAACAGCCATAAGATGGCAAGGTAATAGATGTTCAGTGACCAACAAACGCCTAAGCAGAACAGTGACCCAATATAGCCCCCACTGGCGTACCTAATGAGACAACTGATACTGCAGGTGCAAGAGTATGTGGCCCCCACGGGCGTAATGGAGAATAGCCTGAAATGCAAGAGCTGGCGTTTAGCCCCCACGGGCGTATAACCGGAGACCAACAGTGAGCGTACCTTGAGCCAATAGCCCCCACGGGCGTATACCTTCAGAACCTGCCAGAGCTTGGAGCCTACCCCTTGCTTCCTCTCAGAACCAATAGCCGCAATAGAGACCTCCGGTAACCAACGTAATACTGAGAGCCAAAGGCGCCCAACCGGACCGACAAGAAGTGACTACTCTGCAGTTGTATCATACGAGTCGCCGTCCACGCTAGCGGCCAACTCAGCAGACGTAGCACAGTAACGTAAAGGCTCTATACCGGGGAATGGAGGCTCTGCTGGAGAGAGGCGGCACTGCAGGGGTTAAAAGGTACGTTTAACAATCGAAGGCTCAGCATGGTGAATAAGCTCTGCAAGCGTATGGAAGCTCAGTAAAGGGAGCACAGCTCTGCAAATCAGCACGGGACTCTGCACTGGACAAAGGCAATACTGGAATGTAATGGTAACACTGATACTGGCACTCAGCACGGCAGGAGTAAGAATGTCGCGCTGGCGACAACAGGAACACGCAGGTCACTGGAACAGGCCGTAGTCGATCACGGAGCAGGAAGTCAGCCAAGCCGGGTTGTAGCACGTAGGAGGTTCTCAGACAAGCCGGTACAAACACGATCAGGAACGTCAGCCAAGCCGGGTCAGGTAACAGAGTTGGTTCGCAGACAAGCCGGGTCAAACACAATCAGGAACACTGGAGCGTAGTCAGGACAGGCAAAGTCGGTACACAGGAATCCGGAACAGGAACACAGCAACAGCAAGACTGGCTCAGAAACACCACGAAAGGGCATCTGACAGTTGTCATGGTCAGGTATAAAAAAAGTCACCAGGGGGCGGGCCAAACCAACTCAGCGAATCAAAGTATACCACAGATGAGTGACAGGAGGATCACAGGCACTGTGATAATGGGCTCTTCAGTCGTTGGGGGCTCAACCGGCGCTGGAAGCGGAATGGAGGGAAGGCGACGTCATGGAGGACTGTTGGCCAGGGCTCTATCCGGTGTCTCTCCCTTAGCCTTCGATCGATCAGTATGACTGACTGAATCAGGGCCTCCAAAGATGAAGACATACCTACACGTGCCAGTTCATCCTTGATGGGATCGGACAAGCTGATCTGGAACTGGTCTAATAAGGCAGGTTCGTTCCAGGCTGTTTCTACGGCATACCGTCAGAACTCGATGGGACGTCTGCCTTGCTTCAGAGCCTGTAAAGCAGCTTGTGCAGTCGTAAACTTATAGGGGTCGTCGTAAAGTTGCTCCTTAGCGTGACTGAAGGCCGCCCAGGAATCCAACACTGGACTATTGGTTTGGAGGAGGTGACGGACCCACAATTGGGGTTCACCGGACAGGAGCTAAATGACCGTACGAACCTTCACGAAATCCGTCTAATATGTGCGAGGTTTCAGAGAAAATAGTACGTGACACTCCATGATGAATGCCCTGTACTGAGTTCTGTCACCCGCATACCTCTTAGGCAGGGGGACCTGTGGTTCGGGGGTCACCCCAGCCCCCTCCTGGGGGTTAGGTGCGGCTGGGGTCGAAGGACCATGTTCTTCAGCCTGGGTCAGGAGGGCGGTGCGGACCTCCTGGAGCTGGAGAGTAGCTTGTCCAGCCTGTAGCTCCTTTACGGTCTGGGTTAGCAACGAAATCTGGTTAGTCAAAGCCGCCATGGCTTGTGCCGTCCCTGCGGGCTCCATACGCTGGCTTGCTTGTTATGTAAGGGCCTGGACTATGGTTGGTGCCCAGATGCAAGAACCCTCAGTATTGGATGCTGCTGAATGAAGGGGACAAGAGAATCGGCGTAGTCGCGGTCACGAATGCCAAGGGTCAGGAGTGGAGAAGACGGAATAGTCGCGGTCACGGTAGCCAACGGTTGGGTGAGGAGAAAGCGGAGAGGTCGAGGTCACGGTAGCCAATGGTCAGGAACGGAGATATCAGAATGGTAGGGGTCACTAGCCTAGGTCAGTAGCCACAGAAAATGCAGACAGTATAAGCTGTAAGGGTATGGGGCTAATACAAGCAAGCCGTGAGCGAAGGGACGCCCAGGGTTTAAGTAGTGGTGCTGTGGCTTGCATACCTGTCCTCCGATTGGTCCCCACAGCCACGTCCCTTCCCCGGCCCGAACTGCCGACACATACGCTGGAGCCACTAGGCTTACCCAGGCATGGATCACCACCAGGACAGGACTTGAGAGGAACGCCGCTGGGACGCCGCGGGCGCACTAAGTGGAGGACCCGGAGCGGACCAGGACGGAGGGTAAGCGCCTGACAATGCCCCACTTAGGTCCTCCACTACATAAGAAACAAATCTCACTAGTTTACCAACTGACTTCATAATACTCTATACAACATGCTATTTCAATAATCCTACTGCTCCCTACTATCCACACTCACTCTATGGTGGCCAACTGTCACCGCATTAAGTGGCACATCTCTAAACAATCCACTCACCCAATTCCAGGAAGAGGCTGCCCCAGACCCTACCCTCCCACACCAGCATCAGGCTCACCCCCTCTCCAAAGAAGGCTGTCTTCTGGCCGGCCGTAGCCAGAATACGTCCAATGGCTTAGTGCTCTAGGTACAGGACGAGCTCAACTTGGCCAGGGGCATGTACTTCCTCCAGCATAAGTCTAAGTCTGAGACCTTTTTGATAAGATTATATCCCACAGCAGTTAAGCAGTGCTGTCCTGTTCTTGTTCAAAGCGGGGCTTCTGTGTATCTTGCTGCCATATGTTGCCAGGATACACATAACGGTGCATGTTCGCATTGGGTACCACAGCATTGGTTAACCCATTGAGTGCCAGAAGGGTACACAACGCATTACAAAGCAATGTGTAGAGCACCCCTCTGGCACTCAGAGGGTTAACTGCTGCAGGCCATCGTCTTCTCAAACAAGCATTCTAAATATATAACACGCTCTGGGTTGAATGCAATTCAGGATTTAGTGGGACAGGGTAATGCCAATAATAAACATTGCTTATACCGAGCTACTCACTTGACTTCCGCACAGACCTTGTCACACAGATCCATACATGATGTACTAATTGCACCTCTGCATATCATAAATGCCTCCACGGGAACAGCTTCTTGAGAGGCTACAAATTGCGAGTCATCTGAGTGTAACTCCTATTGGCCAGTACTACATGTGTGTTTGTTTGTGTGTGTTTAACCCTTTGAATGCCAGAGGGGTATGCAAAGCATTGCAATGCGTTGTGTACCCCCTTTGGCACTCAAAGGGTTAATAAGTATATTTTGTTATGTGTTCTCTTCCACTGTTTCGTTGTGCTACCACTGCCTGAGACTTGAAATTCATGCAGGATTCAACTCCCAACACAATGCACATTGGGGGGGGGGTCATACATTTGCGCAATACATTGCACCCCTGTTCCATAACATGACTCCTCTGGCCATATGCAACATGCATTGCTACATACAAACATACATACATACAGGCACAAAAAGCCTTGCATTGCAAACACCCACCCCTCTGATAGCATTGTGTGTGCATAACCCCAAATATCCCACTGCACTTGGCACAACCCTCTGATTTTCGTTCCTTCTTCCAGCTGTGTTCCTAGGTGTAGTCCCTATGTATTGTCCCCTCTGCCGTTTCTTATGTTCATTTACGCAGACACCCACACCTCCATATACATCTACACAGACCCATACACACAGGGATATTGGCAACTCTAGGCATTTTTCTGTCGTCCAATATAGGTTACTGGTAACTTTGGGTAGGCAACTGGCCCTTTAAGTAGGCAGGAACAATTCTTGAAGAGAATGCTAGGTGGAGCCTACCTCCTAGCTGCATCTAGCCACTCCCCCCCAGTAAGACTTGTTCCTTGATGAAGATACAAGGCAAGAGATCAGTTCTGCTATAGTTTTAGCTTATTTTTTGTTTTCTGTTAGCTATGGAATAACACCATTAGGCAGATTACAATTACTGACATTCCCTAGTGGATAGCTTAGTTTCCAGGTGCTATGGTGGACCTTTCAGCCCTTGGGAAATCTTGTTTAGCAAGTTCTTTCCCTAGGAGTTGCAATGGTAATCTGAAGACAGAAGACCTGCTAAAAAGGTGAGCAACCCTTTGAATGCTGAAGTCCACTTGTCCCACATGCTTTCCCTCCGCACAGGGGTCTCCTTTAGAGTTCCTAATACATACTCCTGCACTCATTGGGTTTGTCTGTATGTCTGTTGGAGGTTTGGAGCAGAGCTTCTGTGGTAAATTAACCCTTTGCTTGCTGATTTGGCAACTTTTAGGGGGTTTTAGCACGTTTCCCTTCAGGGTGTAGTGTTTATTTGCTTTTTGAAATGTTTTGTGATGCTTTTTACTTCACTGTAAAAGTTTACAAATTTGAGTTCCCCGCCTTTAAGGAACATTTTACCGCATAGACGCCATGCTCCATTCACCTCTATGGGACTTTACAGTTTTGGACATATCTCTGCAACCTCAATATAGCGACTTCAGAGACGGCTCATTTTGTTTGTTTGCCCTTGGTTTATCATCTGGTCAATGTTCTGTGTGTTTTGGGGGCTCGTGCGGCTTCGGGCACTGTTGGGGTACTTTTTTAGGGAAAACTATATTTCCCATGTGCGCTAGCTTACACGCATTTGTTTCTGATTGGCTTCTGTTGCGGCAGCCATTTTCTACTTTCCCTTCACAAGTATCCTACGCAGGGCTTGAACTCTCCTCTCCTCAGCAGATTAACCCTTTGTCTGCCAGATAAGTGCAAATTAGCACTTTCTGGGTTAAAATTTTAATCTTACACACTATATTTAGTTGTTTCCTTATACTTTGGACGTTTTGACACTGTGAGGATGTCAACTCCGTTGGAACTTGGGGCTAGACCTAAGACTAAGGATACTGGGGTGTGCGTCCCCCATTGCGCACTGCTCCTCATGTCAATCAGGGTTACCTAGAGAATACTCAGGTCATTTATGTCCAGCATGCGCTGCTGCCCCTGTGTCCCCCCCAGGGACCTCAAGCCATGTACTAGAGCCACTGTGGATGCAAAAGTTTAAGGCCACTACTAGAGACCTAAGGTCTACCTTACAACTCCTTTCATCTCAATTGCAGGGGGTCTTCCAGTCTTGGCAGCCCTCTACTCCTAGCAGGTCTTCCCTACCAAAACCACAGGATGTACCTAATGTATCTGACTCCTCTGAGGTGGAACTGTTGGTGGATTCTGATGAGGGGGAATGTTCTGCGGGGACCCCTTTGAAGCTGATCCTGATCCCTCTGCTGAGGGCCTGATCAGGGCAGTGTTAATCACGCTAAACATTCCCTTGGTTCCAGAGGCTCCCACAGACCCCTCTGATGTGTTTCAGGAGCCTAAGAAGCAGTCTGCCTGTTTTCCCCCTAACCCCACTCTTGACCGTCTTGTGTCTGACGAGTGGAAAGCTCCTGACAAGAAGCCTTCTGTATCTAAGAAGTTGTACCCCTTTTCTGAAGCGGCATTAGCTCAATGGGCTCATCCATCCAAGGTGGACGCTCCTGTCTCTAGGCTTTCTAAATCAACTGCTTTGCCTGTGGCAGACGCATCTGTCCTCAAGGACTGGACTGACAGGAAGCTTGAGACCTCCCTGAAGACCATCTTTGCTATGGCTGGTACTTCGTTGCGCCCAGAGTTCACCGCTGCTTGGGTGAACATGGCCATTGCAGTTTGGACTGAGCAGCTGACTGTAGTTGTCTGTCAAGGAGCTCCTACTGCTGATATGCTGCGGCTCCTTGCCAACATCTCTGAGGCTCAGCATTATGTTTCTGCTGCTATCTTTGACGCTATCCGCTTGGTGGCTAGAGTGTCTACCATGTCTGTGGTAGCCAGATTGGCTCTTTGGCTTAAGATCTGATCTGCAGACACTACCTCTAAGAAACCTTGCTTTCGTTACCCTTTCAGGGTACCTTTCTGTTTGGGCCGGAGCTTAAAGACCTTAATAGTGAGGCCACAGGGGGTAAGAGTACCCTGCTACCCTTAGTGCCTAGGAAGAAGCCTCCAGCGAAGCAGAATTGGCTTTTTCGTCCCTTTCAGGATGAGGCACACACCGCGAACCAGGCTGTTCCCCAGGCTCCGCGCTCCTCCTCCAAGCCCAAACAACAATGGAGGGCAAACCAGTCCTCCATCAAGCCCAAGGCTTCCAAACATTCTTCGGCATGACTCTCCGAACCACAGACCCCACACGCCAGTAGGTGGTCATTTGCTCCACTTCCTCAGTGTCTGGATAGACACCGTGATGGATCAGTGGCTTTTGCAGGTTGTATCAGAGGGGCACAGGATCTCTTTCACCTCTCTTCCCCCATTCAGGTACTTTCCTTCTCACACTCCTCAGGGAGCGGAGAAGCGCCATTTGTTCCACGGCGCCATCCAGACCCTTTTGGACAAGGAGATTCTGGAACCAGTTTCAGTACCAGAAATAGGTTCGTGTTTTTACTCCAACCTTTTTGTGGTTTCCAAGAAAGACGGCGGCTGTTGTCCAATTTTGGACCTCAATTCCCTTGTGGTCAAGACTCCCTATCACCAGGAGTCCCTGAGGATGGTGATCGCGGCCATGTCTCCTGGGGAATTTCTTACTTCTCTGGATCTTCAGGATGCATACCTGCATATTGCCATTCATCCAGAGAGCCAGCAGTACCTCAGGTTTGCTTGCGACCAAGGGCATTTTTTAGTTTTCTGCTCTTCCCTTTGGTCTGACTACAGCTCCCCAGATCTTCAATCACATCCTGGGTGCATTAGTGGCTGTCCTCCACTGGGACGGCATCAGAGTCATTCCATACATGGACGACTTGCTACTGAAGGCCCCCTCTCCAAAACTCCTTCATCAGCAGGTCAAGGACTGCATTCATGCACTGACCCATCACGAATGGATCCTCAACATGGACAATTCGGACCTTGTACCATCTCAGAGACTAGTCTTCCTGGGTCTCCTCTTCAACATCAAACAGGGTATGGTGTTTCTCATGGACGGGGTGGCTCACCAGATCATCCACAAAGTGTCTGCTGTTCTTGCTCATGATCCAGTTCCAGCCAAGAAGCTGACCTCTCTAGTGTGGGGAAGCTCATTTCCACCAAAGCGGTTTCATTTGCCATGGCTCACACCAGGGAACTTCAGAGGTTTGTGATACATGTGTGCAGGGGTCAGTCGGATCTATTGAAGACATTGGTGTCTGTTCCCCTTCACGTGGAGCTGAGTCTGCTGTGGTGGCTCAACCTCTCCAATCTGCTGAAGGGCAGTCCCTTCCTAATATCCTTCTGGACTACCGTGAAGACGAATGCCAGCTTCTCCTGCTGGGGAGCAGTCCTGGGTCACAGCAATGCCCAAGGTCTGTGGTCTCCGGAGGAATCTCTCCTTCCCATCAATGTGTTGGAGTTTCGGGCAATATTTCATGCTCTTCGCCACTGGACACGTCACCTGAAGGGATGCCCAGTCAGAGTACAGTCTTACAATGCCACGGTTGTGGATTACATGAAGAACAAGCAAGGCGGAACGAGAAGTCTCCTAGCTTGGTTGGAGGTTAAAGCTATTTTAAACTGGAAAGAAGAACATGTTCCAGCCATATTCGCAGTTCATATTCCTGGCAGACTTCCTAAGTCGGTACACACAGACAGTGGTGAGTGGGAACTGAATCAAGAAGTGTTAAACCTCATTGTTCAGAAGTGGGGACTTCCTTGCATCGATCTGATGGCGACGAGGCACAATCAAAAGGTTCCGTTCTACTCTCGCTGGAGGGACCCTCTAGCTCTGGCATTGGATGCCATGTCGATCCCATGGCATACATCTTTCTTCCCACTCCCATGCTACACAGGGTGTTGCGGAAACTGCGTCTGGAGGGCTCTCCAGTCATTCTGATTGCTCCATACTGGCCTTGTCAAGCTTGGTTTCCAGAGCTCCTGGATCTCTACGTGGTGGAGCCCTTTCAGCTTCCCCTCCGTCCCGATCTTCTTCTGCAGGGGTACCTGTGGAAGGAGAATGGGTTTGACAGTGTGGAAATTGAGTCCTGCATACTGAAGAAGTGTTTCTCTTCTGGTGTGGTGGCCACTATGCTTAGTGCCCGCAAGCCTGTTTCCTCTAAGGCCTACCATAGAGTCTGGTCCTCTTTTCTCTCTCTTGGTGTGCTAAGGATCTTTCCCAGGAATGTGATCTTCCAACAGTCCTGTCCTTCCTGCAGGATGGAGTGGATAAGGGCCTCAGCTTGAGTTCCCTTAAGATTCAGACTTCTGCACTCGGTCTTCTTTCAGAGACTCATCGTTATCCTTCCAGATGTCGAGGTTTTCTTTCAGGGCATTGCTCGTCCTGCCTTTAAGAATCCTTCTCCTCTGTGGGATCTTAATTTGGTTTTGGGCATCCTTCAGCGCCCTCCATTTGAGTCGTTGGCTACTATTCCTCTGCGCATGCTGACTTGAAAAATGGCTTTTCTCCTGGCGATCGTGTCTGTTCACCAAGTCGCGGAGTTGCATGCCCTGTCTTGTAAACCACCCTTTTTGGTGTTTCACAAAGACAAGGTGGTTCTTCGCACGAGTTTCTACCGAAGGTGGTCTCAGAATTCCACATTAATCAGGAGATAGTGGTACCTTCTTTCTGTCCTGACCCAACATCTGATAAGGAAAGGGATCTTCTCTTGTTAGATGTGGTGTGCTGCCTTAAGTCCTACATGCACTTTTGCCAGTCTGACACACTTTTTGTCATTCCTGAGGGTCCCAGGGCAGGGACATCGGCATCCAAGGTGACCATAGCGTCTTGGATTAAGTCTACTTATTCGTAAGGCTTACGAACTGCGGAAGAAGTCTGTTCTATTTAGGGTTTCTGCTCATTCCACAAGATCCATTGGGGCATCTTGGGCTTATAAGAATCAAGCCTCAGCTGATCAGTTATGCAAGGCTGCCACTTGGTTGTCTGTGCACACCTTCTCTAAACACTACCACGTTGATGTGCTGGCATGGGCTGATGCTAACTTTGGAAGGAAGAACCTGGAGGTCCCTTTCATCTCTTCAGTACTCCTTCACTTTTGAGCCCAGTTGGCTCTAGTTCTGTGTGCTGTGCTACAAGAATAACAACAAATAACACTTTGTTGTTATTCTTGGGATATCTATGATCTGATGGTTCATTATATGCACTTGTGACTTTGGGGGCCCTGCGCCTGGTCCTTGTCTTACTTCCCTCCTCTGGGAAACTCAATGGTTGGACATCCCAAAGTTATCAGCAACCTATATTGGACGATAGAGAAAAGAGGATTTTAGCCTTACCTGTTAAATTATTTTCTCTTAGTCCATATAGGTTTCTGGTCTCCCACCCTGTCAAGGGACCATGCTTGGCTCTCCTGTGACCGAACGTGCGAGTCCATTTGGGTTCATGCTCACAGGAGTCTTCTTTTCCCTTCTTGCTACCTAGTCACTAGTTAGAGTGTCAAATCTCACTGAAGGGGAGTGGCTAGATGCAGCTAAGGAGAGGAGGTAGGCTCCACCCAGCATTCTCTTCAAGAATTGTTCCTGCCTACTTAAAGTTACCAGTAACATATATGGTCTAAGAGAAAAGGATTTAACAGGTAAGACTAAAATCCTCCAAAAATAAAAAAGAGGAAAAAAAGATTGGATCTATAAAGAGCACTTCAACCAATAAATAATTCTACAAAAAATATTTATTGTAAATTTAGAAAAATCATTTATTAAAATATAATATAAATTGGTAGATAGACCTCAGTGTACAGACACATGACACAAAAGTGGAATACTTATAACCAT
Organism: Rhinophrynus dorsalis; assembly: GCA_037306005.1. Classification (NCBI taxonomy): domain Eukaryota; kingdom Metazoa; phylum Chordata; class Amphibia; order Anura; family Rhinophrynidae; genus Rhinophrynus; species Rhinophrynus dorsalis. Next base: position 312,215,601 of record CM074720.1, on the reverse strand, counting down.
AACTCATATACTAAATAAATACATATATTAGTTACCCACAACTTAAAACGAAAAGGAACTAAATCTGGCGCTAGATAAAAAATGAAAATTCTAGCGTACAAAAAGATTGTTGGAGCTCATATACACTGTTACTACTTTGATGTGTAGTGAAGTGTAGACGTACAATGAAATGAAATGATGACATTCATTCAAAACTTCCTCTTCTGTTAATCCACATGTATATCTCACATACAGGACAAATGGAGTGATGAAATAATGAAGAATGATACACATATGAGGTTAGGGACGCATCATTTTTAATCTGGCGCCAGATTTAGTTCCTTTTCGTTTTAGGTTGTGGGTAACTAATATATGCATTTATTTAGTAGATGAGTTATGGTTATAGGTATTCCACTTTTGTGTCATGTGTCTGTACACTGAGGTCTATCTACCAATGTATATTATATTTTAATAAATTATTTTCTAAATTTACAATAAATATTATTTTTTGTAGAATTATTTATTGGTTGAAGTGCTCTTTATAGATCCAGTCTTTTTTTCTCTTTTTTTTATTTTTGGATGTATTATCTTGGATTAAGAGCACCCTATATTACATTTTGTATAGGTTAACCTTTTTTATAGATATTTAGTAGTGCTCCTATGTAAATATATTGTGAAGACTAAAATCCTCTTTTCTGATGCTTTAAAATACCACTTTAAATTACTATATACAAGGATAAAAAACAATATAAAACAAACAAAACAAAAAAATGTCAATGCTGTCACTCACTGTTAGTGTGTGTGTGTGTGTGTGTATGTGTGTCAAATATATTAAATATAATTGTGTGTGTGTATGTATGTATATATATTTATCTATAAATATATAAAATACAGATTTTTTTTTTGTTAAGCCCTATACTGCTTACAACTCTAAGTGCCCTTTTGATTGTCCAGGACACTAGAAATTGTTGGAAAGTCTACTCAATATAAAGTGTAAACAGGAGAGATTTCACGCACAAGGCAAAGCAAAAAAAAAGTATGTTTAAGACTTACCTATATTAAGGTACTGAGGCATGGTGCCAAGCTTAAAATACATGGGGCAATATTACACGACAGCTCAATTTTACTACAGTGATTTATATGCAGGTAATGTGCAGCATTATACAAAGTCAGTTTTGGTGGTGCAGTAATAAACAACCTTTTTTTGCTCATACAAAATAGTAGTCTACCCTAAATTCTCCTTTTCATTTGGATTGTTAGTGATTAATATGAAGTGGATATGATTTAAGACACAATTTATTTTAAATCACCAATCAGGAAAGTTAAATGATTTAGTTTTCTATATAAATGTGCATTCTTGTTGTAACGTTTAAAGGGATAGTAATACTTAAAATGTAAAAAAATATGTTGTAGAGTTTATCCCCCTGAGTAAAACAAGGGTATTCCCACTGCTGAGAGATATTTTATTAAAAAATTATAACAGCTTAAACTTGAATTTTTTAGGTGCAATATCACAGTTGCCTGAAAATTTACAGTGGCACGGATACTACACCATCCTATGGACTGCTCTGGGCTGTAGACCATAAATCTCCATAGGATGGTGTAGAAACAGCGCCACTGTAAAGTTTTCAGGCCACTGTGATATTGCACCTAAAAAATTCAAGTTTAAGCTGTTATAATTCAAGTTTGGGCTGTTTTAATAAAGTATCTCTCAGCAGTGAGAGTACCCTTGTTTTATTCGGGGACATAAACCCTACAACCTATAATTTTTTTTTTTTTTTTTTTACATCTTAAGTATTACTATCTCTTTAAAGAGCAGTATCAATTACTTTAATATTGAAAATTCTACCCCGCTGACGGAAACAGCTGAGAGGCTTCTTTATTCGAAAGTTGTAGCAGCTCAAACTTGCATGCCTTTTTTTTTTTTTTTTGTGCAGTACTTGAGGTAACTGAAATCTTATTGTGGTGAAGTTACTGCATCAGTCCATGAACAGCCATTCTCTGTGACAATAACACTCCACAAGCTGCGATACAAACAGCTCTATATAATTTCATGCCCTATAGTTACTGCAATCAATAACTTTTGCATAAACTTCTCTAAGCTGTCAAAGGACCCTTGTTTTATTCTGCAGGATATATTGTGCAATATACATATTTCTCCATATTATGCAATACTATACCTTTAATTAATTAAAGACAGATCATGTTTTATCAGTTTTGGGCCACATAATCAGAAAGACATAAGTTTGAGGGCTGCATTATTTTTTTAATTGATAACAATGGTGAAAGCACTGCATACACTTGTGGCGCTATATAAACCTATTAATTCAACTCTAGACCATCAGCTATTCAAATAAATGGATTTATTTATTTGTTGTTCAGGTCAATGACAATACTAATAAGTAGCAAACATCTAATCTTGAACTATACAATATTGGCAGGCAGGAGCTTAGGATTTATTGGTCTTCTAGTTCATGTCTGATAGTTAACCCCCCTCCAGGATCCATGATGTACCAGGACTGTCATGCCGGTTCTGCCACTTAAGGACTGATGACGGTCCTGTCATGTCATAAAATTCTGAGATGGCATCGCGGCAGAACGCCGCTCTGCCATGCCAGTATTCAATTCACACACACAAAAAAAAAAACGCTCCATCTTCCTTAATGGCCATCCACGTGCCGGCTCGTCCGGTCGTTGAGGGGTTAATTACATAAAGTATGATATTTTATTTTTTTATTATTTTTTTTTTTACACTCAAGTGGCCGCTTTCGGGCCCAGGAGCTGCACATTGGACGCCCATGCTTTAAGGACCAGTGGAATGTGCAATGTATTGAGAAGCAATGAATTGCCACATCTGATCTTAATGGGTAACGGGGACTTTTACATTGGAGATCCCAGGTGAAGGGGAGCTGATGGATGGTCCATGTGAGTGTTTGCCAAATATTATTGGCTGTTGCCCACATGGGTAAGTAATTAATTTGAGGCTGTATTGAGCATAACCAGCTACCATGTAGCTCATTTGAAAATATCTGCCAGAGGCCTCTGTTCAGACTAGCCATGCTGCATGGACACAGTAAAGTTACAGCCTGATGGACTTCAGTCCCAAGTGTTTCTAATGGTATCTTTTAGAAACTGAGCATTGAGTACCATTCGGCAGGTGGAAAGAGTAACCTTAACCATATTTACAGAAACCTCTGAAACATCATAGGATAAGGACCTTAATACAAAAAACAAGTAAAACCCATTTACTAAATTTCACTTCAGCAGGGCATGAATATATATTTTTTCTACACTTATAAACCCTATTTAATAATAAAACAGGGTTTATAAGTGTAGAAAAAATATATATTCATGCCCTGCTGAAGTGAAATTTAGTAAATGGGTTTTACTTGTTTTTTGTATTAAGGTCCTTATCCTATGATGTTTCAGAGGTTTCTGTAAATATGGTTAAGGTTACTTAAAAAAGCATGCTATAAATATTCTCATTAAGTAAATATGAATTTGATTTTAAACTTTATTTTATTTTTTTTAATAAGGTGAAAGGGGGGAGGTACCATGACCCACCTCTCTCTTCATTCCCCAGGACATTGTCTCAATGTTAGGGCACACCCATGAGTCAGGTTTCCATAATAATCCTGCTTTTACACAGGTGGATAATCTGTAATTCAGTCACTGTAATTGATCTTCATGTGCTTAAGTAGTGATAGCCTTAAAACAGGACCAATTGTTTTGTCTTGAATTGAAGTAAAGAATCAATGACCAGTGTCAAACAGCAGAAGCAAAGGCAAACAAAATCCTGTCTTGCATAAAAAGTGGTATTGAAGCAAGAGGGGATAACATTATTTTGCCATTATACAACTCATTGGTAAGACCTCACCTGGAGTATGCAGTGCAATTTTGGGCACCGGTTCTGAAAAAGGATATACTAGAACTAGAGAGGGTACAGCAGAGAGCAACAAAATTAAGTGAATGGAGGACTTGACATATGAGGAATGACTAAACAAACTTTGTTTATTTACTCTAGAGAAAAGACAACTAAGAGGAGACCTTATCACATTGTACAAGTATATGAGAGGTCAATACAAGGATCTCTGCGGTGAGCTATTTATTCCAAGGCCTGATCAGGTGACCAGGGGACACCCCTTGAGATTAGAGGAAAGGAGGTTTAAACTTCAGCAGAGCAAGGGTTTTTTTACGGTAAGGTCTGTTAAATTGTGGAATTCATTGCCCACGGAGGTGGTTATAGCAGATACAATAGATACATTTAAAAGAAGATAAGAAACATTTCTTTCAAAAGGGAACATACAGAGTTATACTGTTTATCGGTAGGCTGACCAGGAAGGTCTGATAAAGACTAATTTAATTGATAGCAGGAAAGCTATACAATTTTCAGTTACTGGGGTAGAGGAGAAGGTTGAACTTGGACTTGTGTCTTTATTCAACCTAATTTACTATGTTACTATTATGCCCTGGTCTGTGAGGTGGGTGTCAAATCATGTGGCAGGCCAGTGACCATACATATCAGGAACCTTTCAAAGAGAGCTGAGATTGTTGAAATATCAATCAATAAAGGTCCCTAAAACACAGATTATGGGTGGTTGGACCCTTCTTGCTCTAATTAAGAGGTGCACCAATATCTGCTCAATGAACACTTAACATGATATAACTTGGAGATTTCACTGCTTATCGCATACAAGGCAAATATAACTTCTTCCCAAGCCTTTCTGATAGAAATGTCTCCAATGTAGAGATGAAAAGTAGTTAAGTGGTGCAGACCATTTAGTAGTTAACCAGTAACTTTTTTGCCCTGAGTATTGGGTGAGTATCTTTGAGTTGCGCTCCACTTGCTTTCACCCATTTCTCTTCATTGGAAGATCAAGGAATTCATTTTTGATGAGCTTCAGATACTTGGTATCTTCAGCCCAATATTTGGTTCTCTAAACTTGTGGTGTTTGAATTAGCATCTCACAGATGATATGAACATTGACTAGTCACTGAAGTGTTTAGTTGTTTATATATAACTTTTATTGTGCGTGAATGTCTTACCTATATATATATATATATATATATATATATAATAGATATGTGTGTGCATACATATATACACACACACACACACACACACACATATATTTTATATAATACACACTCTGTTTTAAGTTGGTGCTTTAGTTCTACCATAATTATTTGTGAATACACTTTTTTTTAGCCTTAAAAATATTACAAAGAAAAAAAAACACATTTAAAGTGTTTTTAATCGATTACCAGAGAGGTATCCAGCACATAGCGTTGAAACTCAGTGGGCTAAACCAACCAACCTTCAAGCACAATTCAGCAGCATTACATCTTCGAAAAATGTCAGGCACCTACAAAGTATCAGTTCTTCAAGTGCACCCAGGAAATGTGGGAGATGATGATTTTTAATGCACTATAGGAGGAGTCCGTTGTACTTTTTTTCTTCATATGTCAGTATGTATGATAAAGAAGTCCATATTGAGTGACATGCCTTTAGTAATGGGCCCTGCTGATTAGTGGACTGCAAAATGTTGAATTATGCTATTTGTCATACCCTACTTGCATATTAAGTGTCATCCCCTAATTTTGTACTAGTGATAACACACAAACCACGTGTTACATGCTATTCTGAAGCCGCAGAGCTTTCAGATTGCAATGTCTACCATATGCTGACTGTCAGTTCGCCACAGCTGGAATGAGTTACACATCTAAGTGTTAGCAGTCCTCGGCGTATCACTGAGGTATACAATTTCCACTGCATATTGGAAAAAATCCAGAAGACTAATCTAACATCGCGTGGACTAGTAACTTTTCACCTCCTGCCAGGGGTGTCCTATGTCTAGTAAATCTTGTCGATTCCCCCATTTCAGCGCCGCCGCCCCCACTGCACTTGAGATAATCTTCAGTCACGTCTTCTCCGTGACAGTCACCAGTTGCAGGTAATTTGCAGCATGCTGCTTCAATTAACAGCTGTTAAATATGACACCCGTTCGTCTGGTTTCCACCATGTGGATCTATATATATATCTTTTATAATGTGAACATGTTAGCAGTGCATTTAGCCCACCGAGTGCCAGAGGGGGTACCTGGCACTCAAAGTTATACTACTGTTGATGAACTGAAGCTTTCTTCACTCATAACAGTGAGGGTTCCCCGGGGGAATGAAAAAACTACGTTTTGTAACTTATTATAGAGGACGGGTAAATACAGGAAGCTGAGATTAATAGTATCCGAGTTTGCTCCCAAAAATAGTTCAACGGAAAATAGCCCAGCCCACGCAAACCGTGTAATGTTTATCAACACTAGTACCCTGGCTTGTGACCGTGAGGAGGGGTGGAGCCACATTGCAGGCATTCCACAGCTCCATGTGCTTTTAGGTGACTGTGTCACTGGTTATATCTCTCTCACTGATGTTTAGTAGGCAGGACAATACCCACACATTGCATTTTTGGGTTTTCCTGTCACAGACAGCTGAGTTGTTAACTCCATGTTGACAATTTGGTAATGTGTTTTTGCATTTGTATCACATCAAATCCACGTAGTGGAAAGTAAAATACTTTTTTCAACATATACCCCAAAGTATTAGAAAGGAGAGGAATTTCAAGAAAGTGAAGTTCTGTTGCACACAAAATGTATGTCTTAATTATCGCAACAATGAAGGTCGCTATTCCTAAATTCTACTTATCATTTGCTCTATTGCAAGTTGTATTTTGTTTCAATAAAAGCTTGCTGCTTTCAGACACGTTGATAATGGATCCCAAAATGCATCCCTATGGTGCCAAGAAGGTGCCTGTTTTGGGGAGATATCAGATTTAGCGGCCATTTAATTTAAAATCCGAGTAAACAATTGACCTGCACAATCAAGAATGCCCTATAACCGGCATTGTAATAGATCTTCTGGGAATGCCGTTTGATATACTTATCAGCCATTATCTTTCACACAAATAATGATGGCAGTGTAAAAATGGATAGCATTATGATTTGTGCATCGGAAAATGGTTACATCAGTGTTACAACAGCAATCACTGTAATGGTATTAGGGAAAGGCTCTGATGGTTAAATAATGGAAGCTCGGGAGCGCCTCCTCAATGTGCATAAAATGCTTAGTATAAGTTAAACAGCGGTGGGAAATAAAATAATAAATATGTATTTCGTGGTTTACGCCGCATTGGATAGCGCTTTCAGTGTCACATAAGTGTCCGGATAGTCCCCAGGCTCTCAGTGGGTTAACTGTCAAAAATGTCACTCAGAGGCTTAACCTTGGGATACATTAACAGTCTCGTGGCACATATCATGGCATTGACGCTAAACCCACTGTACAGAATCGCGAGCGATGCATAGACCCGCGCGGCTCGGCAGCGTGACCCTCCCCGTCGTGACGTGGGCTCAGCGTCCGAACGTGGCATTGTGGTAGCCTGACGTTCGGCGGCGGCGGCGGTGTGTGTGATAGTTATGTGTACGAGACGGAGCGGGATCTGAATATGGCGGACGGGGAGGCCGATCGGGAGAGCGGACCCGGTGCGGACGTGACCACGGAGATCCCTCGGCTGGAAGAGAAGCTGCAGGAACTGGAGAGCCGCCTGCGAGAAGAGCGGGAGACGGAGGCCGTGCAGGCTGCGACTGAGTACTGTCAGCGCTTCTGTCAGGTTAGTTCTGAGAGTATCTGGTGATAGGCACGGAGAGAGAGTGGCCTTGCATTGTCACGGTATGCATAAAAGTGCAGTTGTGGAAAGGCGATATTTATTTCTGTCGGGCGGGATCAGTTGCAGATCCTTTGTGTGTTTACATACTACATGCATGTGCAGATCGGTCGGGGTTGTTCTTGTTTATAATCCCTCATAGACTTGTGTGGTGAGACGAGACAGCATTGTCATGTTCGGGACGAGATTTTCACAGTTTTCTTAGTATCAAATGTCTTATTTTCAGGGTGATATTCTCAGTGGAAAGACGGCTTGTGTGTCGCAATAAGAACTACATTTCCGAGTTGGTGATTCTGTTTGTACCCTTAATGCATTAATATGGGTTAGTGTGTTGCATTCACACCTGACATTGGAGTTTATTCGGTGCATGACCTTTGTGGCCTCATGTCCCTGCTTTGGCCCTTCGTAGTATCTGACAGCCGTCTACCATAGCATTCCACGCCCCTAATGTTCTGATCTGCAGCTGCCCGCCTCCCGTCTGAAACCAGGCACTGGCATGTTGTTTTTCTGTATTCCTAGTTATAATTCACTAAGTGGACGCTGGCATGTTGGAGGGATCACTGATAGGATCGACAGATAGCCCCCTCCCACTTGGTTAGATTGCATCCTCTGGGCTGTCTGCTTCCTCCTGCTGTTTCCAGAGGGTTTGCATTGTGAGGGTGAAATGGGATTGCTCACACCCCTCCCTTCTTCTCCATTCAAGTTTGATCCAGTTGCTGCTGCAGCACAGCCACTAAGGGGATTATTAACCCCCTCCTTAATATGCATCATCTAGCTTTTGTAACATACTGCATCAGGTTGCTTGATGTAGACAGCTTGATTACTAGTGCCTTCTGTTTAACGGCCATTTTACACGTCTTTATTCTTCACATTATTCCGTTCCGTCTGCTCAGTCCCCTTTGTTGGCAGGGCTGTCCTAACCCGGGGAGACTCTTTCCTTTGTTGCCTATAAGTGACAGGTCATGACTTGTGCCTCTTATTAAAATAAAGAGCTGTATGTTGCCTTGGCTCTATCAAAATAAGACCGTTTGTGAGACTTTATACTTTATTTCAGATGTGAATCAAGTGTGCTTCTCAGTGTTGATGTAATTAGACAGTCAAACTGCTTTGTTTAAACTCCTTTTTGTTGTCAGTGCAACCAATTGCTGCCATCTTTAACGAGAAATTAATTATATTTCCCATAGTTTTGTCAATTCATATTACAATCTTAAAAATAACTTTTACATTTTTACCATTGGTACACTTTTTACAAAGAGATGTTGGAAATAGGATGCTGGGGTCAAAAATGCATGCCAATTAATCACCTACATTTCATTTTTTGGTTTCAAGGTGACATCTTGAAAGCTTTCCGTAGAAACACATCCCCTTTCCTTCCCATGCTTTAGAAGTGATTTTGTATTTCTGTTTGTAATTGTAAGTGAATGTTATCAAGCATGACTAATACAATAATAAGCTACCTAACTGACCTTCATGAAAGACCATTTGCAGAAACTTATGCGCTGTTAAAACAGTTGTGGGTAATCACTGACCCTCCAATTCCATAACCCTTTGAGTGCCAGAAGCATTGAATAACTCTCTGGCACTCAAAGGTTAAATACAACTCTTCAATCTCAGTGATCTGTTGTAGTTCAACAGGTGAATTCACGAGTTGTGTAACCAACAAACTTCCCTCACATCTGAATGAAATTTTGGAGATAGATGGAACTGTCTTCAAGTGAGACCTGACAGTTACCATTATGCCAAGATTCCTTTAACTTACATTCTGGCTCTTTTGTGTGTGTGCATTTTATAGATTTTGCTTGTGTCCACCACATCGTACAAGTATGAATTAGGAGTTTGATGGTGGTGTTTTACTGTCTTCCTAAATCCTAGTAAAATACTTTTACAGTCCTCCTAAATCCTAGTAAAATACTTTTACAGCAAATAGTCAATGGAAATACACAGGTCCAAGCTAGAGTATAATGGAATTCCAAAAAACGGGGGGGGGGGGGGCACATATATTTGCCAGTCTCCCAATCTGATCAATTGGCCTTATGTATAAAGGCAAAGTATAGCTATTCTCGGGCAAACTACTTAACTATAGAAAAAACAAGAAGGAATGCTTCAGTGATCCACAGCATTCATACATATTTAATTATTAAAAAAAAAAATATCCATTTGACAATTGACTTGCCCCTGAATTACTCCACTTTGTGTGTGTGTGTAATAGTATATATGGTCAATGTACAGTATGTTCCAAGTATATCACAGGCACAATTACTTTAACAGCTGCCACTTGTTAGGAACAGAAACACTGTGTCAAGAAGAAATAACTTGTGTGTAAATCTCCATACAGTTGAGGGATTGCATAAACTATCCATAAAGTTTGTGTGCATGACCACCATTATCTCCATGAAGTTGGGGTGTGTGTGCATGTTTTTGGGTGGGGTGCTTACATTCCATAACTAGTGATTATGGTGGAAGGTATACAGTCTCCACACTCCATACTGTCTGTGTCTGGTGTCGCTCATACAATCTCCGTACGTTCATTTTACATGTGTGGGGGGGATGTTGCGCATACGATCTCTATACAGTCTGTATGTGCAACAACCACCTCCCACCACCACCACCATACACAAACACACTCCAAAAAGCATACGTGTTTGCTCATGGGGGGGATGGTGTATACTGTCTCCATACAGTGTGCATGTGGCGGTTATAAAATGACCATACAATGTGTGGGATGCATAAATCTATACACCTGGGGGGGTGCATACTATCTACTCACAGTGTGCATGTGCATACAATCTATCTAGTGTGTGAGAGTGAGGAAGGCTGGGTGCATAAAGTCTCCAAATAGTTGAATGGGAGTTACATTTCACCTCAAGAGGGTGGAGGTGTTGCATGGAATCTTTATAGCATGTGGGTGTGTTTGCATACAATCTCCACAGTTGGGATGTGTGCAATCTCTCTACAGCGTGTGTGAGTGAGGATGGCTGGGTGCATACAATCCTATATAATAATTTGCTAGGATGTTTGTCAGAAGCAGTCATGCACCGTAGAGACTGCCTGAACGCACATAATGCTGGGAGTTCTGTGCTGGAAGAATTCTGTGCATTCAGGCAGTCTCTACAGTGCATGACTGCATCGGCGGCAGAATGCAGAGCAGGACCGGTATATTACCCCTTTGAGTGCCAGAGGGGTACATACCCCTCTGGCGCTCAAATGGGTAACATCACCCAAACCTTGGCCTAGGGTTGCACCGATACTAGTATCGGTGCTGATACCAGCATTTGCGCTAGTACTTGGGGATCAGAAGAGAGAGAGAGGCAAAAGGGTGGGATCAAGAGTCAAGGAGGGGGAGAAAGGGGGATCAAAAGGGAGAGAAAAAGCCAAGGCAAAAGAAGGGGGCTCAAGAGGGGTAGAATGAAGCAAAAGGTGGGAATCAAGAGGGGGAGAAAGAGTCAAGAGGTGTGTGTAAATATATTTCAAGTACTCACCGATACCAATTACCAATACTTTTTTTTTTTTTTTTTTTTTTTTTTTTTTTTTTTTTTTTTTTTTTTTTTTGCAGTCATTTGCCAGTTTTCCAAGTACCTAAAGCATATAGGTACTTGGAAAACTGGCAAATGACCACAAAAAAAAGTATCAGTAATTGGTATCGGTGAATACTTGAAAAAAGTATCAGTACTTGTACTTGGTCTTAAAAAATCGGTATCGGTGCATCTCTACCTTGGCCCATGTATACATTCTTTTGCACTAGTCTCTATATAATCGAATGACCATTGCATTTGATCTCCATACTTGGGTGGAGGTTTTACATGCCATCTTTATAGTGTGTGTTTGTTTATAATCCCCCCCACACACTGTGTGTTTTGCGTACAACCTTCATACTGTTGAATAAATGAGTTGGCTATTGAACAGAATGCCTTTGACCTTCTATTGGGTATGTAACTACTGCCTTCTAGCATATTAAGTATTGTTTTTTTGGATATTTACAGTATACATTTAATTTCCATAATTGTTTGATGTGGAAGTACTTGGTGATTCTACATGTTTTAAGAATATATTGTTGCTTTATATGCATAACATTTGTTTAGAATGCTATTTTAAGCTTATTGCTGCTTGGTTTAACCAAGCAGCAAATGCAGATTAAATATGTCGTTTAAAGCACATGAATGGAATGTTGGCCTCTGTGTATAATTCAACAATTGTGCCATTGATGAGGAATAATCATTTTACTGGTGGTGTATAGTATCAGATAACATTGAGTGTTTAACATAATTCTTGTCCTCAGATCTATAGTTTCATGAAACTAGTGTAAGTGGCATATTTTGTTTTTATCTGTTCGTATTATAGCTTATTTTGCAGACTCCTTTTGCCCCAAAAGAACTAAACCAGGGATGTCCAGACTAAGTCATGGGGCCATATGTACCCCACATGTATGGTCATTCTGGCACTTCATGTAAATTGTTAATCCTTTCAGTGCCAGAGGGGTGCACAACGCATTGCAAAGCAATGTGTTGCATACCCCTCTGGCACTGAAAGGGTTAAATAAAATGTGGACCAGTTAAAAAACATAATCCATAACTGATCTTGATCAATGAGGCAGACGTTCAATGCCAAGTATGTAAATTTTATGTAGCAAAATGTAAGGTAATTTGTCTAGCTGTGGATTACATATACTAATTTGTATGTGTTTTTATTCTGTACATTGAATCATAAATGTCATTATTCTATAATAGTATGTGGCTCACTGACTGTCTTATTGGTCTGGCCTTCAAGCAAAAAACTTTTGGACGCTGCTGAACTAGACCTGCAAGTGCTCTTTAAATACTTGAGTGATTACTTGCACACTGTTTTATGTTTGTATGACTATGAGCAATACACTCCTAGCAAGAATGCCTTCTGAGTGAATGAGGTCGAAACAGATCCTTTTTTTTTGTTGTTGAATGTATTGTCCCATTGCAACAAGAGCTCTTTTTTTGACATTTGTTTCCCATTGCACCTCCACACACATTTGGAATATTTTAGAGCATTTCTTATGTGATTTGGCAGCAGGTAAGGAAGAGACTAATTATGAATGCTTTGATCCTAGAAACAGAATGACAAAATCCGAAAAATTAACTATGGAGCATAACTCTGATTTGAGCAAAAAATATAAAAACCTTTTGAAACCAGAAATCATTTGTAGTAGTCTGGAATTTACTTAGTCTTTTTTAAAATATCCCTCTGAATTTAGGACCCTAAACTTAACATTTTAGGAGCCTGTACTCCAAGGCTTGTGAGATTTTCCAACTGTATATCAAATTGTATACATTTTACTATGGACACTCCATAATCACATTTACAAAAACCAGGTTTGGTGGAAAGTTTTGTATAAACATTGCCAGTGAATTGCCTGGGCTCAGGGGCTGTGCACCCACTCAGAATGCTTTAATAATAATTCAGCTCAAATGAGCTTCACATTACTGAAAGTGTGAACTTGCTCCTATGTATTTGGTTGCTAACACAGCAAAAGTGTGTGTGTGTGTGTATATGTATGTATGTGTGTATATATATATATATATATATATATATATATATATATATATATATATATATATATAATATTGTGTGTGTGACATCATAAACTGGTGGTCTTAGAGGTTGAGAACCTCTGAAATGGAAGCTTGGTTTGTCTATTCTGTGGTTGCCATATCTGTACTTCTTTCATCTCCCTGGAAAGGAGTGGTAATTTTGACAGTGATAATAAATTAGATTTAAGAGTCTCCGCTCCTAATATTTATAGTCTGCCCCCTTTCCACTTACATTTAGTCTCTTAACCACTTGCACCTTTCCATGTTTTTTTCACTCAATGTGGCTCGTGTTGTGTGATACTCGTGGATCATTTATTAAGTGGCACTTAGGACAGCACATCTTGTGGGGCCTGCATTCAAACTTTGGCCAGTGAACCATATAAGAAGTTCAGGGAGAACCAACTTACCGCAGGTATGCCGGACACCCCACTATGATCTGCAGGGCAGAACAACTGGACGCCACTCAATTGTATTAACAGAGTGCTGTGGGAGCAAATCTGTCAACATTTCTCAAGCATCCACAACTCAAAGTTTTGAAAGGGTGATGACTTCAAAAAATTTTACTATTTTCTATACCCTTCTCTCTAATTCTCACCTCCTCTTGTTCTCTTTTCCTCCACACTTTTACATGTTTTCATCCAGCCTGTTCACTTTGTTGTCTTTAGTTGCCTCACTCCACAATGGGTCTTCTATATCACTAATAAAGCAGTTATACAATTAGTTAGTTACTTATTCCTAGGTTTAGTCCAAGGGTCACTTTCTTTATTTCTGCTGCTTTGAACATGGCTGACACCCCTTGTGACAAAAAATTGCAGTTTTCAAATGTTTCCTTTAGCCAGCTTAGTCTTTTTCTATTACTACTTTTCATTATTTTTTTCCCCCACTCTTCCTTGCAGAATGCTTCTAGTTTAGTCACATTCTTAGGTCATCTTGCATGCACTGCATGTTTGAGATCTACCCACAGAGTTTCAATAATCAAGTCTGGGGACTGTGAAGGCCATTCCAAAACCTTAAAGGGATAGTAATACTTCATTTTAACTTTATTTTATTTTGTAGGCATTAAAAAAACATGAAGAATGATATAAGTCTTATCTCTGAAACCTTTATGGCTTAAGAGATATTCACAAACAAAGTATCCCCCCCTGTTCAACCAGATCAGAAGGGAGATGCCCAGGTAGACTGCAGAGAGGGACAATCTTCAATTAAGATAAAGGAAAAAAGCTGAAAAACTTGTCAAGGGGGGAAGGGCTTTCATTGTTTTCATACAAAGAAAATTGTCCCCTTCTGTTATCTGTACTGTCATACAACCAGACTCACATCTGAGAAGAGATGGCTTACACTAGGTAAAAGGGGCGGGGAGGGGAACTTTGCTTGTGAATATCTCATAAACCATAAAGGTTTGAGAGATAAGACTTATATCATTCTTCATGTTTTTTTAATGCCTAAAAAATAAAATAAAGTTAAAACGAAGTATTACTATCCCTTTAAGCTTTTGTTCCTTGAAGTAGGTCATGGTTGATTGTGAAGTATGTTTTGGATCATTGTCTTGTTGTAATTTCCAGCCTCTTTTCAGCTTCACTTTCTTCGTGACTCTGAGAAATGTAGCTTCCACCTTCCCTCTACTTGCACAATATTGTGTGTGCCACTGGCTGCTACATGACTCCAAAGCATAATGAATATATCCCCAAGCTCATTGATTGGCAAGTTGTTGTTTTTTTTTCCATTTAAATGTACCGTTGGTGATTTGTAGTCTAAGAGCTAAATTTTAACTTCATCAAACCACAGCATTTAATTAAAAAATGCGTCTGACTTATCAAAGTGTTATGTTGCATACTTCAGACATTGACTTTTTTTGATGAGATCGCAGATAATGTTTCATTCTACTGACTCTTCCATGTAAATAATGTTTGTCCAAGCAGCATTTTACATTGGACTGGTGCACCTCTACAACCATACCAGTGTGTTCAGAGCAACGCAGAACTTCATCATGATCTGGCACTGTTGTTGAATTTGTAACTGCTTGCATACAAGCAACGCCAATTCACTAAGGTATGAGAGTTAATGTTATAATAGAGTGTGTGCAATGACAGGGACAGGGAGAAGCGGAGCACACAGAGAAGGGGAGAG
Organism: Rhinophrynus dorsalis; assembly: GCA_037306005.1. Taxonomy (NCBI): domain Eukaryota; kingdom Metazoa; phylum Chordata; class Amphibia; order Anura; family Rhinophrynidae; genus Rhinophrynus; species Rhinophrynus dorsalis. The sequence goes on along the minus strand of CM074720.1, from coordinate 312,200,223 downwards.
GCAGGATCAGCTCACATCCTGATTTACTCTGTTATAAAATTATCTCATACTTATGAGCAAATCGGCATTGAGATTGACTCAGTGTATGCAAGCAGTTACAACTTCAACAACAGTGCCAGGTCATGATGAAGTTCTGTGTTGCTCTAAACACACTATATATTTTATGCAGGCAACATGGTGAAAGAGCAAAATGGTCGCACGCTCTTCTGCTTGCGACCATTCAAAAGGACTGACTGATAGAAATTGGTAACGGATGTCAACCATGTGTTCAATATTAAATTGGATTAATTAATAAAGTAACACTTAACTCTTGGAAGTTCCATCTCTGTGAACTAGGGAAGGGATTCCCCAATAATAACATCGGACCAAGACAAGCGTTACCGTCCTGATTATTGTGTTTAATAATAAGTTATTCTACCCCAGCTTCAAAGACACGTATAGTCCCATGATTTATTGGATGGATTGAAGAGATATATTATGTATTCATCACACCATCGGTCAGTAGCACTATCACTGAACTCAGCTCCTAGTCCTTTATATCACAGGCAGACACTATTAAGCAGGGAATCTCCCTGATACTCATCCAAGTGTGTATCCCTCTTAAGGACTATAGGTTAGTATTTGGAGTGATTCCAACCTCTCAGAATTAGAATCTAGGGACCTTTACAGTGGTTCTCCTAGAATCATTATCCAATACCACATTTATTGTTCAACCACCATTCACAGAGTACAAAATTGCTTTGAGCGGACTGTCTACTGTTTATTAACCCGGCCGGCACTTGACGTGTTCACAGTGACGTCCGTGCGCCTGCGCTGTCAGTCCTTTGTCAGTCGCCAGGTGAGCAGTAAGTGAACATGAAGTTATTGCGGGGTGAAAGTTCCCCTTTAAGGTCAATTATATTTTCTTATATTTAATAAAAGTTACGGTTTTAATTTTTTTTTTTTTTTTTTTTTCTTCTTAAATACACGTCACTTGTCTCTTATCCATTTCTCCTTTAAGTAGTCCGATTACAGACTATATACCTAGGATAAGTCACAAAGACAATGTGCAATTTGTGGTGACTTTAGCTATTCCTTTCTGTTGTCATGGAGGGAAAGTAGTTTGTTCCTTTCTTTTGCATACATAGTTTTGTCATCAGTATATCAGGATAATATCTCAGTGAGTCCCCTTTAAATCTAACCAATAAGGAGCTGACATTTCCAGAACCCAAGAGCTATTTAGCATACACTGTTTTATTTTATGATTACTATTTTTCTACTCTGATCTTAGTAATCCATCTATTGGATATATTCTATTGCCAATAAAGATTACTAATCCGTCCTTTACTATTTAGTCAGTATTTTCTGGCCATATACATCTCAGGGATATCTTTTGGAGTGCAATTAAAGGGCATTCTTTTTCTTCTTTTTTGTTTAATAGTTAGTTTGACATATGTATGGTTACAGGATATTTCCTGTTAACTGTCCTCCACTCCCCCCATCTAATACACAGTCCACCCATACATTACTCTGGTGACCCCCCCCCCCTTATCAGGAGAGAGTGGGGGGAGTTAACAGGAAAGGTCCTGGCCACATTGTGATAAGGCATTAAAAGAACGCTACAGGCATCATAACCACTTCAAAACCTTGAAGTCTTATGGTGACTTAAGTCCCTGTGTGCCATCTCCCATTAATCTGTTAAGCCATTTTTGTATGGTTTAACAGTGATTCAGGATCCCAGGGCATCCACAGTAACACCTAATGATTGTATGGCGATGACAAGAGATCTCCACCTTATGCCCCCACAAAAGCAATAGCAAGAGGCATTGACTGGCTGAGAGTCAGCTGTGGCGCTCATCTTATCACTGCCCACTACCCCTGGTATAGAATAAGGTGGAGTGTAACTTGTCATTAGCTAGCGATTTCTGCAGGGAATTGACAAAACATCCATGGCAATGGCAGTAGGTGTGCCTTTTTGTCAAGTGAGATTCACAATAAGAATAATTAATCCTTACTTTGTCTTATGATATTGTGTGTTTGGAATTACTAAATTTGAACAGAAATGCTAATTTCAAACAGAAATTAGAATTTTTATTAGACTTCTGGCTAGGGGTGCACCGAAATTTCGGTGGCCGAAATGTTTCGGCCGAAAATGGCCTTTTCGGCAAAAAGCCGAAATGAAAAAAATGGCCGAAAATCCTTGTCAGCCCGCATCATCACGCGCCCCTGCGGGCCGTGATGACATACAGACAGAGAAGAGGGCAGAGGCACCGGAAGAGAAGCGCTTGCTGCCAGCAGACTGATCGTTACTGTCTGGCAGCAAGCGCTTCTCTTCCGGTGCCTCTGCCCTCTTCTCTGTCTGTATGTCATCACGGCCCGCAGGGGCGAGTGATGATGCGGGCGGGCAGGAGGGAGCTCAGAGCCAGCCAGCCGCAGGGGACCGGGAGAAAGAGAGGTACAAAGGGGGAGAAAGTACATAGGGGAGAAAGAGAGGCACAAGGGGGAGAAAGAAGTACATGGGGGAGAAAGAGGCACATGGGGGAGAAAGAAGTACATGGGGGAGAAAGAGGTAAAAGTACATGGGGGAGAAAGAGAGGCACAAGGGGGAGAAAGTGAGGCACAAGGGAGAGAAAAGTACATGGGGGAGAAAGAGGCACAAGGGGGAGAAAGAGAGGCACAAGGAGGAGAAAGAGAGGCATAAAGAAGTACATGGGGGAGAAAGTGAGGCACAAGGGGGAGAAAGTGAGGCACAAGGGGGAGAAAGAGAAGCACAAGGGAGAGAAAGAAGTACATGGGGGGGAGAGAGAGGCACAAGGGGGAGAAAGAAGTACAAGGGGGAGAAAGAGAGGCACAAGGGGGAGAAAGAAGTACATGGGGGAGAAAGAGAGGCACAAGGGGGAGAAAGAGGCACAAGGGGTAGAAAGAAGTACAAGGGGGGAGAAAGAGAGGCACAAGGGGTAGAAAGAAGTACAAAGGGGGAGAAAGAGAGGCACAAGGGGTAGAAAGAAGTACAAGGGGGGAGAAAGAGAGGCACAAGGGAGGAGAAAGAAGTACAAGGGGGAGAAAGAGGCACAAGGGGGAGAAAGAGGCACAAGGGGCAGAAAGAGGCACAAGGGGCAGAAAGAAGTACAAGGGGGGAGAAAGAGAGGCACAAGGGGTAGAAAGAAGTACAAGGGGGGAGAAAGAGAGGCACAAGGGAGGAGAAAGAAGTACATGGGGGGACAAAGAAGTACAAGGGGGGAGAAAGAGAGGCACAAGGGGTAGAAAGAAGTACAAGGGGGGAGAAAGAGAGGCACAAGGGAGGAGAAAGAAGTACATGGGGGGACAAAGAAGTACATGGGGGAGAAAGAGAGGTGCATAGACCCCATAGTAAAATAATAACAATGATGCATGTTAACTGTGTAAAGTTTTTTATTCTACAGTTTGTCAGGGTTACGGTTTTAAAATATGCATTAAAGTCATTTTCGGTTTCGGTTTTCGGCCAAGTGCATCCTGACGTTTCGGTTTCGGTTCAAAATTTTCATTTCGGTGCACCCCTACTTCTGGCCCTTGCAGATGCCCTAAGAAAAATGAAAAATCCATCTCTCATAATTTTTTCAGATTCATGGAATGCAAAACTCAGGAATATTAAGATCTAAGAAGAATAGAATCCAGTTTGCCTAGCAAGATAGATTTCATGGAAGTTTTTGTGACCGTTTATCATTATGACATCTCAAAGTCTTCTTAATTTTGGCTTCAAGAAAACCAACAAACTAGATGCAGCCATTGTGTCTCAAAGCCACAGCCCCTGTGAGAGTAGAAGCCCAAATCCTACTGCTGTGTCAAAAGACAAAAAGTATGACTCCGTGAGTATTTCAACCTCACTGGAAAGATTCCTGGCCATGGCTTGTTTTGAAGGGGGGAAAAAGATGTATTGTTAAATTTGCTTAAAATACCCTACGATAGCAATGAATCACTCTGGATCTGGTAGGAATGTCTTTGTAAGTGGCTGTGATAAATTTTGTGTTGAACCAATCAAAGCTCAATAAACAAGCAAAGCTCACATGACCTGCTGTTCATGGTTCCAACAAGAAAATAAAGCACAAGTGCAGTCTGAGGTATCAGCAAGTATAGCAACTAGTGATGCCAGTTCTGCAGTTCAATCAGCACAGCCCATTATTATTACAGAGTTACAAAAACTGAAGGAGGTAGAAAGTTAGAGGCTAACGATTTTATTTAACAATGCATACTTAATTGCAAAGCAGGGGAAGCCTCTCTCAGATATGGATATGTTGTGCCAAGCAATGGAAAAGGCTGGTGTGGACTTAGGGAAAAACTACACTAATCTTGAGAAAGCTTCTGAATTCATTAAATGTGAGGCAGAAGTAATTTGACAGGACATCAAAGAGATTGTCAGAAATTCAAGGTTTATCTATATTGTTGCAGATGGCAGCACAGATAGTGCCATAATTGAACAGGAAATTGTACTTACCAGGGTTACTAATGAAGGTAAACCTTATAAGCTCTTGTAGACCTTGTTCCAGTGTAGCATGCACATGCTACATGTGTGCTAGGTGCAATTGTAAAAGGTATCAAACAGCTGTCTTTAGATATGCTACATCTGAATCTCCAGAACAGCCTGGTCCAACACTTATCTCAGTAAATTTTGATGGTGCGGCTGTAATGATGGGTTCAAAAGGTGGTGTAGCAGCACTGATAAAGAACGACATTCCATTTCTGCTGCCTGTGCATCACACAAGCTTCAGCTGGGGATTCTGGATGTCGTAAAGAATACTCCTTATATTATTTGTTTTGAAGAAACTTTGAAATGGGTTTTTAAGTTCTATTGTAATAGTCCTAAAAGGCAAAGGGATGCAAAAGAAATTGCAAAAGTAATTGAAGAAAGTTTTGCTCACTTCAGTGACATTAACAAAAGAGATGGAATTTTAGTAAAAGAAGGGCCTTAAAAGCCATGCAGCAAAACTTGCAAACTGTTGTTTTGCATCTTGGCCAGGTTGGTGCTGGGACTGATGAGTCTTCAGTAAAAACAAGGAAATATCTAAAATCCATCAAAAGTGTGAAGTTCCTCTCTACCCGGTGCATTCTGAGGGATATTCTTGAGCCTGTACCTCAGCTGTCAGAATTTTTTCAATCAAATGACCTTCTGTTACTAGACGTGAAGCCTTCTGTTGAGAGATGTGCATTCAGATTGTTGGGCTTGAAGTTAGATGTGGGTGAAAACATGAAGCAGTTTATTAGACTGTACCACCCAGAGGAGAGGACATTTGGAGATCAATCTACTGAGGGGTGGGAGATTAAATTATCAGGCCAGTATCCACCAGTTACTAGCATAAGTAATGTACAGCTCATTGAAAACATTATAGATTACACTGATGAAAGAATATCCACTTTTGATTCTATGCCATCCCGTGGATTCCAAGTCTTTTACTATACAACATGGCCCTAAGGCAGAGAGGAACTATATGCATGTGGCAGAGCTGATCTTGAAGAATTAATTGGTTATTTTGGCATTCTTTTCTCGGCTGAAGAAAAGTCAGCTATCCTCGATGAGTTTTGTGGACTTAAAGCACACATGAAAAATTTCAAAGATAAAAACATTACATTTTTTACTGCATACTTTTCAATGCTATCATCAAAGCCATCTACCTTGTGTAATAATGTTGAAGGTTATGGAGATGATGATCACAATTAGTGTTTCAACAGTAGAGGCGGAACGGGTGTTTTCTGCTATGAACATAGTTAAAATTCCACTTAGAACAAGACTTCATCAGGATATACTGCAGGACTTAATGCTCATTAAAATGGAAGGGCCTGGATTTGAGGAATATGACACCAGCAGAGCTATTCAATACTGGCTTACATCTGGTAGAACCAAGAATATGGGTGGATATAAGAGGCCTCATGAGGTTGACTCTGATTAAAGTGAACCTGTCATGACAGCACCATCATATCCTCAGGTTCATGGAGTTACTCTTCTATAACACTCCTCTCCGCACCGACTTTGCATTTCTTTCATTTTCCCTGCTTGGGGATGCTTCCCCAACCAGGGCAAATATTCTCTGTGACGTGATGTCAACCTTCTGGCTTCATTGCCAGTGTCTGAATGGAGTAACGGCATTCATTCCTTTCCTGTGCTCTCTAGCCATATAGCAGAGTTGGCTAGGGAGTTTTACATTGTAACCACAGTACATGCACTGTGGTTATGCTTTGAGAGCAGAAGGACTTCCTGTGGAAGGTCTCTTCTGCTCTCCCTTGTCAGTCAGTTCTTCAGCATAGCGTCAACTCTGAAGAAGTGATTGACATGTGGGAGAAAAGACCTATTTGTATACATATAGATGAAATGTTATGTTCTTTGACAAGAGCATAAGTTTTATAGATACGACAGTTACTTTCCAAGTTTATTTAATTTGCCTCCCAAGTGTTTTATGTTCAGTTTAAGCTCTTCTAGTGGAACCAAGCATGTCAAAGGAGATTAATGGCCTCAATGAGGTTGACTGTGTTAACTTTAGTAATTTGTCTTGATAAAGTAAGCTACAGTTCTCATTTGGAAATCTGTTCTGTTTAAGTTTACTACCTTCTTGCATTTGTTAATTGCATTAAAGTTTTTTTAGGTCTGTCTACTAAGTTGCTATTAATAAAGACCTTATTTAAATTTTGGTTGAAATTAATTTATGTATAGGGACAAGTAGATTGGGCTTCCGTTTTAGTCCCTTGTTTGTGGTTTTTTTAATTTCCACACCCCTGCACACCACTCATGTCCTTAAAGTATTAATATATGTAACTCTTTGTCCTTGCTGTGATTTAAAAAAAAAAAAAATAAAAAAAAAAAATCTTTTAACCAGCATTGCTGGTTTTCTGTAACCAATCAAATGAGGTTGAACATCAAATGAAACGGAGAGATAAATGCTAGCTATTCCGGTCACTATTAGCTGATCGTCATCATGTACACTAAGTATCATTAAAAGATGCATATCTTAACAATAAGCTACTCCAAATGCATTCTGACCACAGTGCACATCCACGAAACCTAATAGTGAGGAAATAGGTAATTAAATAATAAACAAAATAAACGGATAATATCCCGAGTATAATACAAATATATACAATTATAAATAAATATGAATAGAGAAGCCTAAATGAAACCAAAAACTAACCTAGTGTTATATATTGGACTGAGACGTCTGCCTGTTCAATATAACACTGTTTAGGCCGCCCAGTAGATCTAAAAGATGTCCTCAACATTTTGGACACTAGTGCCCAAGACTGCAGTAGTCACATCACATGACCCACAATGGCGACCCTGATGAACCAACTGTGTAAGCCAACACCCTGTCACAAAAGTACATTTTTTAACCCCTTAATGACCCCTGACGGTCATAGTATGTCAAGGGTCAATCTGACTGAACAACCCATGATGTACTATGACTGTCATGGAGTTCTGGGCTCCCCCCCGCGGCTGCACGCCGTTTGGGGAGTCCGGAACCAGAAAAAGAGGAAAAAAAATGCTCCGCGGTCGTTCGGTCGCTTCGCCGCGATGATCGGCCGGTCGTTAAGGGGTTAAAGTGCTAAAAATCTAATAAATTCTATCTTTGTGAACAATGAATAACCCTTAAAAAAATCAATGTGCTGTGAATTATTTTATATCCACCAATAACAAATAAAGAAAATATATTGTTCCAGACCTCCACTATTCATAGAAGCCTCTGACAACATTGAAGCCCATTCTGTGCCAGGCCCGTTACGTATGACATTTACCAGTGGTACGCCTAAAACATAACATTTTTTATGGAATTTGACTAAAAGTTCGAATGTAGTTTTGCTTTTAATGAAATAATGAATATTAAGCTGGTCATAAAATTAATGAAGTGTAGATCTTCCTGCCATTAGGACCACCCACATAGTGCAGTTACCAATACAACAGGGCTCACATACATGTTAGATTAAAATAAAGTAGTAATAGGAATTGCAGCCCAATCTTTAATGCTGCTCTCATTGAAGTAAATTCTTGAAACGGATCACTTTCTATCCAAGCTGGATGATTATTTTTGTTCAGATGATCCAATACATATGGAGTCAGTATATGAACTCAGTATTTTTCAGGGAAGATGTCTGGACTATCAATGACTGAATGGATAGTCTCTTAGCAAGTGCCTAATATTAGTTCGTATTTGGTTCTCAGTATACTTACAGCTCTTCCCACTGGGCAATGTAATAGTAGCCTATATGGAGGGATAAACCTAGTAGTTTTGTTAGACTGTAGCTCTCTGCTTGCTAAATAGTAGCGTTTGATTAAGTATGATATCAAATGGAACCATTTGGTGATATGCAAGAGGCCTCTGCACACCAATAGAATGTATAATAAGATCAGTTGATATGCGCTGTACTTATTACATGGTAGTGTTTATTCCATTCGTGCTACCCTGTATCAGTAGTACTGCTATTACTATTTACCACAAGCGCCCATCCCTATAGCCTCAAGTATAGCTCAAGACTGTTGTTGTAGATTCCCTGAGTCACATCAAAGAGGCTGTAAATGATAATCAAAGTTTAGAGGATCCTGCTGAAAGAGCAGATAAGTATCAGTTCCTATTAGAGGTATAGATTGGGATGCATAATTTTAACTCTTCAAATGGTGTGTTGAAGTGTAGGCTCACAGCTTCACCAGGGGCTACTATGTGACAGAGTGCCTCAAGTTCTGGGTATTTTATAGTGCAACTTCCTGGGCGTGGGAAGAAAAAAAGTTTAATTGATTAGTGAGAGGTAGAGTGGTTTATTAAAACTTTTTTTGATTATAGCAGAAACTGGCAACTTTTGTTACAATGAAAACCCTAATGCACACCCAATATATGTTCATATGCTCAGGAATAGGATTATAAAGGACATTGGGTACTCACAAAAATAAAGAGAAGTAACTTTCAAAATCAAGCACTCACAATTGTCATTGATTTTATAAATCCCCTAAATTTGCAAAACATACATGGGAAAAGTATCTCTGGACAGTATATCAGATATATGCTACTTTTTCAAGATCTATTTTGAAATTGGTGTTCACGATGACACTTTAGTGTATTGTTGCTCTGTTCCTTCTTTATATATTGATAATTTTATGCAAATGTAAGTTTTTCACAGCAAGGAATCTCATTTTGCAGTTTAGCTTCTTGGGAAAACAAATACATATTCATTCTCTAGGGTGTTTGTCACAATGCAGTTATGTGCAGTAGTGCGTGCGGGCAGTCTCTACTGAGCATGATTGCATCACATGAGTGAGACGACGCAAGACTGCATCGCATGGAGCAGTGAGGTAGCGTTAGCGGCCTCCTAACCCTTGCAGAGCAGTGTGTTGCATACCCCTCTGGCACTCAAAGGGTTTACATTACAAGGATCTCGGCCTGTATACACAGGCTTTTACACTAGTATAATATAAAAGGCCAGAATGCTTGTCCGATGTAGTCATGTGCAGTAGAGACTGCCCGAATGCACAGAATGCTGAGAGCATTCTGTGCTTTAGAGCACTCTCTACTGTGCATGACGTACGCCACCCGTGAGGTGGCGGCAGTATGCAAAGCAGGACCGGCCTCTCTACGTCACCGGACCTTGGCCCATGTACACAGGCTTTTACTCTAGTGTGTGTGTGTGTGTGTGTGTGTGTATAATATAAAATAAAGACTACCACACTTGTGTAGTTAGATAATAACAAATCTATTACAATCACATCATTACAAAAACCAGCATAGCAGCAATGTTTTGATCCTCTCCACGGGACCTTCCTCAAGCTAAAAGAGCTGTGTCTAAAATGAATGTATTTATAGGTTACTTACCTGCAACGTGCAAACAAAATTCAGAAACCTCCACCATGTATAATGAAAGAACACCGGGCACACAAACTAGTCGCTCTGGAACTGTGTAATCAGTGATTTGCGCATGCTCCCCAGAGCTAGCAAACACTCATCAACGGTATTCACGTTTGTGTTCCGAGAGGTTACCATGGAAATCATCATGTGCTCTGTATTTAAAAAAAAAAAAAAAAAAAGTTTTAACCCCAAAGATTAGTAAATAAGAGTGCCTGAGTGCAAATTAAAAACAAATAAGAGAAGACCTATACGTATCAGCTCATGTTTAAATTGTGAAAACACAAGAGCATGATTTCTGAGAGCATTTACAGATGAACTCAACATCTTAAGTAACGATGGAACAAAATTCAGAGACCCAATGCATCTCAAAGGATAGCTCACCACTGTTTGAAGGGTTAATACTTAAAGGGATAGTAATACTTCATTTTAACTTTATTTTATTTTGTAGGCATTAAAAAAACATGAAGTCTTATCTCTCAAACCTTTATGGTTTAAGAGATATTCACAAGCAAAGTTTCCCCCTCCCGCCCCTTTTTCCTAGTGTAAGCCATCTCTTCTCAGATGTGGAATCTGGTTGTAAGACCAGACAGATAACAGCAGGGGACACTCTTCTTTGTATGAAAACAATGAAAGCCCTTCCCCCCCTTGACAAGTTTTTCAGGTTTTTCCCTTATCTTAATTGAAGATTGTCCCTCTCTGCAGTCTACCTGGGCACCTCCCTTCTGATGTAGCTGAACGGGGGGGGGGGGGATACTTTGCTTGTGAATATCTCTTAAACCATAAAGGTTTGAGAGATAAGACTTATATCGTTCTTCATGTTTTTTAATGCCTACAAAATAAAATAAAGCTAGAACAAAGTATTACTATCCCTTTAAAAAGAAGACACATGCAGATCAAAAAACTAAAAAATGAATAAATCAAAAAATAAATAATAATTAAAATAAACATAAATAAATAGAAATAAAAAAAATAAAAAAAATTAAATATAAAATAAGAAATAAAAATGAAATTAAATATAAATCAAACTAAACAAAAATCTGCTATATAGACAACTCCTGAGGTTATAACCACCCTACACTTCTTTATACTATGAGTGCCAGAGAGTAAAATAACAGCCCCAAGTCCTGCAACCTGGCATACAAGCCCTTCTACCTGTCAGAAAGGAAACAGGACAGAACGTTGTTCTCATTAAGTCCATAAGGATGCAGAGTATTAAGCTCTTGAATCCAGTAACACTCCTTCTGCAACAGCAATTTAGATCTGTCTCCACCTCTTCTCAATGCTGGCACATGGTCTATCGCTATGAAATTGAAGTTTGTTTGTGAAGGTTTCAGGGCTGATTAATGTTTGGCAACAGGTTTATCAGTGTGATTGTCACGGAAGGCTGTATTGATGGTGGATCTATGTCCAGCCATCCTTTCTCTGATGGTTCTCTCCATTTTTCCAATGTAACACAAGCCACACAGACATGTGATCATATAGATCACGTGGTCCGTTTTGCCAGTGATCTGATGTCATATCTTATAAGTTTTGTTACTGTGTGGACGAGTAAACTATTTCGCCTTCCTCTTTGATCCACAAGTTGTGCAACCTGAACACCTATAGTATCCAGGTGGGCCCTTAGTGAGCCATATGTTACTATTACTCTTCTTATAACTCTTTATTGGATCAGTGTTCATCAGCATATCATGCAGACTTGAACCTCTTGTATCCCATCATAGGTTTCTTTGTAAATACATCAGGCAATGTATCATACTTTTCAAGGACCATCCAATTTTCTTTTACTAATTTATTAATCTCTCTGGCACCCACAGTATATTTAGTGGAAAAAACAATTCTATCCTGAGCAGATTCCCCAATCTTGGAGCCACTTCTGTTCTTCATTTCTTTAGCAACCAGTTCATCCTTAAGCTTAAACATTCTAGTCTGATATCCTCTCTCGGCAAATTGATCGATCATTTCAAGTAACCGTTGGTTCCGTCTTTCTTCATTAGAATTGCTACGAATCACCCTCAACATCTGTGATTTTGGAATTGCCTTTTACATTACTCTCTTATTTACTAATCGTTTGGGTTAATAGTTGTTTTTATGATTACAGAGCACATGATGATTTCCATGGTAACCACTTGGAACGCAAGCATGAATACCGTGGATGAGTGTTTGATAGCTCTGGCAAGCATGCGCACATCACTGATCACACAGTTACGGAGCTACTAGTTTGTGCGTCCGGTGTTCTTTCATTATTAATGGTGGGGGTTTCTGAATGTTGTTTGTACGTGGCGGGTAAGTCACCTATAAATACGTTCGTTTTAGACGCCGCTCTTTTAGGTTGAGGAAGGTCCCGTGAGAGGGCCGAAAGGTTGCTGCTATGCTGGTTTTTGTAATAATGTGATTTGCGGGGCAGTCATGTAGATTAGAGACTGCTTACGCCGTGGCTGATACAGTGCCAGCCGGTCGAGGTGCAGTCCTGCTCAGTAGAGACTACCCATGCCACGGCTGATACAGAATGGGACGCTCCTTCGGAGCGCCCTGCTCTGTATCAGCCTCGTCACGGGCAGTCTCTACTATGCATGACTGCAGCATGTGCAGCAGTCTGTACTGAGCATGACTGCGTCGTTACAAACTTTCTAGCGAGTTATTATATAGGATATATAATAGTACTTAAGTATATATCCTATATAATAATTCGTTAAAACGTGTGTAACGCTGCGACATGCGCAATAGACACTGCTGCACGTGCTGCAGTCATGCACAGTAGAGACTGCCCGCACCGCGGCTGATATCCAGCTCTGTATCGGCCGTGGTGCGAGCAGTCTCTGCTGCACATGACTGACCCACAACCGGGTGACAGTGACACTGTGCCCCAAGTAACGGGCTGTTCAACTAGTGTGTGTGTATGTATGTGTGTATGTGTGTGTGTATGTATGTGTGTATGTATGTGTGTATGTATGTGTGTATGTATGTGTGTATGTATGTGTGTATGTATGTGTGTATGTGTGTGTATGTGTGTGTGTATGTGTGTGTGTATGTATGTGTGTATGTATGTGTGTATGTATGTGTGTATGTATATATGTATATGTATATATGTATATGTATATGTATGTGTGTGTGTGTGTGTGTGTGTGTGTGTGTGTGTGTATATGTATGTGTGTATGTGTGTGTGTGTATATATATATATATTATACATTTGGATTTCTGAGATAGAAGACTAAGTGGAATCTTCAGTTTCCAGGAACCGTATTCTCATGGATCTGGGTATTGTCAAAGACGCGGTCAGTTATTCCTGTGAAGCGTCTTTAGACAATATCCGTCTCCTAGCTAAGGCGTCATCATTGTATGTCACTTCTAGACGGGCTCTGTGGCTCAGATCTTGGGAAGCAGACCCATCGTCCAAAAATCACCTAGTGTCTTTGCCCTTTTCTGATTCTAAATTGTTTGGGGACTCCCTGGAAGAAATCATAACAAGATCTTCAGGTGGCAAAAGCCCTTTTTTGCCAAAAGAGAAGAAATCTCAACGATCACCTCCTAGGGCTGGACAATTTCGACATCAGTGCTTTTGAGAAGCCAGAAGATCTCAACCAGACAGAAGGTTTGATCCTAAGAGCAGAAGCTCTCAGGCCCAGAAATCTGAAAATCGTAGAGATTTCCAGAAAAAAGGGCAATGCCCACAATGAAGCCAGTCTATCCCCTTCTCCTCCAGTGGAATCAGATCCATCACAATCAGTGATCGCTGGACATTCAAAGGGGATATTCCTTGGAATTCCACACTTCTCCCAAGATTCCGAGATTCAAGACATCAGTCATCAAACACAGGACATTAGGCCGGCAAATAAGACTAGCAATTTCTTTCGTGCTTCAAAACAGGGTGAATAGAGGAAGTTCCTCAGTCCCAGAGATTCAGGGGATTCTTCTCAACGCTCTTTGGGCTGGCTAACGCTCCTCAGGTCTTCACCAAAATATTGGCTGTGGCAGTGGCGGAACTTCAACTCAAGTACAAACTCAAGGTCATCCCTTACCTGGACCGCATTCTGAATTGTATTATTTTGTATTTGTCTTCCTGAAGAAGTGGTGGTAAACCACAAAACATGTTGAGGGATCTTAAAGTTTTTTAAATACATTTTATACTTTGTTAGAATTTCTTTTTTTTTTTCGTCTACTGTGAGATAACTCTACATTTAACATATATCTTTTTCAACTGACTGTTGGAATTGGTGCATGTATGCAACTGTGAGATCCTGTTGCGGGGAGGATCAGTGCCAATTTTCCCCGCTGGCTGTCTAACCGGTATCCAGAGAGTGGTACCGGTCATATTGTTCGTGTGAGTATACCAGCTCTGTATTTCAAGTATATTGTATATTATCTGTACAGCTCTCCTCGTATTTTTTCTTTTGTGAGAAAACAATCTACTGGCCTTTACCGTAACCTTTCTGTCAAGTCATCTAAACAGTAAAGCAGACTTCTTGAGCCATCAGAAGTTGGATCCAGGAGAGTGGAGTCTCAACAAATGTGTATTCCAGTTCATAGCAAGGGAACTAGGAAGCCCAGTGGTAGACCTCATGGCGATGGCAGAAAACAGGCAGTGTCAGGCTTACCTATCCCGTTGGAGGGAACCACAAGCCCTGGCCCAAGATGTTCTAAAAGTTCCATGGACAGTTCCACTAGCATATATATTTCCTCCCCTACCCTTGATGTCAGAGGTCATCTGCAAGATCAAGGTGGACAAAGTGGATGTCATCCTTGTAGCTCCAAACTGGCTAAGAAAGTTGTGGTACACAGATCTACTGCGCTTCTCCATCAGAGAAACTCTATTGCAACCAGACATTCCGGATATACTAGTACAAGGTCCTCTTCTTTACCCAGACCCTCACTTCTTCCAGCTCAAGACATGGAAGCTGAGCAGTAGTCCTTAAAATTACAAGGTACATTGGATGCTGTTATTAATACGGTTCTCAGTGGAAGGAAAGCTTCCTCATCCAAGATTTATTATACAGTTTGGGATATCTTTCACAAATGGTGCACATCTCAAAGCCTAGACAGAGCTTCCATCTCAGTGCCCAGGATTCTAGATTTTCTACAATCATGGTTTCAAAAGGGACTTAAACCCACATCTCTCAAGGTTCAGCTATCCGCCATCTCTGCTGTTTTAGCTACCCCATTTGCTGAGCACTACCTTTTCAAAAGATATCTTCAATCTGTTACAAAAATTAAGCCTACTACTCCAACAGCTAGCCTCGCATCCGTACTTCGAACCACTGGAGGCTGTGTCTTTGAAACACCTGACACTAAAAAGTGCATTTCTTACAGCTATAACTTTGGCTCGACGTATCAGTGAACTACAGGCCCTAGTCGCAATCACACCGTTCCTGAAATTTCATAAGGAGAAGGTGGTTCTCGACCTAATCTCTCCTTTCATTCTAAAGTAGTGTCTCAATTTCACCTTAATCAGGAAATAGTGCTGCCGTCTTATTGTCCTGATCCTACTCATGAGACAGAACGTAGACTTCATAATCTGGATCTCATCTGTTGTTTACAGATTTACCTTACTAGAACAAAATTATTCCATTAAACGGATACTTGTCCACTTTTGTGGAAAATTCAAAGGCTCAGTTGCATCTAAACCTTTCATCGCTAGATGGCTTAAGGACTGCATAAAACTGGCCTACGAATCAGCAGACCTTACTCCTCCACAAGGAATCAAGTCTCATTCAACCTGAGCTATAGCCACTTCATGGGCCTAGAAGGCCTTTGCATCTATGGAAGATATTTGCAAAGTTGCCACCTGGTCATCAGTCTCCACGTTTATTAAACACTACAGACTGTATGTGCATGCATCAGAAGATGCGAAATTCAGACGGAAGGTGCTTGAAGCGGCCATTTCTATTTGAATACCGATCATAGCCCTCCCATACTGAGGTACTGCTCTGATAACTCCCACAGTCTATGCCGTGGATTAGACACAGAGGAAAAGGTAAAATTTACTCACAGATATTTGTTTTTCCTCTGTATCCTTCCATGGCAACCCTCCCTTGGTTATATGCTGGTAATGTGATATTTTTCATTAAGATCTCTCTAGTCCTGGCTGTATTTAACGATCTATATCTTGCAGCTTGGACACCTGTATAACTGACCTGGAGAGGAAGCTGACGACTTTTAAAGAATTACATTGGTCCTACCAGCTGGAAGGCAGAGCCAATAGCCCCACAGTCTATGCCGTGGAAGGACACCGAGGAAAAACAAATATCGGTGAGTAAAATTGCGTGTGTGTGTGTGTGTGTGTGCGTGCGTGCGTGCGTGCGTGCGTGCGTGCGTGTGTGTGCGCGCGTGTGTGCGTGTGTGTGTGTGTGTGTGTGTGTGTGTGTGTGTGTGTGTGTGTGTGTGTGTGATGGGGATTTTAACCCCTTGAATGATAGGTCACCAAATGCAATGTAGACATTCAAGGAGGTTAAAATTAGAATCTCAAGTAATCGGTGTGCATTTTTGGAAATTTGTACAATAGTACAGAATGTTCTGCTTTGCCCATATACAGAAGGCATTAACTTAGTAAGAGGAGCAGTTCCTCAAACATTTGCTTTACTACCTTGAATGCTAGAGTGGTTTCCAATACATTTCTTTGCAATGTGTGGTAATTTTTATTTCTACCCTATCTGCAGTTGGCTTGTTCCAGAGCAGCTCTCTCTTCAAAACCTGCTCAAATAACACTTCCAAACCATAACTTGTAGCAGGGTGGCCAAATGGTGTATCCACTTGGCATGGCCTTTCCTTCTTTTTATTATCCAAAACAGAGGCACTTGGCTGGCAAAGAAACAAGTCTTGTGTATTACAGTATATTGGAGCAGCTCTGGAGCAAACCAGCTGCAAGATAGAGGACAAATGTATTCAAATTCTCATTGATTTAAATCAAGCTTTTAAACCCTTGAATGTCAGATGTTGAGAGCGTTTAAATTAATGCATTAGAGAGCTCTTGGCATTCAAGGTGTTAAAAGCCCCATTTCAAATCAGTATGAAATGGGGGCCTTTTTGACTCCTACAATATTGTTAGTTTGCCCTAAAACACTCCTTGCCCCTTAACATTCAACATTTATAAAATGGGATTCTTGGTGCACTCTAATGTCTTATCTCTTCAGTGGTGAGGTACAGATGGAAGACTTTCCAGGACTGACAGCCATTAATTTTAACCCCTTAAGGATCCATGACTTTGCAGGAAAACTTGTGTTAAAGGGATAGTAATACTTAGTTTTATCTTTATTTTATTTTGTAGGCATTAAAAAAACATGAAAAATGATATAAGTCTTATCTCTCAAACCTTTATGGTTTGAGAGATATTCACAAGCAAAGTTCCCCTCCCCGCCCCTTTTTCCTAGTGTAAGCCATCTCTTCTCAGATGTGGATCAGGTTGTAAGACCAGACAGATAACAGGAGGGGACAATTTTCTTTGTATGAAAACAATGAAAGCCCTTCCCCACCCTTGACAAGTTTTTCAGCTTTTTCCCTTATCTTAATTGAAGATTGTCCCTCTCTGTAGTCTACCTGGGCATCTCCCTTCTGATCTGGTTGAACGGGGGGGGGGATATTTTGTTTGTGAATATCTCTTAAACCATAAAGGTTTAAGAGATAAGACTTATATCGTTCTTCATGTTTTTTTAATGCCTACAAAATAAAATAAAGATAAAATGAAGTATTACTATCCCTTTAAGGACTCATGACAGTCCTAGCACGTCGTGAATTCAGGTGTCATCCCATGCAGCTGCTCTCCTTTCGGGAACTCCTGAATCGATTCACACACAAAAAAAATGCCCGTGGTCCTTAACTGCCGGCCATGCGGCCGGTCGTTAAGGGGTTTTAAAACGTTTTTAACCATGTGCAATCTGGAGAGGTGTCATGCATTTTTATGTTGAATATATTCGCTTTCAAAGTATTACATATCTTATTTAAACCAATAGACTGTGGGGAAGTTTTATTTGCACCCTGTACTGCTGTTGGGTTTTCTCCATGTTTGATTCTCTTGTTTTGTGCACATTGCCCTAGGTCTTCTTGGAGTGATGCAGTCATGTTTGTTCTTGAAGCAACAAGAATTGTACATGTATACAATTATAATGAAAGTTTTGCTATACATGTTTTCATTTGCTGCAGTACTAGAGAACAAGCCCCACACTATTTTACAACCAAAGCCCAACTTTACCTTACATTTAGTTTGGGTTATGTTTATAAAGGTAACTTACTGTTCTGATTTTTAGCACAGGTTAAGAAACCTGGATTTGCTTACCTCTAGCCTCCTGCATTCTTCTGGTGATCCTCTGATGGGTAGCAGGGCATGGCTTAGGTGCCAGTCAGCTTACATGGGTGTTGCTCACATGGGTTGGCCTGCGATTATCTTTCATGTGAATGATCTGCACTGAAGCCCAAAGGACTACCTACAGATCAGGCAAGCTGCACCTTGGATTTTTCTATTGTAGAACTCATCCAAGTTACAGCATCATGTGAGTGATGCCATTGGGATTAATTCTTGGGCAGTTGGCTTGGCATTCCAGTTTTTGCTCTAATGTAACCAGTGTGAACTTGCCCTTATCCTTTCTTTTATCAGCCAACAAATATGGCAATATAGAGTTGAGTTTTCCTCTGTGTCCAATCCACAGCAATGTACTGTGGGAATTGGCTCCGCCCTCCATCTGGTAGGACCAATCAAAATTAAATAAGCTGCCTGAATTCCTTGCCTGCTCAGTTATTTTGGTCCTACCAAGCTGGAGGACGGAAGGAGTTTTCATCCTGTTCTCCTGCTGAGTTTGTTATTTTATTATCATGTAGTTTACCTTTCAATGCAAACTACATTACTTACTAGCACTGTAAGACTGAGTGTAAACGGGTACTAGATCCCATACAGTGAGGATCATAGACCCGATTCTGTTTATGAAGGTTGGCTGTCTATCCCGCTCCTAAGCGGTGTTTTAAGCAGTATCTGGTACCCGGTGCATGTCCTCGATGCTGCCTCTATCCACGCGCCAAACGGAGGCGCCGGCCGACGAGCGCGCTTTACCTGAGCCAACAGGAAGTGGAACCGGAAGTGATCGCGATGCGTTCCAGGGTGGAACGCAGAGGCACTCAAACAGGCGGGCAGCTTAAGAGGACCGGCACACGCTATGGGCAGTAAGTTTTAACCTTCTCTATATTTATATATAGATGTATTTAAGCCTTTGCTTTCTTTATTGTTGGTTTTGCTGCCTTTAAAGTTTCCTATTATGTCTAAGGAGGGCAAATGTGAGAAAAAGCCTGTAGAGACTCCCAAAGAGGATAGACCTGCTGTCAAGTTTAAATCTTGTGCAGGATATGATGGGAAGATTCCTGCTTCTGACAATGCAAAATTATGTGATGATTGCTTGAAAAAAGTATCCTCTTCAGAAGTTCCAGCTCAGTTCACTGAATTTCTGAGCTGGATGAAGTCATCTATGGAAGAAACATTTTCTTCTATGCAGGAGACTTCAAGGAAAAGGCACAGACAGTCTGATCCTCAAGAGGGCACTTCCTATATGCTGGAGGAGGATGATACTAGTCTAATGGATGTTGACTCTGCAGCATCTTCTGCTGAAGAAGGAGAAATCCTGGAAGATCAAGGTGCTTTTAGTATTGACAAGGTGGATGGATTAGTTAAATCGTTAAGAAAGACCCTTGGTTTAACTGACACCCATAAGGAATTAAATGTTATTGATGCGGCCTTCATAGGTTACAAGAAGGAGACCCCTTCATTTCCTGTTCACCGTTCAATCAAGGATATGATTGCAAATGAATGGAAGCTGGGTGATAAGCATCTGCAGAACACTAGGCACATGCAACGCATGTATCCTTTTACTGAAGAAGATACGGCTGTGTGGACTTCTCCTCCCAAGGTGGATGCTGCTGTTGCTCAGATCTCCAAACAGCCCTTTTGTTAGAAGAAGGAACATCTCTAAAAGATCCTATGGACAGAAGAGCGGATTCAGCTCTAAAGAAGCAGTTCTCAGTGATTGGACAAACTGTCAAAACGGCTACAGCCATGGCTTGTGTCTTTAGAACTCTGCGTATCTGGTTAGCTGATTTTGAAGAAAAACTGGATTCTTCAGTATCCAGGTCCAGATTGTTAAAGGAATTAGGTCCTATCAAGGATGCCTTAAACTTTTCATGTGACGCCACCCTGGATAACATTAGGGGGCTGGCAAAATCATCAGCACTATCCATTACAACAAGAAGGGCTATCTGGATAAAGTCTTGGGAAGCTGATGCTACTTCTAAGAATAGGCTTGTTTCTCTCCCTTTCACAGGCAACAAATTATTCGGTAGCCAGCTGGAAGACCTAATTCGCCAGTCTTCAGGGGGCAAGAGCCAGTTCCTCCCGCAACAGCGTAAGTCCAAAGCATCATCTCCTAGAGGTGCTTCTACACAAAAACAGTCCTTTCGTGAAGCAAGAAGGTACAGACCTGGCCGTACATACGATCAGAGACAGAGTGTAACATCTCAGGGACCTAAGTTTGGAACAAAAAAGGAGTTCCAGAAGAGATATAGGTTCCAGCAAAATCAACAATGAGATTGTAGTCACCCCATCAGGGACTCCAGTAGGGGGCAGACTGGAGTCCTTCAAGGACGCATGGTTCAAGATCAGTCCAGACAGATGGGTGCATCAGATAATTCAGATGGGGTACTACTTGGAATTCAAAACTGTCCCTCAAGTCAATCACTTTTGCTCTTCCAGAATTCAGAATCAGAGAACATCAGAAGAAATGAAGAAGGAGCTCTTTGTCCTATTGAAGAACAATTTAATAGAGAAGGTTCCCAAGAACGAAGAATTCCATGGAATTTATTCTACAATTTTTGCTGTTCCGAAGCCTTCAGGGGAATCACGTGTTATCTTAAACTTAAAAAAGATCAATTCTCATCTAAAAGTTCAGAAATTCAAGATGGAAACCATACAAACAGCAATGAAGATGGTCTTCCCTCAGGCATTTCTCACAAGAATAGATCTGAGGGATGCCTATTATCATATTCCAGTTCACCAAGCTCACAGAAGATTTCTCAGGTTTCAGATCTTCCACTCTCACTTTCAATACAAGGTGCTGTCCTTCGGGCTGGCATCAGCCCCCAGAGTCTTCACAAAAGTGCTCGCCGTGGCCATGGCAGCTCTGCGACTACAGCATATAAAAGTTCTTCCCTATCTGGACGACATTCTGATTGTGGAAGAATCAGAGGAGAAGTCAAGAAAAAGCACAGCTTTGTGTCTAGATCTGCTTCAACAGCTAGGCTGGCTGATAAATTTTCAAAAGAGCCAGCTACAGCCAGTCCAAGAACTTCTTTTTCTGGGCGTTCTGTTCAACACCAGACAGGATCTAGTAACTCTATCACAGGACAGACAGAGTCGGCTGCAAAAAAGAGTATCAAAATTTCTGGCGCATCGTCAACAGACAGCAAAGGAGTTCTCACGTCTTCTGGGGAATTTGTCATCAGCACACCCCATAATTCCTTGGGCGAGGGCTCACAGTAGCTGTGCCCAGATCAATTACCTCAAACACTTCAAAAGAGATCCTGCAAACATCAGGTTAAAGATTCCTATTGCTGCGGACACTCGGAAGGAGTTAAAGTGGTGGTGCCAGCCTCAAAACCTTTCCCAAGGGAGATCTCTGGGAGAAGTATCATGGCAGACAGTGACCACAGATGCCAGTCTAACAGGCTGGGGAGGTGTTTGGGGATCAAAGATAGCACAGGGATGCTGGTCCCCAGCACAGTCAAAAAGACACACAAATCTGTTAGAACTTCAGGCTGTGTGGAACACTCTCAGATTTCTGGAAAAAGATCTCATAGGAAAGTTTGTGCTGATATGGTCAGACAACACGGCAGCAGGGCAATACCTGATGAACCAGGGAGGAACAAGGAGCCTGCCTCTCAACAAATTAGCCATCAGAATTCTTCTTTGGGCAGAATCACGATGGATAACCTTAAAAGCGACCTACCTCTCAGGCAAGCTCAACACTCAAGCAGACTTCTTAAGCAGGTTTCAAATAGACCAAAGCGAATGGTCTCTAAACAACGAAGTGTATCAGGAGATCATAACACTGTGGGGCTCACCCACGATAGACCTCATGGCATCAGAATCCAACACCAAGTGCCTGAGGTTTTTTTCCAGGTGGAGGTCCAGCAAAGCAGTGGGGCAGGACGCTCTCCTTTTCAGGTGGAATTTTCATCTAGCATACCTGTTTCCACCAGTCCCCTTGTTAACAGAGGTACTCCAGAAGATTCGGAGAGACAGAGCAGAGGTGATCTTGATTGCCCCAGACTGGCCCAGGAGGGTATGGTATTCAGATCTTCTGAGGATGTCCATCAGGGATCCCATCAGGTTACCGCTGATCCCTCAGTTGCTGTCTCAAGGTCCTATTGTTCATCCAGACCCAGCATTATGGAGGCTGAGCGGCAGTCTCTGAAACTGAAAGGCCTTTCGGATTCAGTAATAGAAACCATCCTGTCCGGTAGACGCCCGTCAACCTCCAAGATCTACTACAGGATTTGGTCTGTTTTCAGAAAATGGTGTATCCAACAGAACTTGGACAGGAAAGATATTTCTTCAGGACGCATTCTGGACTTCCTTCAGGAGGGATTCAAAAAGGGTTTGAAACCAGCCTCTTTGAAGGTCCAACTGTCTGCATTATCTGCAGTTTTAGCATCTCCTTTTGCAGAACAATATGTATTTAGAAGATATATGTCAGCTATCTCTAAAATCAAACCTACAATTAGGGATGTTATTCCTCCATGGGATTTGAACCTGGTCCTTACCCAATTTTGTTCTCAGTTTTTTTGAACCCTTGGAATCTATTTCTCTGAAATATCTAACATTAAAGACTGTTCTGCTTACAGCAGTTACTTCTGCATGCAGGGTAGGAGAACTTCAAGCCTTGCTATGTGAACCCCTGTATACTATTTTTCATCAGGATAAGGTGGTCCTAGGCCGTCATTTAGATCCAAGGTAGTCTCTAGTTTTCATCTTAATCAGGAGATTATCTTGCCATCTTTTTGTTCTAATCCAACTAATAACAAGGAGAAGAGTTTTCATAATCTGGATCTGGTGAGATGCCTGCAGATTTATCTTGACAGAACTAAAGTATTCCGGAAGGATAAAGCCCTTTTCGTGCACTTTGCAGGAAAATTTAAAGGGACTGGGGCTTCCAAAGCCTCCATCTCCAGATGGATAAAACAGGGCATTACCCTGGCTTATGAGTCTGCTGGGTTACAACCCCCAGCGGGGATTAAGGCGCATTCTACAAGAGCTGTTGCCACATCCTGGGCCCAGAGGGCCATAGCCACGCCAGAGGAGATTTGCAAAGCAGCAACATGGTCTTCTTTGTCCACCTTTATTAAACATTATAAATTGGACATTCAGGCATCTATTGATGCGAAGTTTGGCAGGAAGGTGCTGGAAGCAGCCATTCCTGTCTCAAACTAATTCTCCCACCCTTTACTGGGGTACTGCTCTGGTAAGTCCCCACAGTACATTGCTGTGGATTGGACACAGAGAAAAAGGTGAAATTTACTCACCGATATTTTGTTTTCCTCTGTGTCCTTCCACTGCAACCCACCCTTTATTGGGTCTGGTAAGGTAGTTGTATCGTTCCTCTTCTGACATGTATATATATATATTTTATATCTGTGTATCCTTCTGGTAGATTGAGTCTATGACTCTTGTTATAGTCTATGTGTAGCTGATTCTACCTAATTATTTCTGGCTATAGTATTTAAGCTGTCTATATCTAACCATTTCTTTGTTTAATTTCAGCTTGGTTAACGGGGAATAACTGAGCAGGCAAGGGATTCAGGCAGCTTTATTAATTTTGATTGGTCCTACCAGCTGGAGGGCGGAGCCAATTCCCACAGTACATTGCAGTGGAAGGACACAGAGGAAAACAAAATATCGGTAAGTAAATTTCACCTTTTTATTTGTGTGAAAACTAGAAGTTGGCCTATTAAGCCATTTCATCTCTTGATTTAACAACTCTCAAAATTTGACACAGTCTCTAAACTATTCATCAATTTTTCAGGATTTAAAAAGACAAAGCAGCAACACTAAATAATCCATGGCAAGATGGGTAAAAATACTGTTTGTTGAAGGCTGACAGAGGGAATAAGGCTAGAAGAAGGAATTGAGATACAGGACCACTGCAGCATCCTGAGACTGAGAGCGACTGATCGATAACCACTGTGATCTGCAGAAAGCCACTTGGGCTTCAACATGCACATTTGCAAAACATTACATTAGTACTCTCCAGATCTCAGCAGAATCTTCCATTTGTTAGACATTTTCCAGTCTGTGGTCTTTCCTTCATCTCTATGAGCTACTGTAATTTTTACACTGTTGTGAGAGGTATTACAAATACATATTCTTCATTTCTCTGCTCTTAAAATGTGTGCTCTTGGGTATACCATTGTTGGCACTTTTTTTGTTTCATGGATGTCTCCTATTTGTCTCAAGCCATAGGAAGAGCCCATTTATCATAAAAGCTTCCCTTCAACCTCTATCAAGCATTTTGGTCACCACCTTAAAGACCCCTCTTGCAATTCACCATCTTTGTCATCTTTGGAACTGATGTAAATCAAAAAATGCCCCACCTTTTCACCTTCTGTATCTACAGGGTTTTTCTAATACCACCTACATTGTAAGGTTGTTGGGTCAGGGATACCTTTTTGCCAACCCTTTGATTTAGTTCAGATCATTTAATAATGTTGTGGCTGTTGTCTTAACTGAAATGTTGTCCCTCATGTGTCACTTCAAGAAACTATAGATGCTTTTCCAGTATGGCAGTTTTCTTGTTTAACAATAAAGTTTTTTTTATTTTAATTACCCACTTGTATGCACTGCCATAAACTGACTTTTAGGACTTTTTTTCCTACCATTTTGGATGCTTTTACAATTTGAAATAATTCTGGACCTCATTCATTCTAGTAAAGATATCCTGTTTTGGAGCAAATTGCATCATTGGTTTGGAATTCACATTCCCATTGCTTTTAAATGTTAATTTTTACACCTTGAATACTAGTGAGGTCTCGAACACATTATGAAGCAATGTGTTGGAAACCTATCTAGCATTCAATGGTTTAAACGTTCAATTTTAATTGCTAGAAATGTTCATTTAACCCTCCCCCATATGTTGCACTTGTTTTGCTCATTAATTGCACTTCTTCAGCTTCATGCATGTGGTATCCTGTAAGGCTGTGTTTGTCTATAACATTACTTGAGAAGGGTTGCCTTTAATTACTGTTGTGCTTGTTATTAAATTTCTTAAGAAATGGTGTCCTTCGTCTGTGTCTTATAGTTCCCATAGTAACACCTTTTGTTTTCCCTATAGTATGAGGAACTTGAGCTTTTGCTGGATTTATTTGACCAGCAGGCATGCTAAATGACTTCAAAGCTTAAATACTTAATTTTCCTTAACCAGCTAAAAGAACACAACTATACTGTTAGTGAAATGTAGTTCTGAATAAATAAATGGAATAATTTATCTAAAGCGCATTGTGGATCCATTTTTGTTTAACACTGTATTAAAGACATGACCATCACAGTCTTATTTTATTGATGTTACATCTTTGAACCTGTTTCCTGGTGAAGTGCACGGACATCTTGGTTTACTTGCATGGCAGAATTCTTGTAGATAATCCTCATTATAATGCCCAGCTGAAACCATTTTGTATATGAAATTGTACTTGCTGAATGTTGTCATAGATGATTTCTACATTACTTTTATAGCTACATTTCAATAAGAGATATTTCTTATTAATTGAACATAATCACTTTTTAGAATTGGGGAGCTTATTTGTGACCCTCCTGTAACCACACAGACCGTAAAAATTTGCAGTTTGAGTTTAGTAGTTGTACCATTTATCTAAATTCTCTATAGCCTCTAAATTCAGCAGCTTTCTTCTTTCATTTGCCCTTTTCTCCATGTAAACCTCCCACTCATGATTAAGCACGAACGCCATAGAATGAAATTTGAAAGAACAGCCTGGGCTGAGAAAGTTGTGCGGATTTAACCCTTTGAGTGTCAGACGGGTATGCAACACTTGAAATCGCCAAAGTAGGTGAAATGCTGCCATGCTGCTTTGGTTAAGTCTCCTGTGGTGGAGTGCAAAATGGTGGGCAGTGGTGGTTCATATGTGTGACTAGCGCCTCAATTTTACAGTCTTCAATCAGGATTGTAGTAAAGGAGGTAGTGGCAGATTTTTCACAACACTTGTGTTGGTTGAATGGACGACCCAGTTGAACATCAGCCAGTACTAACTGTTTGACTCTCGTTTAGGCCAGCTGATCATCGGGATGGGGGGTGCAGGAGAGAGTGGCTAGTGCCACACAAGTGCAACAATTGAAAAGTGCTGATCTGATTTATTGACACCCCTACTGTTCGTAGCGTTTAGGTTTTTTAAGGCTCTTCAAAATTGGTAAATATTCTTAGGCTTTGTAAATTTAGGGAAATATAACAGTCTCTCAACTTTTTTTTTTTTTTTTTTTTAAATCTGTTTTGCTGATTACTTTTCCTTTTTATGAAGGTTCCAACCTGATGTATTAAGGATCCCAAATTAGAAATCTGTAAGAGCCAAAATCAGCAAGCTAAAGTTGTGTCACATAGGGGACATTTGAACATTTCTCCAGATTCCCAATTATTTAAATTGTGTTAACCACTTGAATGCCAGAGGTCTCAAACACACTGCTTTTGCAATGCATTGCTGACATCTCTAGCAACCAAGGGGTTAAAAGCTCCATGTCAAACAAAGGGAATTTTAATTTCACCTCTGTGGTGCAGTTAGGTTGCTCCAGAATTGCATAACGTTAGCTTTCTGAATTAGGCCCTAAAACGCCTATTACTAGATAGACAGTGTTTTTATACTCTAGGTCAGGTTTGGCTAACTTTCTTTTTAATTGAGTTGGTTATTGTTTCTTTTTGAGCCTTATGTTTAAAAGAGTGGAATCATTCTGGAGCAAACCAGCTGCAATATAGAGTACAAGTAAAAGTTCCATACTTTCCATTGATCTAATTGAGGTGTTTAACCCCAAAACACCGAGAGAGTTCTCCAGCAGATTCAGAGGAATTGTGAGAAATGTGTGCTCCCTATGGTGCTGTTGGTTGCTCCAAAACTGCAGTGTTTTTTTTTTTTTTTTGGTCTGAATGTTAAAGAGCACTTTCATTTTACTGCTCCCATTTCAATGGGAGAAGACTTTGTAAAAATGCAGTGAGCGGGGCAGCACCAAAATGGCTCCCATTGGCCATTTGGGGATCAGAAAATGGACTCCCCAACTCCTGCTGACAGAGGACTGAAATGCAATTAGGAAGTCCATCGCTGTCTGCTACAAACTTCTTGTGTTGCTCATGCATCCTCCATAGATAAGATGCCCCATGTAATTGGCCTTCAAAGTCACGCCCTAGGGTGTATAGATGCTGCATCAAATCTCACAGTTTAATGTTTGTCGCAGAAGCTGAGTTCACTTTTCTGAAAAACTCATGCTCACCAGCTGGACTCGCACATATCTTAATGCAGCCATGACTTCATCTGCAAATCTGATAACAGGGTTCTAGACCTGTGATAAGGTATTAGACACTTGATAGTTGCCCTTTTAAATACATTGGTTCTTATACCGCAAAAGGTGAACAGTGCTAGAGCAAACCATCTGCAACATAGGTGACAGAAACAAATTTCCTCAGTGTCCTTTCCACAGCAATAAACGGGTTTACTCCCTGCCTTCAGCTGGTAGGACCTTTTTCATACAAATAGCACACTCCTCCCCTGGTCTCCTCTGTTATTCTGGTCCTGCTTCAGCTGGAGAATGGAGGGAGTTTTTTTTTTTTTTTTTTGCTTTGGATAAGTAAGCGGGCAAGAAGTGTTTACCTGACGATTCAGATTCCATGAAGTAATGCATGGCAGCAGCTCTTGGGCTCTTACTTCCTGGTCTGCAGTGTATCGAGGTGAAATGTTTTCCTTCATCAGGCATTTTGTGATCCAAGGACCTGAGGGTTTTATGGCTTTACAGCAGGAAGCGAGATTCTGGAGTGCATTCCACTGATGGAAATCATGCTACTACTTATAGCGGCAGGGTCCATTTTTAAATCAACCTAGTATAAAATTGGAATTTAGCCTTATTGCTTTGCTATTGTGGATAAGCTGCCTTATTGCTCTTCAAAGGAAGACAAATCCAAAAAGGCAAAAACATGTTTAGGATGTAATAAAAAGCTTGCTGCTTCTAACCCTGCAAAACTATTTACTGAATGTCTTGGTAACGCTGCTGGACATCAGTCACCTTCCCAATTTCAAGTCATCCATACAGAGACCGTTTCAGCAATGTAAGCCAGGATTCCTAGAAAGATTCAGAGGGGATGATCCTGGGGAAGGTCCCTCTAATCTTTTAGATGATGACAAAGTAAGTTTTCAAGATTTGGAGTCAGTCCTCTCAAAAGAAGAGGATGAGATTGTAGAGAATTCAGGTTCATTCAATATGGAAGAAATGGATTCCTTCTTAAAATTAATGGGGTTAACTGACATCTGAAGCAGATGGATGTGATAGATGCAGCCTCCTTAGGGAAAAAGGACTTATCGGTATTCCCTGTACATCACTCGAACTCCAATATTAAAGCAGAGTGGGAAAAGGGAGAAGAGATTTAGCCTATTCAGAGAATGTAAGGATGATACTAAGGCATGGACCAGTCCTACAGAAGTTGATGCTGCAGTAGCCCAGGTTGCCAAGAGAACAACTATCACTTTGAAGGATGGCTATTCATTGAGATATCCAAAGGATAGAAAACTTAAAGGGATAGTAATACTTTGTTTTATCTTTATTTATTTTGTAGGTATTAAAAAACATAAAGAACAATATAAGTCTTATCTCTCAAACATTTATAGTTTGAAAGATATTCACGATCCTGGCCTTCTTGGAAAACGGTGTGGATAAGGACCTCAGCTTGTGTTCCCTTAAGGTTCAGACTTTTGCTATCTCTGTTTTCTTTCAGAGGCGCATTGCTATTCTTCCTGATGTCAAGGTTTTCTTCCAGGGCGTTGCTCATACTCGTCCTGTCTTTAAGACTTCCGCTCCTCAGTGGGATCTTAATTTGGTCTTGGGTGTCCTTCAGCACCCTCCCTTTGAGTACTTGGCTACTGTTCCTCTACGACTGCTGACTTGGAAAATGGCTTTTCTCCTGGCAATCGTGTTTGTTCGCCGTGTCGCGGAGTTACATGCTCTGTCTTGTAAACCTCCCTTTTTGGTGTTTCACAAAGACAAGGCGGTGCTTCGCACTTCTCAGGAGTTTCTCCTGAAGGTGGTTTCAGAGTTCCGCATTAATCAGGAGATTGTGGTGCCTTCTTTATGCGCTGACTTTACCTCTGACAAGGAGAGGGATCTCCACTTGTTAGATGTGGTGCGTTGTCTCAAGTTTTATGTACATCGCACTGAGTCTATCAGGCAGTCTGACGCGCTGTTCGTCATTCCTGAGGGTCCAAGGGCAGGAAGACCTGCATCCAAAGTGACTATTGCATCTTGGATCAAGTCCACTATTCGTAAGGCTTAGGAGCTGAGTAAGAAGCCCGATCCCTTTCGGGTTACGGCTCATTCTACCAGGTCTGTTGGGGCTTCTTCGGCTTACAATAATCAGGCCTCCGCTGATCAGTTGTGCAAGGTTGCTACTTAGTCTTTTGTGCACACCTTTTTGAAGCATTACTGTGTTGATGTGGTGGCATCGGCTGACGCCAGCTTTGGGAGGAAGATCCTGGAGGCAGTCTTGCCTGTCTAGGATCTTCTCTGGTTCTTTGTGCTTCCTTCACTTTTGAGCCATGTTGACTCTAGTTTCGTGTGCTGTGTAACAGTTCTTGGGGTGGTGTTATCCCTGTTTAGTGTCCGTTGACACTCCCTTGTTGTTGGGCTATCTCTGATCTGATGGCTCATATCTGCTCTGGTGACTTTGGGGGCCTTGCGCCTGGTCCTTGCCTTACTTCTCACCTCTGGGAAACTCAATGGTTGGACATCCCAAAGTTACCAGTAACCTGTATTGGACGACAGAGAAAAGAGGATTTTAGTCTTACCTGTTAAATCCTTTTCTTAGTCCATACAGGTAACTGGTCTCCCACCCTGTCAAGGGACTGTGCTTGGCTGTCCTGTGGCAGTATGTGGGGGTCCTTCGGGGTCATGCTCACAGGAGTTTTCTTTCTCTTCCACTATGTAGTCAATAGTGTCTCAAATCTTTCTGGAGCTGGTTGGCTAGCTGCAGCCAAGGAGGGAAGGTAGGCTCCACCCCCTGCAATCAATTCTAGAATTGTTCCTGCCTACTTAAAGGGGCAGATCTCCTACCCAAAGTTACTAGTAATCTGTATGAACTAAAAGAAAAGGATTTAACAGGTAAGACTAAAATCCTCTTTTGTCGAATCTGGTCAACGTTTTTAGAAAGTGGTGTCTTAGGAATAAAATATTAAAGTCCTTCATCTCTCCTTGCTATAGTCCTGGATTTTCTGCAAGAGGGGTTTGATATAGGGCTAATGCTAGCTTCTATCAGAATGCATCTGTCAGCCATCCTGGCGGAACCATTCACAGAGGATCATTTTGTAAAAGGTTTATTAAGGCTATTGAAAAAGAGAGGCCCAGAATTTGAGAGATTATCCCTCCCTGGGATTTAAATATAGTGTTGGAACAACTATCTGTATCTCCTCTATTTGAGCCAAGTGAGCAGATTCCGACTAAGAACCTTACTCTTAAAACTACCTTTTTGGTTGCTATAACTTTGGCAAGAAGAGTCAGTGAGATCCAGTCCTTGTCGTGTCAATCCCCATGTTTGGGGATTCACCAGGATAAGGTTGTATTGAGAACCAAGCCTTCTTTTTGAAGCCAAGTGCTTTCACACTTTCACGTTAATCACATCATTATACTCCCCTCCTTTTGTCCAAATCCAAAGGGGTAACGAGAAACTAAATTTAATTTCCTGGACCTAGTGAGGTGCATTTTCCAGTAGGTGGAAAGAAGGAAGTTCTTTAGGAAGTCTGATTCACACTCTTAATTTAAACCTACCCTTTCAAGATGGAAAAGTACTGCATTAGACTAGCCTATATTGAGGATCGTCTTCAGCGATATCCACATCATGGACATATAAAATGGATGCAACAAAAAGAATACCAATGAAGAGAAGTGGTCCCAGTCAGGGCAAGATAGTACATATCATACGGGCCTGGGAGCAAGCATCTATGGGCAGTTTAGTACAATATGTCATGGCAACAGGTTTCCAGAAAGGAATATCCTCAGACTTCCAAGGATGCCATCAAATGCACTGAAGGCAGCAGCCTTCAAACAAGCAGTTTGCAACTTAATACTGAAGAATGATTGAGCTGGTCCCACTGAATCACTAGGACTGGGATATTGATTCCATTTTATTCAGTTGCCAAGCTGTCTGGCATCTTCAAGACAATATTGGATCTAAAATATGTCAACCAGTTAATGAAGACTTTATTATTCTGGAATTAGACCTTCACGTCTGTGTTAAAGGCCATCCCTCCACAAGCTTTCCTCACTGCAATAGATCTACAGGATGATTATCATATTCTGATAAGACCATGCCACAGGATATTGCTCAGTGCTATCAAAACAGAGCTTTCCCCTAAAGGCTACCCTCCCCTCTAGGGGTTTTTGCCAAGACTGGCAGTTTCCCTGAAACCCTTAAAGGAGGAATTAATTGCTGTCATCCCGTGCTTAAACTGCTCATTGCAAGGACTTCCTCCTATTTGAGGACTTATACAACTTTATGCATAAATCCTCTAAATGCCTTGGGATGGCTACTTCACGTGAACAAGTCAATTTCTGCCATCCCAGAATCTTTGTCTGGGCCCTCTTCTGGACATGAGAGAAGTAGTAGCCGTCCTCTTGATCACAGTGAGAGTAATCTGCAGAATTCGGGCTTTCAGAAGATTGACCTGGCATACAGAACTTCAGGAGATTGATAGGGGTTCTGACTTCCACTATCCAGTTGACTCCTTGAGCAAGATTGCATATGTGACCTACACAGAATAACAATCTAAGATTTTGGTGAAAGGATTCTCCAAAAGATGCCACTATATTCCAAAGCCAGAAAGGAAGTAGCCTAGTGGTTAAACAAGACAAATTTATCAAGCGGTTGTCTTCTAGAGGATCCAGCATAGGAGATGGGGTAGGACCTGGCCCAACAAAATGGCACAATTCAGTTGGTCAAGGACAAAGCTTCTCTTCCTATAAACATACTGGAAATGAAGGCAGTCCGTTGAAAATGCCTGAAGTGGTTCAAAGTAAGTAGTACATGTCAGGTCAGACATGTCAACTGTCTGGAATCTAAGAAATCTAGGAGGGTCAAGAAGTGCACCCCTAAACATGCAAGCCATATGCTACTATGGGCATAAAAGAATTTTGTAAGACTATCCACATCCCACATTTCAGGAGATCTGAATCTTCAAGCAGATTTTGTGAGCAGGACCCATGTGGACCAGAGCTAATGGTTTGAACCTGGAGATATTTCCTGAAATAGCCAAGAGATGGCAAATGACTGCGGTAAACCTCATGGCTTCAAAGACCAACAAGAAGTGCGGGGCCTACTTCTCTTATTTGAAAGACCTGAGGGAGATGGGATAGGATAATCTAACATTTGTATGGCATTTCTATCTAGCCTACATATTCCTTCCTATACAGGTGATCGATGTATGAAGGAAGATCAAGAGGGAGTGAGCACAGGTGATTCTCATAGTTACAAGGTGGAGAATTTGCTAAGAACTAACGAGCTCTAGGCCTTATCCTGTAACCCTCCATTTTTTGTCCATCCATCAATACCAGGTATCAACCTTTAGGCCCAAGGTAGTATTGGAATTTCACTTAAAGGGATAGTAATACTTCGTTTTAACTTTATTTTGTAGGCATTAAAAAAACAACGTTAAGAAAGATATGTCTTACCTCTCAAACCTTTATGGTTTGAGCAGTATTCACAAGCAAAATTTACCCCTCCCGCCCCTTTTACCTAGTGTAAGCCATCTCTTCTCAGATGTGAATCTGGTTGTAAGACCAGACAGATAACAGCAGGGGACAATCTTCTTCACATGAAAACCCTGCCCCCCTTGACAAGTTTTTCATGTTTTTCCCCTTATCTTAATTGAAGATTGTCCCTCTCTGCAATCTACCTGGGCACTTTGTGATTGAATTACTCTGACAGAATTGAAATAACACTCTCTAATGTCCAAATACTATGATGATTAATTAGAGCTGCTTTTATTATGAAACATTACTATCCCTTTAAACCAGGTTTTTCTTCCTTCCTACTGTCCTAATCCTATAGGAGAGGAAGAGAAACCGTTCCACAACTTGTATTTGGTGAGGAGGATTTTACATTCTATGCAGAGAACATGTTTGTACATTTCCCGGGCAAATTCAAGGGATAAACCGCTTAATTCACCATACAGTGTATCGGAGCATTGTATGAAGATGCAAACTTAACTCCCCACTCAAATTAAAAGCATGTTCCACCAGAGCATTTTCAACCTCCTTGGCAAGCAAAGCCACAGCATCTTCTGAAGAGATATTCAAGGCAGCTATTTGGGGATCTTTTTCAGCCTTCTGTAAGATATCATCAGGTTAATGTCCAGGCATCAGCACAAGCTAGATATGAGAGAAGTCCTGTAAGCAGTAGGCCCTGTCTGAAAGGAAGAGATTATCTTCAAAGGTGACATTTATACCCGTAATTTTTTTTTTTTTTTTTGGTGAAAGTATTTTACCAGGAAGAATACATTGAGATTGTCTCTCGTTTTCAAGTATGTCCTGGACTCATTTTATCTACCTTAGAAAGGTGAAAGGCTGAGCTGACCTTGCCGTGACTAGAACCTGCAACCTCACGGTCTGAGCAGATTCTACAGCTGGTGCCTTAACCAACTGAGCCATCTCTCCGTATTTGACCTCGCTTATCACAGTGGTCTGCCACAGTTCCTCACTTGTATCTGTTCCTTTCTCTTGGTTCTTTGGCTTGATAATCTAATGATACCACATTCTTTACTTTCCCATCCTATCTAGCCAGTGCGTACCATTGTTCTATGCCACAGAACAGGGACACAGAAGAAAAAAAAAAGTACCTTTTGATATTTCTCTTTATATTAAAAAAAAAAAAAACAAACCCTGTCTTTGTCGTCCAATATAGGTTACTGGTAACTTCGGGTAGGTGACCACCCCTTTAAGTAGGCAGGAACAAGTCTAAAAGTGAATGCTGGGTGGAGTCTACCTCCTCAGCTGCAGCTAGCCAATCCCCTCCAGTAAGATTTGATCCTTGTTGAAGATACAGGCAAGAGAGCAGTTCTGCTATAGTTTAGCTTATTTTTTGTTTTCTGTTAGATATGGAATACCACCATTAGGCGGATTACCATTACTCACAATTCCCTAGTGGGTAGCTCCGTTTCCAGGTGCTTTGGATTACAAGTTCTTTCCTTAGAGGTGCCCAATGAGGCGTCTTCTTTATACATGGTAATCTGAAGACCAAAGACCTGCTGTAAAGGTGAGCAAACCTTTGAGAGCTGAGGTCCACATGTCCCACGCTTCCCCTCCGCACAGAGGTCTCCTCTGGAGTTCCTAATGCATACTCCTGCACTCACTGGGTTTATCTGTATGTCTGTTGGGTGTTTTGGAGCAAGTTTCTGTGGTAACGTAACCCTTTGGTTGCTGTTTTAGCATCTTTTTTTGGGGCGGGGGGTGTTGGCGCTTTCCCTACTGGGATCAGTGCTTATTGGGTCTGGTGACATGGAGTAGTTTTTTTTTTTTTTTTAATATATATATATATGTATTTTCCTTCATAGTAAAACTTTGCAAAATGTGAGTTCTGTGCGCTTTACCGCATAGACGCCATGCTCCGTTCACCTCTATGGGACTTTACAGTTTGGGACATATCTCTGCAACCGCTCAACGTAGTGACATCAGAGATGGCTCATTTTGTTTGTCTGCCCTTGCTGTACTATCCAGTCAACATTTTGTGTATGTTGGGGGGCTCAGGGGGCTTCAGGCACTGTTGGGGTAATTTTACAGGGAAAACTACTTTTCCCATGAGTGCTTGCTTCACGCACTCGTTTTTCTGCTTGGCTCCCGTTGCGGCAGCCATTTCGTGCCTTCCCTTCACGAGTATCTTATGCAGGGCTTGGACATTCCTTCTCTCCTCAGCAGATTAACCCTTCACCTGCCAGATAAGTGCATTTTAGCTATTTCTGGGGTGAAACTTTAATCACACACACTGTATTTGGCTGATTTCTTATACTTCGAGCGTTTTGACAGTGTGAGAATGTCTACTCCATTGGAGCTTGGGGCTAGACCTAAGACTAAGGATACTGGGGTCTCTGTGTCCCCCATTGCGCACTGCTCCTCATGTCAGTCAAGGTTACCTAGAGAATAACCTAAAGAATACTCGTGTCCTTTATGTCCAGCATGCGCTGTTGCCCTTGTGTCTCCCCCAGGGACCTCCAGCCATGCACTAGACCCAATATGGATGCAAGAGTTTAGGTCTACCTTACAGCTCCTCCCATCCCAATTACAGGGGATCTTCCACTCTTGGCAGCCCCCTACGCCTGTCAGATCTTCCCTGCCAAAACCGCAGGAAGTACCTGACGTATCAGATTCCTCTGAGGAGGAACTGTTGGTGGATTCTGATGAAGGGGAATGTTCTGTGGTGGTCTTCTTACAATTTTTTGGGGCCTGATCAGGGCTGTGTTGAATACCCTTAACATCCCCTTGGTACAAGAAGTTCCTTCAGACCCCTCTAATGTTTAAGGAGCCTGAGGCCATATACTTGTTTTCCACCCAACCCCACTCTTGACCGTTTAGTGTTTGAGTGGAAGTATCCTGACAAAAAGCCTTCTGTCTCTAAGATGTTTTCCAGGCTATATCCCTTCTCTGAAGCGGCGTTCGCTCAGTGGGTTCATCCACCTAAGGTGGACGCTCCTGTTTCTAGATTCTCTAAGTCTACTGCTTTGCCTATAGCTGATGCTTCTACCCTTAAAGATTGGACTGACAAGAAGCTTGACACTTCCCTCAAGACCATCTTTGCTACAGCTGGTACTTCCCTGCATTTGCCGCCTCTTTGGTGAACAGGGCCATTGCGGTCTGGACTGAACAGCTAACTGTGGCTGTCCATCAGGGGGCTCCTACTGCTGAGATTTTAAGGCTTCTCGCTAACATCTCTGAGTCTCAGCACTATGTTTCTGCTGCTATGTTTGATGCCATCCATTAGGTGGGCAGGGTCTCCATGATGTCTGTGGTTGCTAGACTGGGCTCTTTGGATCAAGATCTGGTCTGCAGACACTGCTTCTAAGAAAGCCTTACTCTCATTGCCTTTTCAGGGCACCTCTCTGTTTGGGCCAGAGCTTAAGGACCTCATTAGTGAGGCCACTGGAGTACCCTCCTGCCCATGGTCCCTGGGAAGAAGCCCCCTACTAAGCATAATCTACTTTTTCCGTCCCTTCCAGGCTGAGACGCGCTCGGCGAACCAGGCGGTTCCCCAGGCTACTTGTTCCTCCTCCAAGCCCAAAAAGCAATAGAGGCCCAAGTCCTCCGCCAAGCCCAAGGCTTCTAAACCTTCTTCGGCATGACTCGCCAAACCCCGGTCCCCAGGCTCCTTTCTCAGTGTCTGGACAGCCACCGTGGTGGATCTGTGGGTTTTGCAGGTGGTGTGAGAGGGGTACAGGATCCCTTTCACCTCTCTTCCTCCTTTCAGATTCTTTCCTTCTCTCACTCTTCAGAGTGTAGAAACTGCCATCTGTTCAACGGCACCATACAGACCCTTTTGGGCAAGGAGGTTCTGGAATCTGTCCCGTTTGGGTTTTTACTCAAACCTATTTGTGATTTCCAAGAATGACGGTGGCTGTCATTCAATTTTGAACCTAAAGGATCTCAATTCCTTTGTGATAAAGACTCTATATCACCAGGAGTTTCTACGGTCAGTGATTGCGGCCATGTCTCCTGGGAAATTCCTCGCTTCTCTGGATCTTCAGGACGCATACCTGCAGATCGCCATTCATCCAGAGAGG
Organism: Rhinophrynus dorsalis; assembly: GCA_037306005.1. Taxonomy (NCBI): domain Eukaryota; kingdom Metazoa; phylum Chordata; class Amphibia; order Anura; family Rhinophrynidae; genus Rhinophrynus; species Rhinophrynus dorsalis. Next base: position 312,163,360 of record CM074720.1, on the reverse strand, counting down.
CGGCAATACCTCAGGTTTGCTTGCGTGCGACCAAGGGTATTTTCAGTTCTCTGCTTTTCCCTTTGGTCTGACTACAGCTCCCCAAGTCTTCAATCGAGTCCTTGGAGCTTTAGTGTCCTCCATCGGGACAGCATCAGACTCACTCCGCATATGGACGACTTGCTTCTCAAATTCACGCACTTGCCCATCATGGGTGGATCCTCAAAGTAGACAAGTCGGATCTTGTACCATCTCAGAGGCTTGTATTCCTGGGACTTCTGTTTGACACCTAGCAGGGCATGGTGTTTCTCACGGATGAAGTAGCTCACCAGATCGCCTGCAAAGTGTCTGCTGTTCTGGTTCACGATCCAGTTCCGGCCAAGAAGTTGACCACCATAGAAGCGGTCCCGTTTGCCATGGCTCACACCAGGGAACTCCAGAGGTTTGTGAAACCAGGTGTGCGGAGGACAGCCGGACCTCCTGAAGAGGTTGGTGTTTCTCCATCTGCATGTGGAAGGGATTCTGTCGTGGTGGCTTGACCTCTCCAATCTGCTGAAGGGAAATCCTTCCTGGTGTCCTTCTGGATGACCGTGACAACGGATGCCAGCCTGTCCGGCTGGGGAGCGGTTCTGGGCCACACAGATGTTCAGGAATGTGATCTCTGGAGTAATCTCTCCATCCCCTCAATGTGTTAGAGCTTCGGATGATATTTCATGCCTTCGTCACCGGACGCACCAGCTGGTGGGATGCCCAGTCAGAGTCCAGTCCGACAATGCCATGGCAGTGGCTTACATCAACAAGCAAGGCGGAACAAGAAATCTCTAAGCTTGGTTAGAGGTCAAAGCTATTTTGTTCTGGGCAGAAGAACATGTTACGGCCATATCCGCAGTTCATATTCCCGATGTAGACAACGTTCTAGCAGACTTCCTCAGTCGACACACAGTGGACAGTGGAGATTGGGAACTGCATCAAGCAGTGTTCAAAGTCATTGTACAGAGGTGGGGACGTCTGTGCATCGACCTGATGGCTACAAGACACAACTGGAAGGTCCCCACGTTCTGCTCTTGCTGGAGGGATCCTCTAGCCCTAGCAGTGGATGCCATGTCAATACCTTGGCACTTTCATCTGGCATACATCTTTCCTCCCATTCCCATGTTACACAGGTGCTGCAGAAAGTGCGACTGGAGCGCTGTCCAGTCATTCTGATCACTCCGTACTGGCCTTAGCAGGCTTGCTTTCTGGAACTCCTGGATCTCTCAGTGGCGGAGCCCTTTCAGCTTCCCCACTGTCCAGATCTTCTTCTTCAAACAGGGATGCCTGTGGAAGGAGGATGTCCATCGTCTGGGTTTGACGGCATGGAAATTGAATCCTCAATACTGAAGAAGAAGGGTTTCTCTTCTGATGTGGTGGCTACTATGCTTGGTGCACGCAAGCCTGTTTCCTCTAAGGCCTACCATCGAGTCTGGTCTACTTTTCTCTCTTGGTGTGCTGATAAGGACCTTTTCCTGATGTTAAAGGGGAACTACCACCCCGCAATAACTTAACATGCTTTCATTCTTCATCTGGCGACTAGCTGCTTAGTAGCGCTAGTCGCCACAAATATTACCTGGTTCCAAAGATTTCTCCGTTTTACCGATGCTCACAGGAGCAGGAAGCACGGACATCTCGTCACAGTGATGTCCGTGAGTCTGCGCTGTCAGTACCTTTGCAATGAGTCGGATAACTCTTTAGCACTGAATCATTGATATCTACTGGAGCACTAGGACCATGGACGAAAACTCATCACTTGTAATCACAGCACTTGACACCATCATACCCTGTTATACGTTTCCTGTTACCCATGTAGACTGTAAGCTCATTGGGGCGGAGACCTCTCCCCTATTGTTTCTATGACTGTGACACTTATTTTATCCTCTTTTTTTTTAACATACTACTATTGGAAGGTGCTGCGTACTCTGTGGCGTCCTATAACTAAAGATATACATATATTGTCCTATTCTTGTTTTTTTTTTTTTTTTTTTTTTTGTCATACTGATTTTCAGTTTCTTTTCCTCTGACTACTGTCCCCCCTGGCTGTTCTTCCTGACTAACAGCTCTGTGCTGTGCAGTGCTGGGATGATTTTGCAGACCCCGGTCACATGACCAATTGAGGCTGTGCTGTTGCGGAGTCTTCCCCTTCCCTATGAGTAGGCTAGCACTCCTTTTAACCCATTCCATCCTAAAAGATACCCTACATTTAATGTCATATGAAATATGACTCCCTCTGCAAGCAGAATTGGTGGTCATGGGAGCCCCCAAACTCATGTTGATCCCCTAAAACCACTGTAAGGAGACACACTTCAAAATTGCAGCACTGGGATCTGGAATGTTGGCCATAGACAGAGCAACTACGGCAGAGTGTAGAACCAGAGATAAGCGTAAAGAAAGTCACAGCAGAGGAGAAGGCATTTTGGCATTCTCAATAGCTTACTACTTCATGTCTGCAAAAGGGAGGGCTTTTGGGGAGAACGGAGGCAGCAAAGTGGAGGGCTGGCAGGGAGAGAGGCGCATGTGTTTTTGTGCTGAAAATCCAAGCATGCTTCTTCCGATTATTACAAAGGGGTATATCTATTTCCCTGCAAGTCAGACTGTTGGGCAAATACTCTCACATTTCCCTTTTGTTGCCATATGCACATTTATCAATTGGTTTGTGCTCATTAGTTCAACAAAGACAGAATACAGATATAAATTAGTGGAGCATGTAAATTGTGTATGATTTGCTGGCATAACCCACCAACTGCAACGTGGAGTACAGCCTACACGTAAGGATCTTCCAGTTCTTTTGTACTACAGTTCCCCATAATCAGCAGCCAGTTGTCTGGTGGAGGATAATGGAAATTGTAGTAGAAAACCACAGGAAGGATCCAAATAGTCCTCCCCTTACCTGTTAATACATCATTTCATTATGCATAGGCTATGCTTCATAATTAAGTGAATGAATTATGCCAAGCAGGCATACACAGTTTGCATACTCCCGGTTCTGGCTTTTGTAGTTGGATCCCTGTGTGTTTGATCCTGCAGAGTGAATCAGATTGGCCTCCTCCACTGACATGTTGCTCTGCTGCAGGGAATAAATAAGCCTCGTTCAAGTGAATGATGAGTCTGCACAGGCCAGGAGGCTTTCATTTGGGCTGTTGGTCACGTAAGTTATTTCCTGCTTCTGTGGGGGAAGTAACTGACATGATCATGGGCCCCGGTGAAACGGTGCCTGGTGCAGACTCATACTCAAGACGTGCAGATGAAGCCAGGAGACACACTCCAGGACATTGGGCATAGAGTGTTTTTTGGACAGGGCATTGTGAGGGAGTGGACTCTTCTTGCACAGATTTTGACAGGAGTGGTAAAGAGGCCTTCGGTCTTAGTGCTATTAAAGTTCATATCTCCGCTCTTTCTGTCTTTGTCCAGAGACGTATCTGAGACTCCCGTAGAGTTTCTCATTAATCAGTTCTTATGCCTTTTCTCTGTTCAGCTCCATTTCATAAACAGGAGCTGGAACTTTACCTCTTGGATGTGGTTAGGTGCTTGAAGTACTATGTTCATAGCACACAGTCCTTTCAGGTATCTGATTTGCTATTTTGTCATTATTGGGGTCCCTCATTTGGGCCAGGCTGCATCTAAGGTTACACTGGCTTCTTGTATGAAGGGGACTATTTGCCAGGTGTATGATCTTAGGAAGAAGCCAGAGCTCTTTCGGTTTACATTGCATTCCACCAAGCCTAGCAGCTGTGTAAGGCAGTAACGTAGTCATCCCTACATGCTTTTGTTAAACACTACTGTGTTAATGTGCTGACTTCAGCTGATGCCAGTTTTGGATGGAAGGTCACACAGGCTGCTGTGCCTGTTATAATTTTGGCCAGCAACCTGTTAGTTCCTGTTCTTCAGGTTTGCAGTATTGGTGTCTGTTGACACATGAGGTTCATGTTCCAGTTTGTCTTTTAGAATTGGACTGTGGTGTTTCCTTTTTCCCCCTTGAATTCTTCGTGAATGATTGGGTATATGCACATGATTCCTGTGGAAAGGGGGATTATTGTGTCCTTAGTGATTAAATCCTTTTTTTTTTTTTTTTTTTTTTTTTTTTTTTTAAGGATACCCTTACTTGTTCCACTTGGTTCTGTTTTTTTTTTCTTTCATCTAGTCTATACTTTAAAACTGAGCGTGTTCAGGTGGTGGTAAAGTGGATATGAGAGGGAGTCTCTGCCTCAAAGACCTTAGATATCAAGTACCCTGCCCTCCTGGATGAGGGGACTTTAATGCATGGTTCCTGTTTTGCACATAGACTAAGAGGAAAGGATTTATTGGTAAGAACACTAAAATCCCCTTACGTACACCAGCCTTGGGGAAGAAAGGAAAGTAATCCATCTTGATGCAGAGGGCGTTCTTATTTCCAAATGGTATGCCTTGTCTACCTTTTTGTAATGTCTATAGTCTGAGCCATTTTAGTAATGGAAGAACAGATTTTGTTTAGGGGTAGTTGTGTGCTACGTTCCCCCCCCGGGGATATTTCATGTATTACCAGTGGAGTTCTATTTCTCTCTTGAGAGGAGCTGCTAATGAAAACAGTAGGAAATGTCATGGCTTTCAAAGATTTCATTACCTTTTAACAGGATAGAAGTGAAGGAAAAAATGTCTATAGTACCATCTTCTGTTAATGTTTATTTACATCAGACTAAAGGGTAGAAAGAGTCCCTCATTTGATACAGTGGTCTGTCTTCTCTCCAACAGATCATGCCTTGTCTAATTTTTCTTCTTGTTTGTAGTTGTTGAAATAATTTAAATGGAGGCACACAAAAAAAGAAGCAAGTTTTGTGGTCCTGGCACCCCCTACTGTATATCAAGTCATGCCAAGTGGGTGCCATTTTACTCAGAAGACATTTTGCTATGTAGCCTAATATGATTTCAGTATGTGTGTATGGGGGGAGACACTTTTTTTATTATTTTTTTTTTTTTTTGTTTCTTCAACTGCTTATCTTTATAGGATGACTTAATGTAGAACTGGAAACATTTGCTACTGGAACATAGAAAAAAATAAGTTCCAGGACAGTTGTTTGTCATTCACTTTATTGGAATTTCCATAAAAAAATGTGTTTTGTAATCTGGATAAAACCTTTTGCTCATGTTAGAGGGGATCTATCACTCCTGTACAGGTAGGTAGGTGTGTTACATGTTAGGTTATATAGCAACTAGGTGGATTTCTTTATTAATTTTTTTTTTTTTTTTAATAACCCTATTTGGCCAAAAATTAATGTCTAAAGAGTGCACTTCCAGACAGACTGTGTTTACCTGCTCTGTACCACAGTCTCACTCTTCCTCTGCACCCCTCCCTCTATCCAGCCTCCTCAGATGACAGAGGCTTCTGTCTATAAGCTGTAGCGATCTGATTGACTAGATATTTATCTCTGCCAATAAGATCACTCCAGCGTACAGACAGAAATCCTCTGTCATTGGAGGAGGCTGCATGAGGGAGTAGAGGAAGAGTGTTGGACTGCACTCTTTAAACATTAATTAATAGCCAAATAGAGGTAAAAAAAATAAATAAAATCCACCTAGTTGCTATATAACCTAACATTTAAGGGTTATCTACAAAATAATGGTATCACAGGGTCTGGCTGACAAAAAAACAAAACAAACACTGTATAGAGAGCTGTTTCTAGAAAAGCACCAACATTTTTAACACCTTAACCCTGTCATGGGTTGTTATACCCTTAAGGACCCATGACAGTTCTGGACCGTCATGGCTTAAATGATAGCAGGGTGCCTCTGTGCACGCTGCTATAATTAATTCCAAGCTGAGACTGAATGCTCTGAGACCGGGGCATTCAGTCTCAGCCCTTCTTGCTTGTGCCAGGTCATGTGATTGCCGTCGCAGCGATCACATGTACCAGCATTCTGAGTGATAGACTCAGTACGCAAAGCATACTGCCTCTATGTCTCTCCTCTGTCTCTGTCTCCCTTACTATCAAAGTAAGGGAGAGAGAATCAGAGAGGAGACACAAACAAACATCTTATTAAATAAAACTGGGAGTGTGATTGTTGTGGAGCTATTTGTAATACACTTATACACACCGCCAAATGTCATAGATAAAAAAAGTCGGAAAATAGGGTAGGGAAAAAAGGGACATGGGGATTTTCACCTGGGGGGCGGTGCCCACTTTAAACTGTGCATTTTGTAGGCATGACTGACCGGTCATACCTTTCATGCAGTCTCCATAAAAATTTAATCCTTTGCACCCAATTGATCCCAAGAGAGAGAAACGAAATGTTTTTTTTTTTTTTTTTTTTTTAAACCCTTTTTTTAATAAAGTAAATGGTGGGGTATCCATATAAGTGGGGTATAAAAAAAAACACAAAAAAACCCTATGTGTGCTTCAGAAAACAGTATATAATTTATGGGGGTGGAATAAAAGACTTAGAGGGAAAACATAGTCAAGAAGGTCAGAATTGCTCTGGTCCTTAAGTGAAAACAGCCTCAGATTTTCCCAGTCCTTAAGGGGTTAAGGACGAGTGATGGTACAGGCCAGTCATGGGTGAACTTGCCAGACAGACACATGGCTGTCTTAGCACATCATGGAATTCAGAGCTCTCTACGCGGCTGCACTCCATTCGGGGAGCCCTGAATCAGATCATGAAAAGAAAAAAAAAAAAAAATGCCCCTGGTTCTTATCTGTTGGCCGCAGTTAAAAGGACAGTAATACTTTCATAACACAGATTTTAATATTGTTCTTAAATACATAAATGAGGTGATCCAAGTCTTTTTTTAGTAACATGTATACTTTGGGAGTAATATGCTGGTTCGGATGAAGATTCTCTTTCTCTGCAGTGTTATTCGGCTCTGCAGAAGAGCTGTCCGGTCTGCGGACCAGATTACAGGTTTGTCATCTAGAGAGCCAACGTCAATAAAAGAGGCGGGGGGGGGGGATTTTACCAGCATATTACTCCCAAAGTATACATGTTATTAAAAAAAGACTTGGATCATTGGCTTTATGTATTTAAGAAGAACAATATTAAAGACTGTGTTATGAAAGTAATACTGTCCCTTTAATCTGTTTGAACTGCAACACACTGAGACATTCAGGGGTGAAAAGGCTTAGCAGATAATTGGTTAAAGTGTGATTTTAAATTTAGTTTTGTCTTTGACTATTCAAAGTCCGTATAGCCATGCTAATTTTAACTGTAATTTTTTTCCATTTTAACCTATTTTCTTTTACAGTCTTTATATCACTGCGAACTTCCTATATCTTGGTTACAAATAGGGCAGTCTGGGACAGTTAAAACAGGAATTGTGATACAGTTTAACATTATGCCTGAAGCAGAGAGGCTGGAGAGAGGGAGCTATGAAGCTGTTATTGATACGTTATCCACATACAGTGAACTGAGTTCAGTATCCTGAAAATAATAGCCTAGAGTCAGACTGTAGGTAGAGAGCTTCATAGCTCCCGCTCCCCAGTCTTTTCTGCATCACAATCCTTGCTTTCACTGTCCTGGCTGAGAGGTGTCTGGAAACAACTTACATGGAGCCCATTGTAAGGGATATAAAATATGCAAATTCAGAAACTAAGTTTACTCGCATTTTAACCTTTTGAGGGGGAACTTTGCAATGCGTTGCTCACCCCTCTGGCATGCATAGGGTTAAGCCTATGATCTAGATTTGTTTCCATACAGTGAAATACTTAGTCTGTTTGCATTAGAAGTCAGATTACAAAAAAAGTGTGATGACAAGATCTTTAACCTCTTAAGGACCAGTGACGTACCAGGACTATCCATGCGTTAAGGATTGGTGATGGTCCACCCTGGCACATCATTAATTTTTTTTATCAAAGCTCTCCTGCAGTAGCACTGTGATCACTGGGGGAGTCTACCTGAGCAGTCAGTTTTAGCCTCTCCTGCAGTGGCGCTGTGATCACTGGGGGAGTCTACCTGAGCAGTCAGTTTTAGCCTCTCCTGCAGTGGCGCTGTGATCACTGGGGGAGTCTACCTGAGCAGTCAGTTTTAGCCTCTCCTGCAGTGGCGCTGTGATCACTGGGGGAGTCTACCTGAGCAGTCAGTTTTAGCCTCTCCTGCAGTGAGCCAGTATGTCTGATCGCTCACACAGAAAGAAGAAAAAATGGTCTTGCTCCTCCGGCTTGTTTTTAAGGGGTTAACCCTGTCAGTGTGACAGGGTATAGCAGAGGTGGACAAACGCCTAAAAGAACCAGATATGTTTTGTATAGGTGTCAGTGATGTATTTAAAATAATCCAGATTTATGTGCATTCAAGTGACATTTTGGGAGCTAGGGGCTTCTAGGCTCCTGTGTTTATTTTTTCCTTCCTCCCACTCCTTGCACTAAGAGGGTCAGTTTAAAGGGATAGTAATACTTAAAATGTAAAAAAAAATATGTTGTAGGGTTTATCCCCCTGAGTAAAACAAGAGTACTCCCACTGCTGAGAGGTCTTTCATTCAAAAGTTATTAATTTTGGAGATTTATGGTCAACTGACCAGAGTTGTCCATAGGATCGTGTAGCAACAGCGCCACTGTACAATTTCAGGCCACTGTGATATTGCACCTAAAAAATTCAACTTTGAAAATTAATAACTTTTGAATAAAACACCTCTCAGCAGTGGGAGTACTCTTGTTTTACTCAGGTGGATAAACCCTACAACATATTTTTTTTTAAATTTTAAGTATTACTATCCCTTTAAGAACCACAGTGGTGTGGAAAGCAGTGTGCTGTACACTCCTTTACTCCTTAACCCTTTAGTGCCAGAGATGTCTACAACAGATTACAATGCAGAGCTACTGAAGAAGTAAGAGTCCTTTTTACACTAAGGATGTGGAGTTATTTGCCTTTATTTCTTATTAAATAAAAACCTATTAGATAACTTTATAGCAAAGAACAAATGCAGGAAGACAGTTGATCCAGGGAGATATCAGAATGTTTTGCTTTTTTTTACCACTTGAGGCAAAATTGGAAATTGCTTCCATGGACTTTTTGCCTCTGCAGGGTCAGGACTTGCCCTACTCTGCAGGGTCAGGTTTTAAAAGTTGAAATATACACGACAGCCCTTGAAGGTGTGGATCCAGCACTATTAAGTATTAAAAATAAAATAACAAACAGACCTAGTTAGGGGCATCAGGACCCCTGCTGTTGCCACACACGTACCCACCCTCTTTTTGATCACTTTCCTAGTTGTGATAGGTGATCAATTTTGCAATTTGGAGTACCTCACTGCCTTCGCTTTCTCCCTCCTCAACCTGTTGTTCTCCAAACTTCTGGGTTAAGTGGAAGGACTTGAAGGCACTCTTGCTTTTTGTGATACGAGGTGGGCCTTAAGGTCCTAAAACTCAACCTGGAAGGTCAGAGAAGGCCTTGTTGAGGAGTAAGCTAAGAGAAGGCAGTACCTTTCATTTCACAGTATTGATAGTCTATCCCAATTGGATAGGCAATATATACCAGGATGGGGTATTAGGAAGGATCCTAGTTCCTTTCCTTTGAGGTCTAGGAAAAAAATGTGCGCTAGAGGGGTGTGAAGCACATAGTTTTGCATACCCATGTGGCACTCACACTACTATTTCCCAGCCTTATTTCACTGGTAGTCACACAAGGACACATTCACTGTCTGACATCCCAACATTCCTCATTGCTAGCCAAAGAACCACACATACTGTGTCTGACACCCCAGCCTTGTACCAGTGCCCATTGTTAGCCTTAGAACTGCACTTGCACAGTTTGTTTCCTTTGCTTTGTTTGGTAGCTTTAGAGCCACAAATAATCTTTTTGACACCCTAGCCTTGCTCCACAGAACCACACATACATTGTCTGCTTCCCCAGCCTTGTCCCTCTGGTAGCCATACCAATGTGGTACAATTTTTCTAAGGTTGACACTAGGCACAAAATACAGAAGGAAATTTCTTAGTGTTAAAATATTTTAGTATCATTTGAAGTGACTAAAGTGTAAAACATGTTTACTTACAGTGCCACCTTCTGGAAACATTTGTGGATACCAGCCTAGGTGTAGAGAGGAAAGTTGACCCTTGTTTGATGTACTTTTTCAGAAAATGTATTCTTTTAGGGGGTTATTTTTGTATGTTTTCAAACTGTTTAGTGGATTCTGGTTAACTCCGTCATCTGAAATTTGTGACGTTCCTGACACATCTTGGGTCATTAAGAGTGTAAAAATAAATGCCTTAAACCTTTCTGGAAAGCTTATTAACAAAATGTCCTTGTGTCGGTTGGTCTACGTTCAGGAAATATGTTTTATGTAGTTATTGAGCTGTTTCAGGGTAATTTTACCAGGTAACCAATGGAATATGTTTTTTTTTCTAGTTCCTAAAGTTGAAAATAACCTTTTGTGCTCCTATTAAGTAGGGTTCTATATAGGCTAGGCATGTAGGTAAAAAAAAAAATATATATATTTGGTATGGTTGTACGGGTTTTAAAAATAATTGTCTTTCACAACGAACATAAATGTTTTTTGTGATAAAGCTGAATCTTCTAGGGTATCGCACACACAGTCCACAGTTATTAAAAAGATGTTTAGGTTTATTTTGACATAGCATCAAACACAATAAGCAGGCAGCAGTATTTTACAAAACAAAATGAAAACAACACTACAAAAAAAAAAAAAAAAAAAAATGCTCTATCTGAGCACTAACTTGTAGCAGTTTCTCTTTCTTCTTCTAGGTACTAAACTAAAAAAATAGTACAGGTTTAACCAACCTTTTCAAATTCTGCTGTGTTGCACTGCTCTGCTCTGCATTTCTTGCTCACCGCAAGTGGAACTCCATTTCGCTCTCCAATCTATGGAGCCTGGAATTTACAGGTTGTTGAACCCCTGCAATTTGGGACAGGTGGGGAGGGGTAGAGGCCATGTAGGATTTATTCTAATATTTATATATTAATTTAATAGATTATATACATTTACATAACCAACTGTGAAGCACCAAGACATCTAATTGCCTGGGTGCTATTGCTCATAGGAGTTCGTAACACAAAAAGAAAAAATGAGCCAGCGCTCACATGACTTTTTGAACGGTGAAAATGTACTAAATTGATGTCAACGTTTCAATGTGCATTTCACATTTTCCTCTAGACCTTGAGGAGGTAAACAAAAGAAAGCAGGTGACAATTATTGCAGGGGGCTTCAACAGTTCTATCTCTCATGTGAAGCAGTCCTTTAAGCTTCCAGGTGCTTACCAGTAAGTGGTTGGGGAAAGTTAATACGTTTGTGCTCCAAGGAAGAGCCGTAATTGTAATTTTTAGTGACAGGCCTGCAGTAATTTTCTCAGTGCAGCATAACATAATTGGTAGGATGGGTAAATGTACAAGGTTTTCACTCTGAACAGATTGAAATATTGTGAGTTTATAGGTTATTAGTAGTAGACACTCTTGTAAAAGTTTACATCCAATATAAAGTGTAATGTTGCTTTAAAAAAGGGTAAACTTTTTTTTTTTAATGAAAACTTATATATTGTAGGGTGATTCTTGAGTAAAATAAGGGTATTCCCACGTCAGATAGATGCATATTTCCAGAGTTATTACCATTGAAAGCTGTAGGTTTTTACATTAGCAGTGCTCTCTAGTAGTCAAATTCCAGTTGGTATTCTGTTACATTCTAATAGAGTGGAAAGTCAGTGACATACAGTTCTCCACAGAATTTGATAGAAGCTAACAGGTCACTTCCTGTTAGTTAGAACTTTCAGAAAGTAAACAGAGTAAATTTACTTTCTGATTATTTGAACTGTTGTATCATTTGAATAAAATGGCTGACAGCAGTGGGAGTACCCTTGTTTTACTCAGCAGGCAAAGCTCTAGAACATATAGGTTTTCGTTAAAAAAAACTTTTCTGCTCCTTTAAGTTTAGATTTAGCTATGTGAAAAGCAAGGAAATAATTATACCACTGAGTTAAAGGATTGCTGTTTTCACACCTTGAACAGGGGACTCATGGGAATGGATGGAACAGTTAGACGTTTAGTGTGCTGTACCTTCGTTTTATACATGGCAATAATACAAAGTGGCAGCCTCTCTTCTAATGTAGAAAATTAATTTAGTGTTTTTCTTTTTATGTTAACAGACTCTCCTTGAGTATGCAGAGAAGTGGAAGGCATCTGAAGATTCTCTGCCCCTGCTGGAAGTATACACTGTGGCCATCCAAAGTTATGCTAAAGCACGACCATACCTTACCTCGGAGTGTGAGAATGTAGCGCTAGTGCTGGAGAGGCTAACTTTGTAAGTAAACCGCTACAGTTCAACAACTAATAGTCTTTAGAAATAAGTTTCTTCTATTGCACATACCAGGTACTCAAGTCAATTGATTAAACTCAAGTACTGCACATTGTATGGCAAAGAAATCATTTTATGGCTCTCTCTGTATGTATGCATTCAGCTGAGTTTTGCTTCAGAGGCACTGTAAAAACTATAAAAAAACACACAAAAGAGTGGCAATTCTGGAGTACTACACCATAGTGAATAAATAAATAATTAACTCCCCAAATTACAATTGATTTAAATGTGACTTTCTTTTACGCCCAATGTGAAACATGGGTACCATGGGGTTGTCTCTCTTCTCAGGGAGGTCAGGACACATCAAAAAGGCAGGGTTTTTGGGATAGAGACTCCCTATTCTTCCTCCAGCTCAAACCTCCCCGGCTTCCCAGAATTCACGTGTCCTGCAAAGCAGACGGTGGTACAGTGGCCATTATTTTTAGTTTTTCTTAAAGGGATAGTAATACTTTGTTTTATCTTTATTTTATTTTGTAGGCATTAAAAAAACATGAAGAACGATATAAGTCTTATCTCTCAAACCTTTATGGTTTGAGAGATATTCACAAGCAAAGTTTCCCCTCCTGCCCTTTTTACCTAGTGTAAGCCATCTCTTCTCAGATGTGGATTGCAGTCCATAGACCAGACAGATAACAGCAGGGGACAATCTTCTTCCTATGAGAACAATGAAATCCCTGCTCCCCTTGACAAGTTTTTCAGGTTTTTCCCTTATCTTAATTGAAGATTGTCCCTCTCTGCAATCTACCTGGGCACCTCCCTTCTGCTCTGGCTGAATAGTGTTACATCCATAAAAGGAGCGGGAGAGGGATACTTTGTCATTGAATTACTCTTGAACTATAACTGTGACAGAATTGAAATAACACTCTCCAAAGTACAAATACTATGATTAATTAGAGATTCTTTTATTATGAAACATTACTGTCCCTTTAAATTTTTATATATTGGTCTGTACAATCTCCCACTGGGTGGAAAAACAAAATAAGAGAGGGCGCCCAAATAGAGTAATATTGTACTGATAATCATAAATTTTATGAAAGATTACACTCACATTTGGCATTGGTCATATGGCTCTGACATAACAGTATGCGGAGATTCTTAACCCCTGTCTTCGCTCAAGGTCTCTAGTAATCCCCAAAGAATATAAAATCAGAGGGTATAGTTTCCAAAAATGGTACAAACATTTATTAACATAAAAGACACGCGTCTAAAAAAGATTAAAAATAGCTTCGCGTTTTGTGGCTCAACACACCACTTTGTCAGAGCTATATTAATAAAGGAAAAACAACCTCAAACATTGTCCGTTATTTAAATATTGCCATCCTTCTATGATTGGATACATTTAAATCTACTAATCAAATACATCAGAGTGGTTACTTTTACTTATATACATCCAGCACTTACCCTACCACCCAAATGAACAATCAATTGATTAGCCACATATGGCTTAACACACCTATATGTAATCGGAAATGAGTGGCAACTATATAGACAAATTTAAATGACGTGTATCCACTGTATGTCCCGAAAGATTCTCACTACTCAAAATAATAAAATTTTATATCTAAGCTGCATAATATATACATTCCTTTCCATTGATCTCCAGAAATAGATCAACAGAAAGTGATGTATATATTATACAACTTAGGAGTGTATATATTCCGCAACTTGGATATAAAATATTTTATGCAACTTTGATATAGAATTGTATTACTTTTACCAAAAGCGGAAATAATCGACTGCCATGGCCCGCCTTTTAGATGAAATAGCTAAACTAGAAACTACATGTAAACTTCTGCTAACGTCCTCAGTCTATCACACTCTTTTTGAAGCTGCGCTGCGAGCTCAATCGGTAGCTTTATGTAATAACCAGGCCCAGAGATCATATATGCATACAAAGGGCTATTTTTATATCTACAGGGATAGACTTTCATTAAGTCTCTTTAAAGGTAAACAAACTTTCATGTTTCTCCCCAAAATTCGAGATTCACATGGTTTGCTTCACTTTCTTATCTATAGGATTGCAGCTGTGTTTAAGGACTATTACCAGCCTCGGTATATATCTCCTTGCATAGCCCACATCCCATATCTGGCACTTTCAGCTTGGATAGGTGCTTATCGGAACTCTCATATGCCAGTGAAGTTCTGTGGGGATTTTGCTACGCTTATTGACTCTCCCATTACTGTTGAGTAGATGGCGAGAGCCTTAAAGGGCTCGCCCACCGGGAAGAGCCCCGGACCTGACGACTTACTGTTATGTACTATAAAATCTTTTCGAACGTGCTCTCCCCAGCCGTAAGGCTGACTTTCTTTTTGTCATCCCTAAGGGGCCTAGAGCAGGTCAGGCTGCATCCAAGGTATCCATTGCATCTTGACTTAAAGGGATAGTAGTACTTCATTTTAACTTTATTTTATTTTGTAGGCATTGAAAAAACATGAAGAACGATACAAGTCTTCTCTCTCAAACTTTTATGGTTTGAGAGATATTCACAAGCGAAGTTTCCCCTCCCGCCCCTTTTACCTAGTGTAAGCCATCTCTTCTCATATGTGGAATCTGGTTGTAAGACCAGACAGATAACAGCAGGCGACAAGCTTCTTCATTGAGAACAATGAAAGCCCTGCCCCCCTTGACAAGTTTTTCAGGTTTTTCCCTTATCTTAATTGAAGATTGTCCCTCTCTGCAGTCTACCTGGGCACCTCCCTCCTGATCTGGCTGAACAGTGTTACATCAGTAAAAGGGGCGGGCGGGAGGGGGATACTTTGTCATTGAATTACTCTTGAACTACAACTCTGACAGAATTGAAATAACACTCTCCAAAGTCCAAATACTATGATGATTAATTAAAGCTGCTTTTATTATGAAACATTACTATCCCTTTAACGCTACCATATGCCAAGCATTCAAGATCAGGAAGAACCTGGTTCCCTTCAAGATGGAACATTCCATCAGATCTGTGGGTGCCTTTTGGGCCTTCAAGGACCAAGCCTCATTTGAACAGCTGTGGAAGGCTATACCTTGGTCCTCCTTGCCAGACACTACCCCATCAATGTTTTGGCCTTGGCTGAGGACAGTTTTGGCTGGAAAGTCCTTCAGCCAGTCTTGCCCATTTTGGGATCTCTGTATTTTTGTTTTCTCTACTTTCAGTTGTTCAATAGTTTTTTGAGCCCAGTTGGCTCTTGATTGATGTGTTGTGCTAGTTCAGTGCCCATTCACACCTACAGTTATTTAGTTCCAGATTAGTCCTAGTGAACTCTAGTATCATGGGAACATGTGGGCAGTCTTTTTTTCCTTGCCCTCCCTGAAATATTGGGATACTTTGATATATCCCCATGGACGGTATCGGTGTTCCATATTGGATGTAAGAGAAAATAGGATTTTAGTGTTCTTTGGAATACAGGTCTCCCACCCTGATAAAAACTTCACTTATGTTGCTTCCGCAGGGCAGAGGAGTCCTCTTAGGGTCTTAGTCCTGGGAGATTTTCCTGCTTAGTTCTTTTGCTGTGGCTATGTCACATGAATTCTGGTTAAGTGGGGGCTTGAGTTGGAGGAATAGGAGGGAGTCTCCACACCAAAGACCCTGTCTTTTGTGATATGCCTTCCCTCCTGCAGGAGTGACTGAACCCCATAATACCCGTGTTCCATATGGACTAAAGAGAAAAGGATTTAACAGGTAAGAACACTATTTTCACTGTTGTCCAATATAGGTTACTGGTAACTTTGGGTAGGCGATCACCCCTTTAAGTAGGCAGGAACAATTCTTGAAGAGAATGCTGGGTGGAGCCTACCTCCTCTCCTTAGCTGCATCTAGCCCCTTCCTCTTCAGAAAGATTTGTTCCTTGATGAAGATACAAGGCAAGAGAACAGTTCTGCTATCGTTTTAGCTTTAAATAGATTAGGCAGATTAACATTCCTGACATTCACTAGTGGATAGCTCAGTTTCCAGGTGCTGTGGTGGACCTCTTAGCCCTGGGGGGGGGGATCTTGCTTGACAACTTCTTTCCGTAGGAGTTGCTCACTGAAGCTTCTTCTTTCCTGCACTCACGGGTTTGTCTGTATGTCTGCTGGGGGTTGGGAGCAGTGTTTCTGTGGTAAATTTAACCCTTTGTCCTCCAACTGTCATCTTTTTTGGGCGGGTTTCACTCTTTTCCATTCAGGGTATGGTGTTTATTTGACTTTTAACTTTTCTATGGTGTTTTTACAGGTCAAAAATGGACTTGCATTTAGCCAGCCTCCTGCACAGCAGTGAAGGGGTTAATACCCCCAGCTGCTGCATTTTATTTTTCCTCTAGGTGTCTCCTCTCTGCTTCTCTGTCCCTTAATTTGACAGCAAGGGACAGATTGCTGAGAAGAGACACTAGAGGTAGTGTAGAACACTGCCTCGTTCATTCTTTCACAATGCCTGTACATGGTATCGCTGCTGCACCGATCCCATGACCCGGCACTTGTGAAAGTGGCTGAGACTGAATGCTCCAGTCCCAGAGCACTCAGTCTCAGCCGAGAATTAATGATGGCAGCGTGCACAGAGGCACACTGCTATCATTTAACCCATGATGTTCCAGGACTGTCATGGGTAGATTTGACTTAAGGACCCTTGACGGTCCTGGTACATCATGGGTCGTTAAGGGGTTAAGGATTTCTACCAATATACAGATCCTGTTCCAGAACATGCTGCAGGCGCTGGCATGACTCTTCAGGGGGACAGTGGTATTATGTGAGGGTACAATGATGTCTACTGCCTGCACTGGTTACTGTCCCTTATGCTCAGTTCGATACGAGGGAACTCCAGCTGGACATTCTAGGAAACTGGTCCCGACAGCATATTCTCTCCTGTTTTCACTCCATGATCCTCTACCCTCAAATATGGAAGGATCTTCATTGGTGGCTACATCTTCCTCATCTGACTCAGGGGCACCCCTTTGTCACTCCAGGTTGTAATCTGATCACGCCAGATGCCAGCCTGGGACGGTTGGGTGCTTCCCAATAGCACTTCTTCTGTGTGCAACCTTCCTTCCTCTAGACTGTAAGCTTTCATGAGCAGGGCCCTCTGATCCTTTTTTTCTCCACAGTTGATTTGTAATATCTCTATATGTGCACTCCGGTGCGGCAGACTGGAGAGGAGAGCTGAGCCTCCTGTCGGTCATCGTTCTGGAAATCCATGCTGTCCGTGTGGAATTTTTTTCATTGGCCTCAATGCTGTCCGGATCTTCTTCTGTAGGGTTACCTCTGGAAGGAAGACTTTCATTGTCTGGCTTTGACGGCATGGAGATTGAATCCTCAATTTTGAAGAAGAAAGGTTTTTCTTCTGGTGTGGAGGCTACTATGCTTAGTGCCTGTAAGCCTGTTTCCTCTAAGGCCTACCATTGTGTTTGGTCTACCTTTCTATCTTTGTGCGCTGAAAAAGACCTGTCTCAGGATTTTGACCTTCCTACAGTTCTTTCCTTCCTCCAGGATGGTGTGGATAAGGATCTCAGTCTGAGTTCTCTTAAGGTTCAGACTTCTGCACTCTGTCTTCTTTCAGAGGCACCTTGCTATCATTCCTGATGTCAGGGTTTTCTTCCAGGATGTTGCTCATACCCGTCTGGTGTTTAAGTCCCCTGCTTCTAAGTGGGATCTTAACCTGGTCTGGGAAGTACTCCAGCGTCTTGTAGACCACCCTTTTTGGTCTTTCACAAGGACAAGGCGGTGCTTCGCACCTCACAAGAGTTTCTTCCGAAGGTGGTTTCTGAGTTCCACATTAATCAGGAGATTGTCGTCCCTTCCTTCTGTCCTAACCCTACTGTGCGTTGTCTCAAGTTCTGTGTGCATCTCACTGAGCCCTTGCGGCAGTCTGACACTCTTTGTCATTCCTGAGGGTCATAGGGCAGGGAAACCTACTTCCTAGGTTACCATGGCTTCTTGGATCAAGTTCATGATTCGTAAGGCTTACGAACATCGGAAGAAGCCTGTTCCCTTCAGGTTCACAGCTTATTCTGCGAGGTCTATTGGGGCTTCTTGGGCCTACAAGAACCAGTCCTCAGCTGATCAGTTGTGAAAGGTGGCCACTTGGTCATCTGTGCACACTTTTTCTAAACACTGTCATGTGGATGTACTGGCATCAGCTGATGCCAGTTTTGGGAGGAAGATCCTGGAGGCGGCCTTGCCTGTCTAGGATCTCTCTAGTCTCTCAGTACTCTTTCACGTTTGAGCCCTGTTGGCTCTAGTTCAGTGTGCTGTGCAACAGTTCATGGTGTTTGTTTTACCCTTATTCAGTGTCCGCTGACACTTTGCAGTTAGTGTTGAGCTATTTATGATCTGTAGGTTCATTGGTGCTCTGTTGACTTTGGGGGCCTGCGCCTAGTCCTTGCCTTTCTTCCCGCCCTGGGGAACTTAATGGTTGGACATCCCAAAGTTACCAGTAATCTGTATTGGACGACAGAGAAAATAGGATTTTAGTCTTGCCTGTTAAATCCTTTTCTTTTAGTCCATACAGGTTACTATTCTCCCACTCTGTCAAGGGACCATGCTTGGCTCTCCTGTGGCAGAACGTGGGGGTCCTTTTGGGTTCATGCTCACAGGAGTCTTCCTTTACCTTCTTACTACCTAGTCAATAGTTAGTCTGCAAATCTTACTGGTTAGGGATTGGCTAACTGCAAGGAGAGGAGGTAGGCTGCACCCAGCAGTCACTTCTCAGAATTGTTCCTGCCTATTAAAGGGGCTGATCTCCTACCCAAAGTTACCAGAAACCTGTATGGACTAAGAGAAAAGGATTTAACAGGTAAGACTAAAATACTATTTTCTCACAACGAATTTGTGTTGAACAAGCCTTTGATCCTCTAATGGTTATTGATTAATTCATGGGTGTTTTGCAAGGGTATCCTTTTGAAAGGTTGCACGCAGAAGAGCATGCAACCATTTAACGATTTCACCATGTTGCGTGTATAAAAATTGAGAACATGAGAATCTCACGGTGAGTTATAGCATGAGATTGCCATGTCACCTAGTGAATGGTTGCATCGAATGCTTATACAGCCGCTTCCCCTCCCAGCCACTGTTTTCCTTGCCTTCCATGGGTGGATGAGTTAATTTACTGGTAGCCTAGAATGCTTATACAGCCTCTTCACCTCGCAGGGACATACTAGATTCTGGGCCGTTATACACACGCTATGGTCCTTAACCCCTTGAGTGCCAGAGCGGCGCGCAAAGCATTGCAAGCGTTAAGTATCTCATCCACCCGCGGGAGGCATTGAATACAGTGGCTGGGAGGTGAAGCGGATGTATAAGCATTCAAGGTGACCAGTAAATTAACTCACCCACCTGCGGGAGGCACGGAAAACAGTGGCTGAGAGGTGAAGCGGCTGTATAAGCATTTGAGGCTACCATTCACTAGGCGACATGGCAATCTTGTGCTGTAATTCACCGCGAGATTCTCATGTCGCCATTTTAATACAAGCGACATGGTGAAAAGTGAACCTTGTCAAGCTACACCAAAACTGAACAACTGACAGTAGCTGTTTAGGGGCTGCACAGTGCAACCATAATCTTTTTTCTCTGTCGTCCAATATAGCTTACTGGTAACTCTGGGAAGGGTCCACCCTTTTAAGTAGGCAGGAACAATTTTTGGAAAGAATGCAGGCTGGACCCTTCCTTTCCTCCTTGCTGGTTACCAGCCAGTCGCTCTCCAGTTAGATTTGTTTTGTGAACAGGAAAGGCAAGAGAACAGTTCTGCTACGTTTTTAGTTTAATTTGTTTTCTGTTAGATATGGGGTGTAGAAATCTCCCATTAGGCGGATTACCATTACTGACTTCCCAATGGTAGATTGCTCAGTTAACAGGCACTGTTTGTGGGTCTTCCAGCCCTGGGGGAAAACCTTGCATGCTATGTCTAGGAGAAGCCCACTGAGGCTGCTTCTTCATTAATGGTAGTCTGAAGACAGAAGACTTGCAAAAAAGGTGAGAAACCCTTTGATTTCTGAGGTCCACTTGCCCCACTGCTTCCCCTCCGCACAGGAGTCTCCTTTAGGAGTTCCTACACATATACTCCTGCACTCATTGGGTTTACATGTTTGTCCGCTGGGGTCTTTGGAGCATTTTGGCTTCTCTGTGGTAAATTAACCCCTTGTTTGCCATTTTGGGCGCTTTGAAGGGTGTTTTCACATTTTTCCTTTGGGGCTTAGTATTTTTCTAGCATTATTCTTATACATTTTTAACCTTTGAACACACTTTGGTAAGAGTTCCTTTATTTAAGTTCCGTGCCTTTAAGGTGTTCTTTACCGCGTGGCCGCAATGCGCCATTCACCTCTATGGGACTTTTCTCTCTTGGGACATATCTCTGCAACTGCTCCACGTACCAAGTTCAGAGACAGCTCATTCTCCTTGTCTACCCTTGTCCTACAATCCTGTTCATGTTCTGAGTGTCTTGTGGTGCTCAGGGGGCTTCGGGCACTGTTTTTGGGTACTTTGGGGGGAACTACATTTCCATGAAAGTCCGTTTTGCAGGCTATTTTCTGATTGGCTCTTGCTGTGGACTCCATTTTCTTTCCTTCCCCTATGCAGGGCTTGGATCCTTCCACCCTCCTCAGCAGAGTAACCCTTCGCTTGGCAATTATGTGTATTTTAACAACTCCTGGGGTGAAATTTTATCTGGGACACACTATTTGGTTTATTCCTTATACTTTCAGACACAATATCCTGTTAGGATGTCAGACCCGTTGGGACCTGGGGCTAGACCTAAGACTAAGGATACTGGGGTGTCTGTGACCCCCATTGCGCATTGCTTTTCATGTCAATCATGGCTTCTTAGAGAATACTCAGGTCATTTATGCTCTTCATGTGCTGTAGACACCACTTCTCAGCCAGGGCTTTCCAACCATGTTCTAGAGCCACCTTGGCTGCAAGAGTTAAAGACTACTCTGGCACAGTTTCCCACGCACCTACAGGGGGTCCTCCAGGCTTGGAAGTCCCCTGCGTTATTCAGGTCTTTAGCACCAAAACCTTAGGGTGTACCTGAGATGTCAGATTCCACTGAGGAGGAATTGTTGGTGGATTCAGATAAGGGTGAATGCTCTGTTTGGTGCCAGTTTTTTGGGGACCCTTTTGAGGCTGAAACTGAGCCCTCTGCTGAGGGTCTTATCAAGGCAGTCCTCAATACCCTGAACATTTCCCTTGTTTCTGAGAACTCTAAGGCTTCTTCTGACGTCTTCCAAAGGCCCAAGAAGCAGCACACTGTCTTTCCACCTAATCCCATTCTTGACCAAGTTGTTCTTGATGAGTGGAAGACCCCTGACAAATGTTTGTCTTTGCCTAAGACGTTTGCTAAGCTGTACCCCTTCTCTGAGGTGGCATTGGCTCAGTGCCCCCCCCCCCCCCAAGGTGGATGCCCATATCTCCAGGTTTTCCAAATCCACAGATCTGCTTCTGCTCTCAAGGATTTGACTAATAGGAAACTTGAGGCTTTTGTAAAAGCTACGTTTGCGACTATAGGTGCATCGCTGTGACCCACCTTTGCTTTCATTTGGGTAAACAGGGCCATTGCTGTATGGACAGATCAACTTACTGATGCTGTTCATCAGGGCACCACAGCTGACTTGCTGTGACTCTTGGCCTACATTTCTGAAGCTCAGCATTATGTTACTGAAACTATCTTTGATATTATCCAGTTAGAGGCTAGGGCTTCTGCCCTGTCTGTTTTGCAGATTTGATTTCAAAGAAATCCTTGCTTTCTCTTCCATTTTTGGGCACTTCCCTATTTGGGCCGGAGTTGAAAAATCTCATCAGTGAGGCTACTGGAGGCAAGAGCACTTTGTTGTCCTTGGTCCCCAAGAAGAAGCCTCAACTCCGAAGGCACTGTCTTTTTTGTTCCTACCAGACTGAGGTGCATGGCGCAGCCCCAGCTGTTCCTCAGGCTCCGTGCTCATCCTCCAAGCCCAAACAGTGGAAGCCCAAGTAGTCCTCCACCAAACCCAAGTCAACCTTCTTCGGCATGACTCTCTGAACCCTGGACCCCACGCTTCAGTGGGTGGCCATCTACGCCATTTTTCAGTGTCTGGACAGACACCGCGGAGGATCCATGGGATTTACAGATGATTTCCGAAGGGTACAGGATTCCCTTCACCTCTTTTCCTCCCTTCAGGTTCTTCCTTTCTCACACACCTCAGGGACTGGAAAAGCATCGTCCTTTCAATGGTGCCATCAAGACTCTCTTGGACAAGGAGGTTCAGGAACTTGTTCCCAACCCAGAAATAGGTTCCGGCTTCTATTCCAAACTATTTGTAGTTTCCAAAAAAGGATGGCACTTGCAGTCCCATCCTGGACCTCAAGGATCTAAATTCCTTTGTAGTCAAGACTCTTTATCACCAAGAGTCCTTAAGATCAGTGATTGCAGCAATGTGCCCTAGGGAATTTCTGGCCTCTTTGGATCTCCAAGATGCCGATCTGCACATTACCATATGGGGCACTTCCAGTTTTCTGCTCTCCCCTTTGGTCTGACCCCCAGGTGTTCACTGGGTGCATTAATTGCCGTTATGCACAAGAAAGGCATCCGAGTCACTCCGTGAATGGACGACTTGCCCCGTCTCTGGAACTCCTTCAACAGGTTCAGGACTGTATCCTTGTCGTCACCCATCACGGGTGGATCCTGAATATGGACAAGTCGGACCTGATCCCATCTCAGAGGTTGGTCTTTCGAGGTCTTCTGTGTGACACCCTGAAGGGCATGATATTTCTAAGGGACGAAGTGGTTTACCAGATCACCAACAAGGTTTACTCAGTCCTGGCTTGTGACTCCATTCCAGCCAAGAAGTTGACCTCTCGAGTGGGGAAGTTGATTTCCACCATAGAGACAGTACAGTTTGTGATGGCTCACACAAGGGAACTTCAGAGGTTTGTGATCCAGGTTTGCAAGGGGAACCCAGATCTCTCGAAGCTGTTGGTTTCTCTCCCCTTAAACGTGGAGCTGAGTCTTTCTTGGTGGCAAGATCTCTCCAACCTGCGGAAGGGCAGACCCTTTCTGGTTCCATTCTGGACCGTGGTGACGACAGATGCTAGCCAATCCCGGTTGGGGAGCGGACCTGGGTCACCTGAGCGCACTGGGTCGGTGGTCAGCGGAGGAGTCTCTCCTAATAATCAATGTCCTGGAACTTCTGCTTCAATAGGAGAACACTTGATAAAACGTATTAGTCCATTAATCCAAATGACTGATCTTCTGACTTACCTGTGCTCAAGCATGGAAATGCTTAAAGGGACTGTAATGTCCCATAAAAACTTTTTATAGTTTTGTAGAGCTCAAGAAAATAAGAAGAATGGTGTAAACCCTATCTTTCAAACTGCTATGGTTTGAGAAATATTTGCACTGAAAATTTTGCTCCTCTCTCTCCTTCTCCTGATGTCAGCGTCTAGGCCTGACAGCAGGAGATTCTGGTTCGGGGACCAGCTGGTGGCTCTGCAGCAGAGCAGAAATCGTGGTATTGCAAAAGAATTACTTCATTGGAAATGTCTACAAAGTGTGCTTGCAAACCAGGCACACTTTGTAGACATTTCCAGTGAAGTAATTCTTTTGCAATACCGCAATTTCGGCTCTGCTGCAGAGCCACCTCGAGTCATACGACTCGAATCTCCTGCTGTCAGCTTTACAGCTGACATCAGGAGAAAGGGAGAGAGGTGCGAACTTTCAGTGCAAATATCTATCAAACCATGGAGGTTTGAGAGAGAGGGTTTGCACCATTCTTCGTATTTTCTTCAGCTCTATAAAAGTATAAAAAGTTTTTATGGGACATTACTGTCCCTTTAACGACTAAGGACTCTATAGATGTCATTTGTTAAATCGGCACTGGACTTATTTGTGCTGGCTCACCAAACAAGAGGCTGAAACTGACTGCTCCAGTCTTAGTTTCAGACTCTCATGGTGATTACAGCTCTCCCGCAGGAGAGCTGTGAACACAAAATCCATGACTTGCGAGGACAATCACCGTCCTTAAGGCACAGACAGTGGCCCTTAAGGGGTTAAATCTTTGCAGACAATGCCATTCTCAGTTGGACTTAGATGTTTGCAAAGGCCTGGTTAAAACTATGATCACTTTTCAACAGTATGCGTTCTGTTATGTTTAAGAGCAGTGCGAGTAGTTGATACTGAAACAAAGCACTCGCCCACCCCCACAGAGGATCCTCACACTGTCCTAGAGGAGCGTGGCCATCAGTTAGTGAACCACTGCTTTATATAGCATTAATTAAAAAAAAAAAAAAAAAAAAAAAAAAAAAAAAAGTATGTAACAATCACAGGTACTTTAAGTACTCCAAATAAAACGTGGTGGTGGGGGTCGAGTGAAATTGTCCTTGCACCTGACTCCTTTGGTCAAAAGACTGTATGCTCTTGCAATATGCAATATTTGAGCAGTTCTGAGATGAAGCAACTTCACCAGAGGAGACCTGTAGAAAGTCCCATTGATTTTAAAGTGATAGTAATGTTTCACAGAAAAGCAGCTCCAATTAATCTTCATATTATTTGGGTCATGGAGAGTGTTATTTCAGTACTGTCAGAGTTGTACTTCAAGAGTAACTGAATGATAAAGTATCCCCCTCCTGCCCCTTGTACTGTTGTAACACTGCTCACCTCAGAGCAGCAAGACTGTCTGGATGGTTTGCAGAGATGGACAGTTTTCTCCTTTTAACTAGTGTAAGCCGCCTCCCCTCATATGTGGAATCTGGTCACTTGACCAGACAGCTCGCAGCGAGGGACGGTCTTCTTTCTGTGAGCAGAAGGGAAAAACCTGTCAAGCGGGCAGGGTTTTCCTTATGCTCACAGAAAGAAGATTTCCCCTCGCTGCGAGCTGACTGGTCAAGTGACCAGATTCCACATATGAGGGGAGACGGATTACACTAGGTAAAAGGAGAGGTAGGGGGAGATACTTTATCATTCAATTACTCTTGAACTACAACTCGGATAGTATTGAAATAATTCTCCATGACCCTTCCACAGGTACCCCTGAAGTTTAATTGGAACTGCTGTTTTTTGTGAAACATTGCTATCCCTTTAAAGCTGTTGCTCACAGCTTGTTTAAATGAATAGCAATGCTTTATTTTGACTTTACATATTCTGCAAATTGCCTTTACCTTTTTGTTCATCGTCACGCCATTGTGTCCCAAACAGTGAGCTCCCTAAATTTGTTTGCAGAAGGATTTTTGTCAAGGAACATGAAAGCAGGTTTAGTGATACAACTTATACAAAATATGCAATGTTAACAAGAATTTACACAGGGTATTCAATGCAAAAAGGAGACTGTAACATTGAATTACATCTTGCTTTGATGGACTTTCGACTAGAAAATTCTGGAAACTGAGTTCACAGCAGCTCATTATCAGGTTAAAAATACCATAAATAAATAATAGGTGAATAAAAAGTAAATGGAAAAAAGTATATGCAATTTGCATTTACATACTGCACATTTGCAGGTTATGTAACGTAGAGAAAAAGGGTTACTATTGTTTAATTAAAAAAGTGTAATTCCTTTAGCACATTAAGAATGTAGTGTAGAGAGTTTGGACAGACATGACCGTTTCCCTCAAATTTTCACTTTTCAGAAGCTGTGTTGAACTCCTGCTGTGTTTGCCTCATGAATTGCCTGATGATCACTGGGAGAAACTTCAGAGCTCCATCAAGGTAAGATAATTGTAGTCTTCATCCTGCCCCAGTGGTTTGATTTTGTTACTACATTCAGCTTTTTTCTGACGTGCCTTCAATTGCAGGGCACAGTTTTTAGTTTGAGAACTTTGATTTGATCACCTGAGTTTCTACAAAAAAGTTAATATTCCTTCTGTGTGGGTGCATATTATTCTGCAATATTTTGCAGTCATACCTTTCAAAATTAAGGATCTCAGAATTGGCCTTTAACCCTCTGAGTGCCATGGTGTTACAGACAACAGGCTTGGCTAGCTAGTCCCTCTGTGCCTAGCCTGTATGCTGAAATGTGGCAGGCACTTAAGCTGGTACTAGTGACGTGTGAGTGCCTAGTCCTCATCAGGATTGGGGGAGGGGGTATATACTACCTGAACTCCCCCCTTCCCCCACCACTACCTGAAGCCTGGTTCCACTGCACACTATTAGTATTAGATCTCTTTATACAGTCTCTGACACCCCTCTCCCCCCACCCCCCACCACCTTGTTCCATTGGTAGTCATGGAATCACACCTAAACGGACTTCTCCCACAGCCTTGTTCCACTGGTAATTGTGCTCTTATAAACCAGTAGTATGTCAACTCATACCAATGGGGTACCGTTTTCTCAGTTTGGCATTAGAAAATTCTGTGGTGCTGAAAGAATTTAGTGCCTTTAAAGTGACTGAAGTGTAAAAATATATATTAAAAAAAATATAGTATTTTAGTCTTACCTGTTAAATTCTTTAGTCCATATAGCTTACAGGTACCATGGGGAGGCAACAGCTTCTCCCAGTAGGCTGGAACAATTCTTCAAAGCAGTGCAGGGGTGGAGCCTCCCGCTTCTCCATAGCAGGCTACCTAGCCACTCTTCTCTCCAGTTAGATTTGCGATTCTAAACCTACTGAGCTAGATAGCAAGAAGAAGAAGAGGAAAATTCCTGTGAGCATGGACCCCAACAGGACTCCCATGTCCAGCCACAGGAACCAAGCATGGTCTCTTTCACTGGGTGGGAGACCTGTAAGCTATATGGACTAAGAGAAAAGGATTTAACATGTAACACTAAAATCCTATTTTCTCTGTCGACCAATATAGCTTAGAGTTACCATTGGGATGCACCAACATTGAGTTCCCAGGGTGCGAAAAAAGGACCATATTCAGGAATATAGAACAGCCCAAACTAACAAAGTGTTAATGGACACTGAATAACTGTAACATAGCACACAGAATAAGTGCCAGCAGGGCTCAAAGAATAAAGAACAACAAGGCAGAGGAAAGTAAAGTCCTAGACAGGCAAGACTGCCTCCAGGACTTTCCTGCCAAAGCTGGCTTCAGCCGAAGCCAGTACATCAACATCATAGTGTTTGGCAAATGTGTGCACAGAGGACCAAGTGGCCTCCTTGCAAAGTTGATCAGCAGAGGCCTGATTCTTGTAGTCCCAAGAGGTCCCAACAGACCTAATGGAATGCGCTGTTTGTACACCTTGTGGAAAGTGGACTTAATCCAGGTTGCAATTGTCACCTTGGACGCTGCTTTACCTGCCCTAAGACCCTCTGGGATGACAAACAGGGCATCAATCTGACGGACAGAACTTTAGGCAACGCACTACATCCAACAAGTGGAGATCCCTCTCCTTGGCAGATTTTGGGTCAGGACAGAAGGAAGGCACATCAGTCTCCTGGAACTCAGAGATCACCTTAGGAAGAAATTCCTGGGAGGTACAAAGAACAGCCTTATCCTTGTGGAACGCCAGGAAAGGCAGTTTACATGACAAAGCCCACACCTCTGCTGACAGAGAATACTGCCAAAAGAAAAGGCATCTTCCACGTCAAAAGACGTAAAGGAATGGTACCCAAGGACTCAAAAGGACGTTGCTGCAAAATTCCCAAAACAAGATTAAGGTCTTGTGGTGGGAGCCTTATAAGCAGGGAAAGCATGAGCGACTCCCTGAAAGAAGGCCTTGACATCAGGTAAAATAGCAATGCATCTCTGAAAAAAGACAGAGTCGAGGTCTGAACTTTCAAGGAACTAAGGCCAAGGCCCTTGTTCACGCCATCCTGCAAAAAAAAAGAGGATAGCTAGAAGATCAGATCCCTGTCCACACACCAAGCCATGCTGTCAAAGCCAGATGGTCCACATCCTCCTTCCACAGGTACCCCTTAAGAAGGAGATCCGGTCTGCGAGGCAGAGGAAATAGTTCCTGAGCAGACAAGGCCAGACGTTTCGGAAACCAAGGCTGTCTGGTCCAACAAGGTGCGATCAGGATGACCGATTCTTCATCCTTCCGAATCTTCTGCAGCTCTCTAGGCAGGAGAGGAAGTGGAGGAAGGATATAGGCCAGACTAAATCTCCACGGGATCGATAGAGCTAGGGGATCCCTCCAACGTGAGCAGAACATCTGATCTTTCCAGTTGTCCCTTGTGGCCATCAGATCTGTACAAGGAAGACCTCATATCTGCACCAAGATATTGAACACTTCTGGGTGAAATTCCCACTCCCTGGGATCCACAGTGTGTTGACTGAGGAAGTCTGTGAAGATGTTTTCTATGTTTGGGATGTGCATGGCGGAGATAGGCACATTGTCTTCTGCCCAGGCCAAAATGGTTTTGACCTCAAACCAAACCGGTTGGCTTCTTGTGCCTCCTTGCTTGTTGATGCTTGTTGATGTAAGCCAAGACCATGGCATTATTGGACTGGAATCGGACCAGGCAACCCATCAGATGAGAGGATAAATACCTCAGAGCATGGGAAATCGC
The DNA here is from genome assembly GCA_037306005.1 of Rhinophrynus dorsalis. Lineage (NCBI taxonomy): Eukaryota > Metazoa > Chordata > Amphibia > Anura > Rhinophrynidae > Rhinophrynus > Rhinophrynus dorsalis. Next base: position 312,134,706 of record CM074720.1, on the reverse strand, counting down.
CCTGAGCTCCAAGATGTCTGCTCCAGAGACCAACAACCATGAGCACTCAGGTGACCCAATACAGCGCCCCAACCAAGTAAGCTGCCTTGTGTCATCAAAGTGGTCCAGTACAGAATCACAAATGGCCTCCCTTTCCCAGGTTGGAGAGGTCCAACCACCAGTGGATGCTCTCTTGCACTTCCGCAGGCTGGAGACATGGTGATCCAGAAGATCCGGGCTCCCCTTGCAAACATGGATCACAAACCTCTGAAGCTCTCTGGCATGGGCCATGGCAAATGGCACGCCTCTATGGTGGATATCATTTTCCCCACCAGAGAGAATTTTCTCGCTGGAGCTGATGTCCACTGCAGGGCAGAATTCACCTTGGAGGTGAGTTGTTGAATCTAATACTTAGTCAGATAAACCATACTCTGTAGAGTGTTGAACCGGGGGCCATGGAACACCATGTTCTGAGTGGGAACCAGAACAGACTTGTCTATATCCATGATCCAAACAAGTTGGAGGAGGATCTGAGCACATTTTTGAACCTGGTGGTCCAGAAGATCCCTGGAGGGTGTCTTGAGGAGAAGGTCGTCTGTGTAAGGTGTCATCTGAATCCCTCTGGTGTTCAGGAAGGCAATCAATGCACCCAAAACTCACATTGAACACCTGAGGAACTGTTGTGAGCATGAAGGGGAGAGCAGTGAACTGGGTGTCCCAAGTTGTAATCAAACCTGAGGTACTGCTGATTCGCTGGATGGACATGAATATGCAGGTAAGCATCCTGAAGATCCAAGGATGCCAGAAATCCCCCTGGACACATCACTGCGACGACAGAACACAAGGACTCCATCTTGTGGTGAGTCTTGACTCAAACTTGTTGAGGACCTCGAGGTTCAGGATAAAGAGGCAGCCAGCATCCTTCTTGGGGACGACAAAGAGGTTTGAATTAAATCTTGAACCTCTTTCCTACTGTGGAACCGGTGCCAGAACCTCCTTGTCCAAGAGGGACTGGACATCCCCATTGAAAAGCTGTAGCTTTTCTTGTCCCTGAGGGGAGCAAGAAGGGAAGAACCTGAAGGGGGGGCAGGGATTTGAAGGGAATCCTGTAACCTTCGGAAACCACCTGTAATACCCACTGAACTGCAACAGAGCCTGTCCAAAGACTCAAAAAGTGACGCAGGTGACCCCTCACTGGCTGCGGACCAGGGTTCAGTGAGTCATGCCAAAGGAGGTTTGGTGGGTTTGGGTTTGGTGGACGTGAGTTTAGACCTCATTGCTGCTTGGGGTGGAACGTGGGGCCTGTGGTGCCACCGGGTTTGCCCTAAACGTTTTGCTTTCATGTGGACAAAAAAAGACTATTGCCGCGATGCAGGAAACGTACGCAATGGCTATTTCCCATGTGAAAACCACTAGGGAATAGGTTTGCCCATGATTTTGTTGAATTGCGAATGAAAATTCAAGATTAACGAATGGCTGCGTATTTTTTTTTTTGTGGGCATGGCTAAGATTAATAAATCTGTGTGAGTGAAATAGCAAATGCGCCTAATGCAGGAAGTGCTATTGCGAATTAATTTTACTGTCTGTGTACTGTCGTAAAATGGAATGTTTTTATGCACAATTCAAGAAGCATTCAGTATTTAGCTTTCTGGATTAAAACATGCGCAAAATCTATCTGCACACAAAAATTCCTTTATCTGATGTGAACGTTTCTTGCATTGCACCATATGCCTCTTTGCGTGAGGGTTACATTTGGAACCTAAGGCAACAGCGCTCTTGCCCCCAGTGGCCTTACTGATAAGGTTCTTCAATTCATGGCCAAAAAGAGAGGAACCCAGAAAGGGAAGAGAGATCAGTCATTTTTTAGAGATCAAGTATGAAGACCAGCTCTTCAGCCACAGCATATGCCTAGCAGTCACAGAAGAGGACAAGGCCTTAGCTTCAAGCTGAAGGGCCTCAAAGAGCATCCGTAACATCAGTGCTGAGCCTCAGAAATGTTGGCCAAAAGGGATAAAAGGTCAGCCTTAGGTGCACCCTTGTGGACAGCAGCAGTTAGCTCTTCAGTCCGAACAGGAATGGCCCTTTTGTCCTATGCAGAAGCCAAGGTGGGTCTCATGGATGCACCAATTGCAGTGAAATTAGCCTTCAATATAGCTTCAAGTTTCCTGTCAGTCAAGTCCTTAAGAGCTGAAGTGTCCTCAACTGCCAAGGCAGTGGACTTAGCCTGGAAATGGGAGAATCAACCTGAAGAGGAGTAGCCCATTGAGTCAAGGTAGCTTCAGAAAAGGGCTACACCTTAGAGAATCTCTTAGAGCTAGATGCTTGTCAGGAGTCTTTCACTCATCCAGCATTATCTGATTCAGAGTGGGATTAAAAGGAAAAACAGTATAGGACTTCTTACTCCTCTAAAAGATGGCAGAAGTAACCTGAGGCTCTCCAGAGGTAGTGGGAATGTTTAAAGTGGCTAAAACAGCCTTAATAAGACCCTCGGCAGAGGGTTCAGGGTCAGCTTAGAAGGGATCACTGTGAAACTGGGAAGAATCCCCTTCAGAACACACACCATCCTCAGAATCCTCCTCTGAATCCACCATAGAGGATAGATGGATCAGGAATACCAGGCGCCTTAGGGGTCACAAACCTGAAGGAAGTGGAGAGTCTCCATGAGTGAAGAACCTGCTGAGGAGAAAGAGGAAACTGTGCCATAGAGGAGTTTAAGTCCTTGACCCAATGTGGCTCTTGATCACGCCTGAAAGGCCCAGGTGGAAACACTGGCCATGGCACATGAGGGGCATAAGTAACTAGAATAGCCCATGGGAAGCCCTGATTGGAATGAGGAGCAATATGTGAGAGGGGGTGAAAGATGCCCTGGAGTCCTTAGCTGTAGGCCTAGCCCCTTGTCCTAGTGGATATGACATTCCACGGGAGTAAAAAGTGCCAAAACAGTAAAAGAAGACCCAAATACTGTCACTCAGGTTAAAGATTTCACTTCAGAAAGCCTAAAATACACTTTAACTGGCGAGTCAAGGGTTAACCTGAGGAGGGGAGAGCTGAGGAGACCAAGCTCTGCATATAATACTCATGCAGTGAGGAAACAAAATGGCAACCGCACAGGAAACCAATCCGAAAACAGGCCCTGAAGGGCGTTTGTGGGAAATGTAGTTTTCCCAGTACAGAGTACCAAAAGCAGAACCAGATGCCTCCTAGAGACTGAGAATGTCCAGGAATTCAGAATTAACGTGTAAAATAAAACGTGTCTAAAGTGCACAAACACACACAAAAAAACAATAAACATAAAATAAACAATAGAAATCGGACCCCCCCAACTAACCAAAGCTGGCAGGGAAGGGGTTAATTACCACAAAACAACACAAAATGCTCCAATGTTCCCCAGAACAAGAATGAATTATACCCAACTTGAGTGCAGGAGTTAAAATGAACTCCAAGAAAGCCCTTTTGTAGAAGGGAGCTGTGGGACAAGTGGGCCATGGCACTCAAAGGGTTGCTTACCTTTTTTTGCAGGTCTTCTTTCTTCAGATTACCACTGCAAGGAAGAAGCCTCTGAGAGACTCCCTCTGGAGAGAATGACATGGGTTGTATGGTTCTCTCCAGGGCTGGAAAGGGTCCACAACCAGCTTCTGTAAACTGAGCAATCCTAGAGGGGAAGTCATTAATGATAATATGCCTAATAGGGGAATTTTGACACCCCATATCTAAATAAAATAACTAAAAGCTAATCAGAACTGTTCACAGCCTTCCTCCCAGAATGAGGAACAAATCTTAACTGGAGAGGGGAGTGGCTAGGTAGCCTGCTATGGAGGAGAGGGAGGCTCCACCTCTGCACTTCTTTGAAGAATTGTTCCAGCCTACTGGGATGAGCAGTCGCCTCCCCATGGTACCTGTAAGCTATATTGGACAACAGACAAAAAAAAAAAAAAAAATCTCTCTCTCTCTCTCTCTCTCTCTCAATCTCCCTCAGCTCCGCGTACCTCCTCCAAGCCCAAACAACAATGGAAGCCCAAGGTCTCCTCCAAGCCAAAGGCTTTCCAAGCCTTCTTTGGCATGACCTGCCGAACCCGGGGACGCACTCTGCTGTGGGTGGTCATCTGCGACACTATCACAGCATTTGGGAGGGTTCAGTGGCGGACCCATGGGTTTTACAGGTGGTGACGGAAGGGTACAGGATCCCTTTCATCTCTCTTCCTCCCTTTCATTTTCGTCCTTCTCACACGCCTCAGGGTGCAGAGAAACACAGTCTGTTCGACAACGCTGTTCAGGCTCTTCTGGACAAGGCTGTTCTAAAGCCGGTTCAGGACAGGGGTATGGGTTTTTACTCAAACCTCTTTGTGGCCTCCAAGAAGGATAGCGGTTGTTGTCCCATTTTGGACTTGAAGGATCTCAATTCCTTTGTGACATGGACTCATTATCACTAAGAGTCTCTATGGACTGTGATTGCTGCCATGTCCCTGAGGGAATTCCTTGCTTCTCTGGATCTTCAGGATGCGTACTTACACATTGCCATTCATCCAGAGAGCCGGCAGTACCTCCGGTTTGCCTGCGACAGGGTACATTTTCAGTTCACAGCTCTTCCATTTGGTCTGACGACAGCTCCTCAGGTCTTCAACCGTGTCCAGCTATGCAAGGCGGCCACTTGGTTGTCTGTGCACACCTTTTCGAAGCTCTGCCTTGTTGATATGCTGGCATCGGCTAATGCCAGCTTTGGGAGGAAAATCCTGGAGGCAGTATTGCCTGTCTAGGATATTCCTTGGTTCTTGGTGCTTACTTCACTTTTGAGCCCTGTTGGCTCTAGTTCAGTGTGCTGTGTAACAGTACCTAGGGTGGTGTTACCCCTGTTCGGTGTCCATTGACACCAGTTGTTTGTTGGGTTATCTCTGATCTGATGACTTTGGGGGCCTTGCACCTGGTCCTTGCCTTCTTCCCGCCTCTGGGAAACTTAATGGTTGGACATCCCAGAGTTACCAGTAACCTGTATTGGACGATAGAGAAAAGAGGATTTTAGTCTTAAAGGGATAGTAATGTTTCATAATAAAAGCAGCTCTAATTAATCATCATAGTATTTGGACTTTGGAGGGTGTTATTTCAGTTCTGTCAGAGTTGTAGTTCAAGAGTAATTCAATGACAAAGTATCCCCCTCCCATCCCTTTTACTGATGTAACACTTCTCAGCCAGAGCAGAAGGGAGGTGCCCAGGTAGATTGCAGGAATAGATAGGGACAATCTTCAATTAAGATAAGGGAAAAACCTGAAAAACTTGTTAAGGGGGGCAGGGCTTTCATTGTTCTCATAGGAAGAAGATTGTCCCCTTCTGTTATCTGTCTTTTCTATGGACTGGATTCCACATCTGAGAAGAGATGGCTTACACTAGGTAAAAGGGGCAGGAGGGGAAACTTTGCTTGTGAATATCTCTCAAACCATAAAGGTTTGAGAGATAAGACTTACATCTTTCTTCGTGTTTTTTTAATGCCTACAAAATAAAATAAAGCTAAAACGAAGTATTACTATCTCTTTAACTGTTAAATCATTTTCTCTTAGTCCATACAGGTTACTGGTTTCCCACCCTGTCAAGGGACCATGCTTGGCTCTCCTGTGGTAGATTGTGGGGGTCCTTCTGGGTCATGCTCACAGGAGTCTTCTTCCCTTCTACTATCTAGTCATAGTTAGTATCTTAAATCTTTCTAGAGTTGGTTGGCTAGCTGCAGCCAAGGAGGGAAGAGAGGCTCCACCCCTGCATACACTTTTAGAATTGTTCCTGCCTACTAAGGGGCAGATCGCCTCCCAGAGTTACCAGTAACCTGTATGGACTAAGAGAAAGGGGTTTAACAGGTAAGACTAAAATCCTCTCTTTGTGTTTTTATTTTTATTTTCTATTGGTATTTATATATGCTTTTTGTGTATTAATTTTATTATTTGCCCCGGACCAGAACTGTGTTTCCGCGAAGAGACTCAGTGATTTACTAGTTACTTGTTTTAGACAAAGCAGCGTAACTGGACACCGTTCAACTCTTTGGGGAATGGTCCAGATGAAGCATTGCCTTATTGTTACTGTTTTCTCGTTTGGACGTTCTAATTTAGACATTATATAAGGGGTAGGGTACATAAATACGTGAAATAACTTAATACAAATTAACCCTTTGGGGTGAGGTTCAGATAAACGTTGCCTGAATATTACCAGAGCATGTTTTTTTGTTAATGTGTATTTTCATATTGTTTAACAATATTACATGTCATCCTTTTGGAGGTTGCGGGACGTTACTGGGCACAGTTTAACCGTTTAAGGGACGGTCCAAATATAACTTATCTTATTGTTCTAAGATTAGTATATCCGTTTGCACATCCTGGTTGTATCCATTATGATATATAATATTGTTATGTTGTAATCGGGTGGAGTGTTCGGTGATATAGGTGATGGTGGCTTAATCTCACAGGTACAGGCACATACATATTTGGACATCGTATAACCTGTTATTGCTTCCTGATTGGACAGGTTTTCTGTTTTTCCAGTCTCTTTGAGATCTGGAAGCAGGCAGTAGGGTACAGTATGACCATTTGTAGAAGTCTGTAGGTGGTGAGTATTGGCTCGTATCACGGGTGTATGTCAGGTACATATCGACCCAAGTATTGATAAGTCTTTCTTATATAGATGTTAGGTTTATTTTTAGGTGTTTCCTTATACTTGGGAAATTATTAGTCACTATTTTTTGATTTTATGTTAGTAATGTTGGAGTATAAGGATAATAACACTAGCTTGTTCCATGTAAATGGAATTGTGGTATAATTGTCTTTAGAGGTTGGATACAATAAATGTTTATACATTTGTATATATTGTTATTCTTCCTTTTTTTCTTTTCTTTTTCCCCTACACAATTAGTGCTCTATATCTTAGGGTGTATATATTGTGGTTTTGTAATGTCGCCATGGAATACAGGGTGTTTTGATAGGGGGCAGCTTTTCGTGTTTTTTAACATATTCACCCCTCCATTGCGCCATTTATTTTTCTTTCTTGTTAACTTTCCTTTGCTTTCTATGAATTTGCTTATTTACTGATCGGGACTGAGATCTGGTCAAGGTTTATTGTTTGAGTGTGTAGTAACCATTCATTATAGTCCATACACATATGGATAGTCCCTATGTCTGCTTTCTTTTGTTTTCACGTTGCTGTGCATATCTTGTTTATAAAATTATTTTTTTACATTTTATTTATTTTTTTATTTTTTATGTTTTATTTCCTTTATTTTTTCACGTCTTGCATTCTAGCTTATAGAACACTATAGATGTTTACAGCACTTTAACAACTGCTAATGTGTTTGTCCTTATCTTATCCTTATGTCTGGTGGCATTTACTTCAGTATTTATGTACTTACTATTAGGCTACGTATTTTGTTTATTTTTTTGTATATTTTGACCATGTGTTGTGAGGGTCCACTATCCCTTGTCCCAGCGCCAGTGGACACCCCCTGCATGGGTTAAACCTTGTGCAGGGTGTCGGTCTGGTGACTCAGGAGGGGTAAATTTTGTGTGCTAGGCTGTGACTTCAGGTATGTATATGTCCCTATCATAGCCAGATGATGACTGATGAATTGCTCTGTGATCACTTGTATTTGATTCAGTCAAAGTCTGTGCTTACTCCGATTAGGCTGTATCCATTACATATAAGTATGTATCTTATTGACCCTTTTATAGGTCTCCACGATGTCTACATAGTGTAGCACGTGCAGAGCCAGAGGTTTACTCCACAATTCTATCATCTCGCTGTTTGCAATTGTGGTTCTTCCTTATTTCTCTAATGTGGATACGTGCCATATACATTCTTCATCAGCCAATGTTACTGAATTAACCTCGGAAATGTATCCATAATGACAAGATTGTTTCAGAACCCTCACTTGCGCACACTATCCCTGTACTAGGACTCCATCTTGTGTGTTTCCGTAACAGCAGACGTAGAGCCAAGGGGTAGTAATTGCCTCACTGTTTTCATGAAAATTCTCCTTCTGATATCTACAGATGAATCTTGAAATGAATACGGGAACATTTGTGGATTACTGTCTGTCAATCACAAATAGGTATCACCTCCACCGGGAGGCGGATTGAATTATCTACGCTTCAATACTTGGATCCATTACCATTGCGTGACACTCTGTCTGAGGACAGGCAACATATGATCCTGGATTTACAACTCTTTGTTCTATACGGATACCACCTCCATCGGGAGGCGGATTGGAATCTCCATGGCAAATTACATGGATCCACTTAAAGTGAGAGATGTACTGTCTGACGACATGTAATCTTAGACTGAGGTCTACATTAACAGCCTCCAGATATCTTGTATTTCATGCTTGAGACACCGAATTCTATATATGCATCTATTTATTGTTAATATAACACGTCTTCTTTCCCTCTTCCGTTGGTTATATGTTTACTTGCTGGTGAGAAGTATGTTTGACTCTCGTAGCATATGATTTTTCATGAGTTTTTCTAACGTGATAATATTGTTATTTTGTTTATTGTAATTTGATTGCCACCGGACAATTTGCTGTTGCGGGTTTTGATGTTGCAGTGTGCCTCGCACCCTGTGGATTATGTAGTACCAATGTTAGATGTGATTTATGGACATAGTGCCAACTGGCATTCTGCTGGTTAAGCATAACCTTTGGTACATTTTAGGAGAGGTCAGAGGTCAACTCCAGACTTTAAAGATGACCCCTCAGGCCAATTTTGGCGCCATGCATCCATAGCTCTCACTGTTTAAATAGTCACTATTTTTCTCTGTTTGTCATCTTGAGGAAGGCCCCTGTGAGGGCCGAAGTGTTCATGATTTAATAAACTTTATCATTTATTTTTGCATTTACAAAGTCCTTTGAGTGCTCCTTCATTTTAGTCTTTGGGCTATAGACATTTCTTATATACATACAGATTATATATATATATATATATATATATATATATATATAATGCCTATACATCTTATTCTGGAAGCAGTTGTGCTCACTAGCCTGGAGGAAAAAGGCAAGTCTGCTTTCATTTATGTAGGTGAATGTCTACTTTCTGAAATGGTACTGAACTTTTCTTCTTATCTGTAATTGTTATGAATATTTTGTGAATGCAGGTCTTTAAAAAAAAGCACTTCTGTCAACTCATATCAAAAGGCTACCTTTCTTGGATAAGCAGTAGCTAATGAATGCAGTGGGAAATTGCCTAGTTCTCAGAGATTGTAGTACTTTTAAAGGAATGTGTCCCTCCCCAACATGAAAAATTGGTAATGCCTCCTCCCTCCAGCTGAGTAATATCAATGAAAAACTATAAAGAGGCATCTGGGAAGTCCACCACCCATTTTACTGTTTATTTGTTTTTTGCACTACCCAGCTGGCTGGACAACGGAGAGGTTACTCTGTTCCTCTTTACATCATGGCTGCCTCACATGCTTCCTGTCCAGTGTTTCTGACCCTGAATCCCCTGTACAGCCATCCATTGTTCGATTCACTGGGAGGGTTATTTGGGACCAACACTTGGTGTTCTTTCCCCACAGTGTCATTGTGTGCAAGTCATTGTTGCAAAGCTTTAAGTAAACCAGATGTCTCTGCTGGACTGTGGGCTCGCTCACTCTTCCCCAGTCTTCTTTCTTGACTCCACCACTTTGACATTTATAGCGCTAAGACACATTTCGCCTTCGTTGGGAGCCAATGGATGGGATGCTTATGTGCATTCCGTAGATGAAACGATTGACTTTTTTTTTTTTTTTTTTTTTCCTTTTACCTTAAAGGGATAGTAATACTTAGTTTTATCTTTATTTTATTTTGTAGGCATTAAAAAAACATGAAGAACGATATAAGTCTTATCTCTCAAACCTTTATGGTTTAAGAGATATTCACAAGCAAAGTATCCCCAGCCCTGTTCAGCCAGATCAGAAGGGAGGTGCCCAGGTAGACTGCAGAGAGTGACAATCTTCAATTAAGATAAGGGAAAAAGCTGAAAAACTTGTCAAGGGGGGAAGGGCTTTCACTGTTTTCATACAAAAAAAATTGTCCCCTGCTGTTATCTGTCTGGTCTTACAACCAGATCCACATCTGATAAGAGATGGCTTACACTAGGAAAAAGGGGCGGGAGGGGGAAACTTTGCTTGTGAATATCAGGTTTGAGATATAAGACATATCATTCTTCATGTTTTTTTTAATGCCTACAAAATAAAATAAAGTTAAAACAAAATATTACTATCCCTTTAAGGTACAATGCTACTCCTCTTTCTCCAATCCTGGAGGAAACTGGGACAGACAGGCCAGGCACACACATGTCTCTAAGGCAAGATGTCTGCTGTGTTGCCTGCCTGTTCATCTTGGATAAAGTAGGACTTCTTAATAACGCTGGACGTATTCTGTATAATACTATTATTTCTATGCTTAGCGTTGTATCAATAATTATTAGGGGGGATAGTTCCGCTTTAAGGCAATATTACTATATAACCAGTGGAATGTGCATTTTAGGTAATGAATTGTACAATACTGTTTTGCGTTCTTGTTAATTAGGCATCTTCTCAGGCTAGCATGGAGCTTAAGTTATACATATTTGGTATTTTTGTGCTGAATTTGATATATTTGAGTTAATTTGAATATTACAGTAGTTTTTGATACTGGCAGATTAAGTAATTTTGTATTTAATTACTGGCACCATAGCTTGTTGCATGATGCAACGTGTAGTTCTTATGAGGTGCCATGAAAAAAACTGAAGTTGGTCTTAAACAAATGTATGTATAGTTTCCCATATGCAACTAGTAAGTTACTAGTCATTGGATAGCAAAAATAATACAAAAAAAAGTCTGGCCAGCAGTATACAAACAACTTCTAGCACTTATAGAGTAAAGGAAATTTGTACCCTAAATAGGTTCACTTTGAAAGGTTGCACGCGAAAGAGCATGCAATCTTTTAACTAAGTCGCCACGTCTCCATGCTCAAAATGGCGACGTGACAGCATGACAGCACGAGATTGTCACGTCTCCTACTTAATGGCCCAGGATCCTCTGGCTCTCACAGCGTATGCAATGACAGCCCATGGGATTTTCCTCTGGTATATATGTTTTCTCCAACTCCCCTAATCCCCAGGGTTGTGAGGAAAATCATTCTTGCCCTGTCACAATCTGATCTACTCAGTTTGTCCGTGACTGAACCCTTTCATCTTCCCTTACTTCCAGACCTTCTGACTTGGATTCTGTTGTACCACCATCAGGTGCAGCAGCTAGCTTTGTCTGCGTGTGACTTGAGGCCAGCATCCTAAAGAAAAAGGGATTTTTTAAATTAGATTATCATTACTGTGCTTCAGACTAGAAAGCTCATTTCTTCCAAGGCCTATCATAGGGTTTAGTCCCTTTTCTAAAAGTGGTGTCATGCTGATGGAGGCTTGCATCCATGGCCTACTTGGCATCTGGTGTTCAGAAAAGGGCTTAACTCTTGTTCTGTCAAGTTTCAGATTTCTGTTTTTCTGTTATTTTCCAGTGATGCACTGCCTTACTTCCTGATGCGTAAACTTTTGTTGAAGGCGTGGTTCATGCCTGCCCTGTCTTACAGGATCCCACTTCACAGTGGGATTTGAATCTAGTTTTGGGAGTGCACTTTAAAGCTCCTTCTGAACATCTGGTTTTCTGAACTCCTATTGTTTTTTTTCCCAATGTTTTTCCAGATTTTCACATCAGTCTCCTGTTTCCTTTCAGTCCTTTACTCTTAAGACCGCTTTTCTGCAGGTTACTGTGTCTGTTCAGCAAGTGGCTGAATTACAGGATTTGTCCTGTAAACCCCCCTTTTTGATTTTTCCTTCTGATTTTGAGACCTCGTTTAGGATTGTTTGAGTTTCACACTAACCAGGGCATTTTTTTTCCTGGAGCAGGTTTATGATTGTTTGAATGCAGTTCAGTGCTTGAAGTTCTATGTTCATCAGATGGAGTCTATGTGAAAATCTGGCTTTTTTGTGTACTTACCGAAACATCCTTTTCTTAGTCAGAATGGAGAAAAAAAAAGTTTGAATTCCAGGAAAGGGATGCCTTTCTGTTACCTGGCTTAGGGTAGTCCCCTTCATGCCTTACTTCTGTTTTCAATCTGTACTGTAGTTTAGAACTGAGTATTTCTGATTGGGGTAAAGTGGAGTATGGAGGGAGTCACTGGCCACCGGTGTGGGTGGTGGATACTTAGCCCACGTGGAACACAGGAACCATGGGGCAAAGAGAGAGGATTTATTGGTATGTACACAAAAATCCTTTTTCACAAGTGATTGTTTTTGTAGCAGCTTTTGAGATGGAATCACGTGACAAGGTAAATTCAGGTTCACATGATGAACTCTTGGCATTTTTCTTGCTTTCAGCAATCATTTCATCACAACAGCACTGTATTTTCCCACACATCACATGGAAACTACTAAAACCTGAGATGTTACCATGATTCAATTCTATTTTTTTGTTAACCCACTACTGATGTTGCGTTGCAGCAAGTTTGTCTTCCTCCAACCTGCTTTTATATTTGCTCATGTGAACTATATAACACAATGATGCCTATCTAATCCATTTGTTTGATGCATCGCAATTGTTTTGACATAGTTGCCTGTCTGAGTAAGACTTTAGCTCATAATAATAATAAAAAAACAACTCAGCTTGTGACATTGAAAAGTATGGTGGTGAACAAGAATATACATTGTAAAAGATAATACTGCCTAACTTTTGGATATTTTTTCACAATATTCTTTCTTAACGCTAACACTGATGTAGTAGGAAACAGTGTAGAACATTTTGAACAAGCCAACTGTACAGTTGGGGAAAAAGATACAAATTCATAAAACTTTGTAATTCAGTATTACCTGACCTCAGGAAGAGTAGATCTCTCAAAAGCTTATCGGAAAATATAAACTGTTAATCCAATTGAAAAAGGTATCCCCAAATAACAAAGTACTTGTGTCTTTGAATTATTAAAACTGGACTAATATGGCTACTACAAATTAATTGATTTGAATGAGACCTTTTACCCCTGAATACTGGAGAGAGGTGCCTTCCAGTCCTATCTTACATTTATCGAGCTAAAAGCCCCATTTAAATAAATATGAATTTATATTTGATACTTAAGGTGCACATGAATTGCCCCACTTTTTATGGTACATCAGACTTGTGAGAAATGATCATGTTACCTAGAAAGAGTCAGTAAAACAGTTATGCTACATGGTCTGTTAATCATTTGGACTCCTCTGGTGTGTTAGTGTGGAATCTCAGGTGATTACATTTACAAGAGCAGGAGAGTAGCATTCTCTCTAGGGTGGCTTGTTGGGGATGATGGGATTTGCAACCCCATAAACTGGAGGTATAACAATTGACTATCCCCACATTGACTGTAGTGAGAGAGTGTGATGCCTGTGCTGAGCTACAGGAAAATACTCTTCACACACAATTCTAAATTAGGGTTGCACCAATACCGATACTGGTATCGGTATCGGTGCAGATACCGGCATTTGTACTCGTACTCACGCATATGCGGCTGATGCCAGCACCAATGCCCTGTGTCAGGGTCGGTGCTGGCAGTGAGGGAGCCCGGGGAGCTGCTCGCAATGCTGCCCGGTCACCTCTCTCCCTCCTGCAGCGTCGGAGCGTTGCCGCGGGTTACCATGGCAACGTTCCGGCGCTGACCTCTGTCTGGGCTCACGAGAGAACAGCAAGCGCCCGGCAGAGGAGGGTAAGGCAGGCAAAGAGATGGCAAGATGGAGCATCAAGAGCGGATGGTGAAAGAGGCAGGGAGGGGGGTAAAGAGGGAGAAAAAGAGGCAAAAGGGACTAAGGGAGAAAAAAAAGGAGGAAGGATCAGGAGACAAAAGGAGGGAGGCCAAGAAGAGGCAAAAGGAGGGGGGGATCAGGAGGGAGAGAGAGAGAGGCAAAAGGGTGGGATCAAGAGTCAAGGAGGGGGAGAAAGGGGGATCAAAAAGGAGAGAAAAAGCCAAGGCAAAAGGAGAGGGCTCAAGAGGGGGCGAATGAAGCAAAAGGTGGGAATCAAGAGGGGGAGATACCAATTACCAATACTTTTTTTTTTTTTTTTTTTTATTTTTTTATTAGTCATTTGCATATATATATGCTTTAGGTACTTGGCAAACTGTCAAATGACTGCAAAAGGGATCGGTGGGTACTTGAAAAAAGTATTGGTACTCAGTCTTAAAAAATTGGTATCTGTGCATCTCTATTCTAAATGTTAGAATGGATGAGCAAAGGAACACAGTATATTTGTGCATTCATTGGAACTTACATGACATTTTTTTTTTTTTTTTTTTTTTTTTTTGTGTGTGTGTGAAAGTGTTTTACCAGGAAGAATACATTGAGAGTGTCTCTTGTTTTCAAGTATGTCCTGGACTCATTTTTATCTACCACAGAAGGATGAAAGGCTGAGCTGACCTTGCCGGGACTAGAACCTGCTAGTTTGCGGTTTGAACGAATTCTACAGTTGGTACATTAACCAACTGAGCCATCTCACCGGCATTGTTGCGGGCTAACTTGTCCATCAGGTGTAGATGAAATTCCCATAAATGTTACATGTCCTCCAATAAAAGCACACAAGTTGTTGTCACATATATACTGTGTACCTGGGGCTCATCCATTTCATGACATTTATAAAAAAGGATGTAAGCAGCTTCCTGGAGCTTAAGTTGGCACTGGTGGAACCCATTGACACTTTGCCTTTCAACACTGTAGTTTCTGTGTTCAGAATCCTGCTGTTGAGAAAAGAATTCTTATTTCCTAATGTCAAATTCATACTAGCTTATTCTGGAAGGCTTTGTTGCCATTTTCCTGTAGCCATTATAGACAGCACTTTCTGTCACAGTCAAAGGAAAGTTCTCCTTCTAGAGTTTACGTTCCGGGCACTGTCCGGGAATGTGACAGCATTGGATGGAGGATGCACATTTAGAATATGGGACTGTCCTGGCTAGCCCAGGAATTGTTTGCTCTAGATGAGTCTGGGGTGGGGGCCAGTACTCATGGCATCCTTTGGGGGGAGGGAGGTTGAAGAGAGGACATTTTCCAAATGTTTATCTTCCCAGAGGAGAAGATGGAGAGTATATAATGTACTTATTACCATGTCAGATTAATGTGTGTACTTTTGTGATTTTGCTCCTTCAGACTGCTTGTATGACATTGACTGAAAATGGCAGCAATGAGCTGTCTCTCCTATACATCATTTCTCAAGAAGCTGGAGTGTGGAAGGACCCAGTGCTTGTAAAGATCATTAACCAGGAGCCCCTGGATCAGTATCATGGTAAGCATGGCAGATGAATTCATTAAAGTGGAAGTATACCCTAGGAATAATTTGCTCTTAACTGAACAGACTTACCTAGGTAGGCATTCTTTAATTTTGAGTCATTTCTATCTAAATTTGCAAATATATGTAAAAAGTGAAGTGATTTCTGGTTCACTGTCAGCCATTCCCCTAGGTGTTACAAAGGCAGAGTTATGAAAAACTCCCCTTTGTGCGTGTAATGGGATGTGGCTGAGGGCATAGTGGATTATCTGAATGGCTGAGGAGGAGTATTCACAGCCTCCTCAGCCAAACTGAATAACTGAATACATTTAAAAAAAAAAAAAAATCTGACCACAGTGGGACATCAGGACCCCTCCTAATGCTTCCCCAGCTTCTGATCTCTCTCCTGATTTGGCTGCGAGATCAATAGAGGTGATGCAGGGCAGCATGGCACCCCTGTTTCCATCCTATCCAAAATACTGGGTAGGCGTGGGATTAGGGAACTCCTGAAACATTGACGTGAAATACTTTCCCGATCCCACCACTCCTACCGGGTAGTTTGGGTAGGACGGAAACCGGGAAACAGTGCTGCTCCTCAGAGTCTGAATGGGCTGGGAGATCAGAATCTGGGGAGGTATCAGAAGGGGTCCTGGTGCCCCGCTATGAGGTCTGATTTTATAAATACATTGAGAATTTAAAGGGGGAAAAAAATCACACGAGTGTTAACTACATGGGTGAAACCTGCAGCTAATGCTATATATATATTTTTTTATATGCAGTTCCCTGTATATAGAGATCCCTGTTGAAGTCTAACAGCAAACAGTGGGCTTTAAGGGACTTGAAATTAATTATAAAGGTCACTGGTCTTTATCAGATTATAAATGGAACAACTAGCAGTAGGTTACGAGAGGGATCAAATGCAAATAAAAGTTGAAGATGTAACTGACTGCTTTTTGAAGACATAAAGCTGCGCAACCTTCTCCTGCAGCACTGCCGTCAGAGCAAAGGTCCTGTATTGAAGTTACGGGGTGTTTTGTGTGTATATATATATATATATATATATATAATATATATATATATAATCTTTTGTTACTGCAGTTTAACCTGTCGATGGCAATAGGGTGAGCAGTAAGTCATGCATCCCACTGTATTTCGCAAGGTTAATAAATCTAAAAGAAAAAGCTCACCTCCCTGGGTGTGGAGTTATCTAATATAATAAAAAACCACTAAGCCAATTGGATAATTACAAGTAAAATGGACAGGAGATTGTGCAGTACTAAAGTCCTTTATTGTGATTCCCTCCCTGCTAGATAGCTCCTTAAAAAAAATGGTCTATACACATGAAATGTGCAGGGTGGAGCAACCTGAGGCCTTCCAGAGGTACAGGACTACAGTTCCCATCGTAGCCAACCAGTTGGGCTCAGTCATGAGTCAGATCTAGCAGGGAGACAATCGCAAAAAAGGTGCCCTAGAATTGCATGGTCTTCCAGAGGGTGCACAATGCATTAAGAAGAATTGCATTTCACAGCCCTCAGATAGTCTAGGGTTTAAACTGCAATATTAACCCCTTAATGACTGCCTGATCAGGGGGTGGGTGGCCATTAAGGACCATGTAAAGGTGTTAAGGAACTGAGGTATTGTGGTATTTTTGAGGTCTTATTTTTTATTAATCTGCAATACTGGTGACCTTCAGTCTTACAGAGGCTGTAGAAGAAGATGGCTATCCTTCATATGGCCCAGCTCTAGGGCAATCCCTTAGACTTCAGGACAATATTTAAAAGGGATCCAAATGTGAAGACACAGTATACAGAGCAACTAGGGCTCTTTATGTTGTGAGTAAGTGCAGAAAGAGCTCTGTAAGGTCATTCCCTCCAGTTTTTTCAGGCAGCAGGGCTAATGGTATTCTGTATCACAACCCTGTTTTCTGGTCAGGGACTGGGCTTCCTCTCCTCTATTGAGATAACCTGGTAGCCTTGATTGGGCAGGCAGAAAACTTAAAAAATATGACATCTCTCTTCATACTTTGAATGTTGTACTAGAAGTCTGATTTATCTTATAGTTTGTAAGATGTTTTTCTTTGTATAAAAAAAAAATAATCGTAATAATAAAAATTATTTTAACAAATTAAAAATCGATTCATATTGAAAATAAATATTAAAGTGGAACTTTCATTAAAATTAAAGGGCCCCCAAATCATTATTCACATAATAAGTGTATAAATACTTTTATTATCCTGAATAAGTCCGGCATTATTGAGAAATACTTGTTTTGTAGGTATCAGCGGA
The DNA here is from genome assembly GCA_037306005.1 of Rhinophrynus dorsalis. Classification (NCBI taxonomy): domain Eukaryota; kingdom Metazoa; phylum Chordata; class Amphibia; order Anura; family Rhinophrynidae; genus Rhinophrynus; species Rhinophrynus dorsalis. The sequence goes on along the minus strand of CM074720.1, from coordinate 312,117,187 downwards.
AGGCATATTGCCGTGCGCCTGATCCATCAGTCCCTTCCTACCGAACTAGTTGTATTTCTCAATAATGAAGGATTTATTCAAGATAATATTAGTATTGATACACGTATTGCTATTTGAATAATGATTTGGGGGGCACTTTAATTTAATGAAAGTTCTGCTTTAAAATGTCTATCAGTTGAAATCTCCGGTATAATATCCAGATTTTTAAGGTAAAATCTTCAGTTGTGTGTATAATACACACCAACAATTCCACCTTCCTCCATTACAGCTGTACCTCTTTCTTTCCCTCCCAGCATCTTCCGTCTAGTCTTTTTAATGCTCAGACTCAACTCTCTGCCTTGAAGGACGAGTCCTGAGAAGACCTGACGATGGAGGCAAGGAGGTGGACTGAAAATTCAAACACCCCGTCCGCTTCCTTGCCTGCTTTGCACAGGTACTCAGGTTTTTGTTTAATCTGAAGGTACTCTGCCCTATCTGAATAATGTCCAAATAGCGGTTTGACTGTCTCTTTAACATTAACAGTTTCAATTAAAATAATGGTCCTGATAAGAATCTGGCTTGCCTGTGTTTTTATTTTAACCTATTAACCGGTATCCTGTTTCATGTGAGGGCTCAAGGCTAATACACAAGTCTGCTTCATCACGGAAATATAAAGTTACTGGAAGATAAAATTTGTTCTTGGTTTTATGCAAAATCTGAATGGTAAATACTGAAGATTAAAGGATTTGTTTTATTTTAGCGACAGATTAGCCTAACTACCTATAAAGAGCAGTCTAACTTTATTTAAATGCATATATTTTTCTTTACTGCGCATAAACTAAATTCTTATCGTAAAGACTCATTTATGCTCTGTGTTCACTCAGGCAACTATTTTGCATATGTGTTTTTGTTACACAGAACTTTATGCAAAACATAAAATGAACAATTCTGGAGCATACCAACCTCACAACAGTGGGGAAATAGAAAATGAAGACTTGTCCTCTCCACATATCTATGGATTAATGCAAGGTGCAAAGCAATTGGAGAGCACTCTCCTCGCCAACCTGGGAACTTGTTGAGGTCAATGTGCTTCACACTAAACACACAGAAATTTGTTTACCCTCAGTGCGATGGTTCATCTGTCTTCATCAGAAGTATAATCTATCCCTGATGAAGATGAATGCTCCGCCAACAAATTTCTTTGTTTGGATCTTGCATATGTCATTCTATATGCAATGCCAGAAAATCCTAATGGCCTCAGTGGCCTCTACTCTTGTGGCTTTGTACAAGAGATAACCTCTTTAATCGGTCCAGTGCAGTGGGAGGAGATTGTGTCCTGTGGTCCTGCTGGCCACTGTCAGTAATGACATACAGTACTGTGTTTTCTGTCCATGGTAAATGGGGGGTGGGGGGTTGCTGTTATTAGGAGTTGATACTACTTCAACATGTACACTGAGCAGAGTATGCAGTCCTGTGGTCCTAGCAGCAGTCATGTCTGCCTCCATTGACATGACATCAATAATTGATTTGAAAAATCATAGAGACATTAAGATTTTCTGTCCATTGTAAGGTAAGTGGGTGATTATCATTATAGGGTATTACTTCTCCTTTAAATGGGGCTTTCAACACCTATGAATGGTACAGAGCTCTCCAGTGCACCGCTTAGCAATGTATGGAGACCTCTCTAGCATTCAATAGCATGGAAATGTTCTTTAAATTGATGGTGATTTAAAGAATTAAGATTTTTCCATATAGTGTAGTTCCAGAATTGCACATCTTTTTTCTCTGTATAAGGCCCATAGTTTCACACAAAGATGTGATTCACTGAGACGTCATTTCTCTCAGTATAAAACAAACAGCAGGAATAATTTTGCATTGAAAACACATTTCTAGATTTGGCAAGTCTAATACTTATTTGTTCTTTCTTTGCTTGTTATCCATAAACTTCACATTCATGGTTAAATCTGACATGGTAAAATATTTACCATCAAAATATCCTTCTCATTAATTATCTATCTTTGTACCTTCAAATTTGTAACAGAGTGAAAGGGAATATCTTGGTGGGATATGTAGGTTTGGACATAAGAAACAAGATCCTTAAAATGGCTACATTTAAAGGCTTAAATAGCTTCAGGTTATTGACAATTAAAATATACCAGGACATTGCAAATTTGTCTAAAGAAACAAAAACTTTGAAACCATTGGTAACTTGATTGCATCTGCAAGAAGTCAAATACATATGGCTAAGTACACCTATTTTGCATTGTCCTTTAATGTTGAGGGACATATTTACCTTATAAGGGAAACTGAAGAGGGTTTCGAGGTCCTGTCCAGATTTCAGAAGAAGGTGGCACGAGGTGAGGCTGAGGAGCCCACAAGCTGATCATGGGGAGTGAGGAGGTGACAGCTGTTTGCATTTCATTGGTGCCAGAGACCATCTGGGGAGTGTGCAAGGCAGCTGGGAGGTTTATCCTTCTTATTCGAGAGTTGGCCACTTGGAAAATCAACCAATGAATATGCTTTCAGACTCTCGCTGGAACACAGAGAGATTTAACCAAGCCTTACAGGGATTGAAATGGATGTGAAAAGAAATAACTGAAAATTGAGTGAAAGGGAAGATCAAGCTTGAAAATAAATTTAAGATCCGATTAGACAGACATTTTGCTTTTTTTCTGAGCTTTATTCACTTAGTTGATTAACGTTTTCTGTTTAGTTTTTGATAAAGTATTTATTTCTCTAATATATATCTGTAATTGCTAGTCTTGTTTAGTTGTCACTAATGTGAGTAGATTATAAGATGTTATTAATACATTTGGGATCTGTTTATTAAAATTCAGCAACATCAAAAGGTGTAGATAGTTGTTATATATGAATATATAAATGCATTCAAGATAGGTGGTTACAGGGTATTTGTAAAACCACATATATACGCACGCATGTATTTTATATTTTTTGTGTTTAATCTATTTGATATGTTACTGTATATTACTAGCGTGCAATTAAGGCAAATCATGTATAGGGTATGTAAAAATAATACAGATTTATAGTTATTTAAAAGATGAAGGGGAACAGAGGAGAGAATCACAGTGGCAGAGTGGTATTCACTTGCTAAATAGCCTAATATAAACCTAAAGATTTCAAAGAACCAAAAAAATCTGTATAGGATAGTGTTTACTTAGGCTTATATATTGGCCCTTAGTATATCCCTGATTGCGCTAGAGACCAGTTCAACATAGTATCAATAGTGGATCATTAAAAAAACGTAAACTTTATTAGTATTGTACAATAAAACAACAACCCTCATTAAAAACAGATTCCAGAAGTAATAAGTAACAATATGACTGAAATTGTTAGGAGCACTAGAGGAAACTTTTGTCTCATTAGTAATACTATAGTCCGATCAGGATAACTAAATGTTTACAGCTTATGGGGTGGTCCTATCCTATATGTATTGCCATCTTATAAATGAAAAATTGCTCAAAAAATGCATTGTTTCATTTAAGAGAGTTGTATAAAAAAACGTAATTGTTAAATAAAATAAAAAATAAATTGGCTTAAACAGAAAAGCCCATACTACAAACTTGCAAGGCATGGTCTGACCAGATCTGTAGCATGTTGCTTCAGCCTGTGAGAACAAGCAAAAAAATTACATATGTGAACAGGCTCTTGCTGAAGATGGGCCGCCATATGCAGAAAGTTAAAGAGGAACAATTCTAGAGCACAATTGCACCGAAGGAGAATATTAACTACCAACAGTTCAAGTTGATGCAAATGTCCACTTATCTTCTGTGCTGGAATAAGTTTACTCAGGAATTCTCCTCTCTAGCTTTGTGCATGTGGCCCAAGGTTGTTTAAAATGTACACTTTTTTCTCTGTCGTCCAATACAGGTTACTGGTAACTTTGGGTAGGTGATCCTCCCCTTTAATTAGGCAGGAACAATTCTAGAATTGCATGCAGGGGGTGGAGCCTACATTCAAACTGTACGGTCCCATAGGATTGAATGGAGCAATGGCGTCTATGCGGTAAAGTGAGCTCACTCAAACTTAAAACTGTAAAATAAAATTACATGATACATCACTAGAACAAGTTAGAAGACCCAAAAAAACACTGAACCCAGTAGGGAAAGTGAAAATAACCCCAAAAAGATGCAAACCAGCAGCTAAAGGGTTAAGTTACCACATAAACCTGCTCCAAAACACCCAACAGACATACATATAGACCCAATGAGTGCAGGAGTGTGCAATAAGAACTCCCAAGGAAAAAAAAAAACAACCCTGTGCGGAGGGGCACTGTGGGACATGTGGACCTGCAGCATTCAAAGGGTTGCTCACCTTTCCTGCAGACCTTCTGTCTTCAGGACTATCATGTATTAAGAAGAAGCCTCAGTGGGCAACCCCCGAGGAAAGTACTTGTACCCAAGATTTTCTCCCCAGGGCTTAAGGTCAACAGAAAGCACCTGGATACTGAGCTAGCCACATCTAAGGGCATTGTCAGTTATGGTAATCCACCTAATGGTGGTATTCCATTTCTAACAGAAAAATTAAAAATCTCTAAAACTATAGCAGAACTGTTCACTTGCCTGTGTCTTCACCAAGGAACAAATCTTTCTGGAGCTGGTTGGCTAGCTGCAGCCAAGGAGAGAAGGTAGGCTCCGCCCACTGTAATCAATTCTAGAATTATTCCTGCCTACTTAAAGGGGCGGATCGCCTACCCAAAGTTACCAGTAACCTGTATGGACTAAGAGAAAAGGATTTAACAGGTAAGACTAAAATCCTAATTTTTTTAATGCTGTAGTTCAGTAGTTACCAGTGTTGTCCAATGTGCATCCCAAAAGAACAGACAAGTATTTCTTGTAGCCCAAGTTTATCTACACTAACCTCTTTTGTCCCAATTTAGAGGCTCTATCAGTACACTGTGCACTCTTGCAGACTGTCCTTCAGCATTGTAGAATTTACCACCCTCCTATCCCAACCAGCTACATCAGGTTATAGCTCAAGGCAGTAATGCAGGTTGTGAATCCTGCCCCACACTGAACAGTAGTGTTGTAATTAATCATTAGATTACCTTCTTGTTGTTACCATTGAACTAACACATGTACAATATTTCACGTTGATCTATATAATGTTAACAGTGCTTATAAACTAATTTTCTTGATTCACAAAGGTATCTCAGTAATATGTGTACTCCACCATCTTTTAAAGAGATTGATCGGTTCCTGGTGTCTGAGGGTCCAGTCCTCCTACAAATGCGCATCAAGCAGCTCCTCAAACTCAGCAGAGTGGCTTCTGCAACTTCACTGGCGAAAATGTGTTCAGACCACCCAGAAATCAGCAGAAAGGGCCACTTCAAACAACTCTACCTAACCTGCCTTTGTGCAGCATCACCAAATATTAAGCTTATAGAGGAAGTAAGTTTGTCGCCTTGCTTAAATGTATTTATTTTATTTATTTTGGTGGTAGGGGTATAGCTTAGCTAATGTGAGACATCTGTCTATTTATTGAATTAGCTTAGGCTTGGTATTTAGCTCTAGCTTAGACTGAGTACTTAGAAATCAGCCTAAACACACAATCCCTTTTTCTCTGTCGTCCAATATAGCTTACAGGTAACTCTGGGAAGAGGATCACCCCTTTAAGTAGGCAGGAACAAGTCTTGGAAAGAATGCATAGTGGTGCCTTCCTTCCCTCCTTAGCTGGTCACCAGCCAATCCCCCCAGTTAGATTTTTTCCTTGAACAAGACAGGCAAGAGAACAGTTCTGCTTAGTTTTAGCTCATTTTATTGTGTTCTGTTAGATATGGGGTGTAGAAATCTCCCATTAGGCGGATTACCATTACAGACTTCCCAATGGTGGATTGCTCAGTTAACAGGTGCTGTTTGTGGACCTTCCAGCCCTGGGGGAAAACCTTGCTTTCTATGTCTTTTCCCTAGGAGAAGCCCACTGAAGCTTCTTCTTTTCTCAATGGTAATCTGAAGACAGAAGACCTGCAAAAAAGGTGAGAAACCCTTTGATTGCTGAGGTCCACTTGTCCCACTGCTTCCCCTCTGCACAGGGATCTCCTTTAGGAGTTCGTACACACATATACCTGCACTCATTTGGGTTTTTACATTTGTCTGCTGGGGTCTTTGGAGCATTTTGGGTTCTCTGTGGTAATTGAACCCCTTCCTTGCATTGTTGGGTCCTTTCGGGGACGTTTTCCCTTGGGGTCAGTGTTTTTCTAATAATGTACACGTGTTTGCTATGTGTTTTCCAACTTTTGGAACACTTTTCAGAAATTTAGTTTATTTGAAGCTTTACTGCGTAGCTGCAATGCTCCATTGATCTCTATGAGACTTTTCTCTCTTAGGCCATATCTCTACAACCGCTCCACATACCGAGTTCAGAGATGGCTCATTCTTCTTGTCTGCCCTTGTCCTACACTCCGGTGAATGTTCTGAGTGTCTTGGGGGAGGGATTCGGCCACTGTTTTTGTGTACTTTGAGGGGAAACTACAATTCCCATGAAAGCCTGTTTTCTGATTGGCTACCGGTTCGTACGCCATTTTCTTTCTTTCCTCTCACGAGTATCCTACGCATGGCTTGGATCCTTCAACGCTTCTCAGCAGATTAACCCTTCGCTTGCCAGATAAGTATATTTTAGCTCTTTCTGGGGTGAATTCTTAATCTGGGACAAACAGTTTGGTTTATTCCTTATACATTCAGACACTTTATCTCCTGTTAGGATGTCAGAGCCGTTGGGACCTGGGGCTAGACCTAAGACTAAGGATAATGGAGTGTCTGTGACCCCCATTGCACACCTCTCCTCACGCCAGGGCCTACCAGCCATTCTCAAGAGCCACCTTGGGTGCAAGAGTTAAAATCTACTCTGTCACAGTTTCCTATGCACCTTCAGGGAGTCCTCTAGGCTTGGAAGCCCCCTGCATTATTTAGGTCTATGGAACCTAAACTTCAGTGTCTTCCTGAAGTGTCTGATTCCTCTGATGAGGAATTGTTGGTGGATTCAGATGAGGGATAATGTTCTGAGGGGGTTTACTCTCAATTTCTTGGGGACTCTTTTGAGGCTGACCCTGAGCCCTCTGCTGAGGGACTTATCAAGGCAGTCCTGGATGCTTTGAACATTCCCCCTGTTTCTGAGGCTCCTCAGACTACTTCTGTCTTCCAAAGGCGCAAGAAGCATTGTACTGTCTTTCCACCTAATCCCATTCTTGATCAGGTTGTCCTAGATGAGCGGAAGACCCCTGACAAACATCTCTCTGCGTAAGAGATTTGCTAGGTTGTACCCCTTCTCTGAGGGGGCCTTGGCTCAGTGGGTCCTCCCTCCTAAGGTTGATGCCCCCATCTCTAGGCTTTCCAAATCCACGGCTTTGCCTGTGGTGGATGCTTCTGTTCTCAAGGATTTGACTGATAGGAAGCTTGAGGCTATTCTGAAGGCCACATTTGTGACCATAGGTGTGTGTCTGCGACCTACCTTTTGCTTTAACTTGGGTGACTAGGGCCATTGAGTATGGACAGAACATCTTACTGAAGCTGTTTGTCAGGGTGCCCCCACAGCTGACCTTCTGCGGGTTTTGGCTAACATTTCTGAAGCTCAGCATTACGTTACTGATGCTATCTTGAACATTATCAGTCTAGAGGCTAAGGCCTCTGCCCTGTCTGTGTCTGCCAGACATTCCCTTTGGCTTAAGATCTGGTCTGCTGATTCGATTTCAAAGAAATCCTTGGTTTCTCTTCCCTTTTTGGGCTTTCCTTCTTTGGCCCAGAGTTGAAGACTCTCATCAGTGAGGCTACTGGAGGCTAGAGCACCTTGTTGCCCTTGGTTCCCAAGAAGAAGCCTCAGCTTCACAGGCACTGTCTTTTTCGTGCCTACCAGAGCCAGGCATGCGGGGCGACCCCCGGTGGTTCCTGAGGCCCTGCGCTCTTCCACCAAGCCCAAACAATAGTGGAGGCCCAAGCAGTCCTCCACCAAGCCCAAATCATCCAAACCTCCTTCGGCATGACTTGCTGAATCCAGGACTGCATGCGCTAGTTGGTGGCCATCTGCACCATTTTCTCAGTGTCTTGACAGACACAGTGGAGGATATGTTGGTTTTACATGTGGTTTCCAAAGGGTACAGGATTCTCTTCACTTCTTTCTCCCTTCAGGTTCTTCCATTCTCATACACCTCAGGGACTGGAAAAGCTTCGTATTTTTAATGGGGCCATCCAGACTCTCTTGGACAAGGAGGTTCTGGAACCAGTTCCTGACCCAGGAATAGGTTTGGGCTTCTTCTCCAACCTATTTGTGGTCTCCAAGGTGGACGGCAGCTGCCGTCCTATGCTGGATCTCAAGGATCTCAATTCCTTTGTGGTCAAGACTCATTACCACCAGGAGTCTGTAAGGTCGGTGATTGTGGCGATGTACCCAGGAGAATATCTGCACATCACTATCCCATCCGGAGAGCCAGCAGTACCTCAGGTTCACTTTGGACAAGGGGCACTTCCAGTTTTTGGCCTCTCCCCTTTGGTCTGACCACAACCCCCCAGGTGTTCATTTGCGACCTGGGTGCATTATTTTCTGTTATGCACAAGAGGGGCATCCGGGTAACTCCATACATGGACGACTTGCTTTTGAAGGCCCCTTCTGCAGTACTTCTTCAGCAGCAGGTTCAGGACTGCATCCACACCCTCACCCATGATGGGTGGGTTCTGAACATGGACAAGTCGAACCCAATTCCATCTCAGAGATTGGTCTTTCTAGGTCTTCTGTTCGACACCCTGCAGGGCATGGTCTTTCTGACGGAATATGTTGTTCAACAGATCGCCAACAAGGTTTCCTAAGTCCTGGCTTGCAAGTACATTCAAGCCAAGAAACTGACACCTCTGGTGGGGAAGTTGATTTCTACCATAGAGGTGGTACCATTTGCAATGGCTCATACGAGGGAACTTCAGAGGTTTGTGATCTAGGTTTGCAAGGGGAACCCAGATCTCTTGAAGCTGTCGGGTTCTCTCCCCTTGCATTTGGAGCTGAGTCTTTCTTGGTGGCTGAATCTCTCCAGCCTGCAGAAGACCCTTCATGATTCTATTCTGGACCATGGTGACAAGCCTATCCGGTTGGGGAGAGGTCGTGGGTCACCTGAATGTCCAGGGTCGGTGGTCAGTGGAGGAGTCTCTCCTACCCATCAATGTTCTGGAACTCTGGGCGATATTTCACATTCTGAGGTACTGGTCGTCTCATCTCGAAGGCTGCCCGGTTCACGTCCAGTCAGACAACGCCACGGCTGTGGCTTAAATCAACAAGCAAGGCGGAACAAGAAGTCTCGCAGCTTGGTTGAAGGTCAAGGCTATTTTAACCTGGGCAGAAGAACACGTTCCTGCCATCTCCACAGTGTATATTCCAGGCATAGACAATGTCTTGGTCAACTTCTTAAGTTGACACATAATGGACAAAGGAGAATGGGAGCTTCACCATGAGATTTTCGACCTCATCGTCCAGAGATGGGGACTCCCCTGGATCAACCTGATGGCGAGCAGAGACAGTAGGAAGGGTCCCACGTTTTGCTTCTGCTGGAAGGATCCTCTGGCTCTAGCAGTGGATGTTCTGTCGATCCCTTGTCAGTTTCCTCTAGCCTACGTTTTTTTCTCTGCTTCCCAGGGTGCTGAGGAAGCTATGGATGGAGAGAACTCTGGTCATTCTAGTTGCTCCGTACTGGCCCAGGCAACCTTGGTTCACGGAGCTAATGAACCTGTCTCTGTGGGAACCATTTTGGCTTCCACACAGACTGGATCTCCTCCTACAGGGCTGCCTGTCGAAGAAGAACGTGGACCCGTCTGGGCTTGGTGGTTGAATCCTCAGTTTTGAGGAAGAAGGGTTTCTCTCCTTCAATGGTAGCTACTATAATTCAGGCTTGAAAGCCTGTTTCCTCCAAGGCCTACCACAATATTTGGTCTATCTTCCACTCTTGGTGTGTGGACAGGCATCTGCCCTCACAAGTGTTTGATCTGCAGACTGTCCTGTCCTTTTTACAGGATGGTGTGAACAAGGGCCTTAGCCTGAGTTCTTTGAAGGTTCAGACCTCTCTTTTTTCAGAGACTCTTTGTCATCCTTCAGGATGTCAAGGTTTTCTTTCTAGGTGTCGCTCAAGCTTTCCCTACCTTTCAGCGTCCCACTCCTCATTGAGACCTTAATCTGGTGTTGGGAGTCTTGCAGCGGCCTCCTTTTGAGTCCCTTGGCTACAATTCCTCTTTGTCTCCTTACCTGGAAGATGGCTTTCCTCTTGGCAATCGTCTCTGTTCACAGAGTTGCTGAACTGCAGGCCTTACCCTGCAATCCGCCTTTCCTGGTGTTTCACAAGGATAAGACGGTTCTTCACACCTCCCAGGAATTCCTTCCTAAGGTGGTTTCTGAGTTCCACAGCAACCAGGAGATTGTTGTGCCTTCATTTTGTCCTGACCCTAAATCTGACAAGGAGAGGGATCTCCGCTTGTTGGATGTGGTTTGCTGCCTTAAGTTCTATGTGCACTGCACTGAGTCTGTTTGCCAGACTGATGCACTCTGTCATCCCTGAGGGTCCCAGGGTCGGTAAGGCTGAGGTGACTATTGCATCTTGGATCAAGTCTACCATTCGTAAGGCCTATGAACTCAGGAAGAATCCTGCTTCTCGTGTTATGGCTCATTCCACCAGGTCAGTTGGGACCTCCGGGGCCTGTAAGAATCAGGCCTCTGCTGATCAGCTGTGCAAAGTGGCCACTTGGTCCTCTGTGCACACTTTTGCTAAACACTACCATATTGATGTTCTGGCTTCGGCTGAAGCCAGCTTTGGCAGGAAAATCCTGGAGGCAGTTCTGCCCGTGTAGGACTTTATTTCCTTTGTCTTAGTGATCTTTAACTGTTGAGCCCCGTTGGCCCTCGTTCTGTTTGCTGTTACAGTTACTGGTGTGCTGTATTCCAGTTCAGTGTCCGTTGACACTTCGTTTGTTAAGGGCTATTCTGTGATCTGATTGATTAGTTCATATGAGCTCTGGTAACTTGGGGGACCAGCACCTGGTCCTTGCCTTATTTCCCACCACTGGGAAACTCATTGTTTGTACATCCCAGAGTTACCTGTAAGCTATATTGGACAACAGAGAAAAGAGGATTTTAGTCTTGCCTGTCCATATAGCTTACAGGTCTCCCACACTGTCAAGGAACCAAGCATGGTTCTCCTGTGACTGAACATGGGAGTTCATACTCAGAGGACTCTTCTTTTTGCTTCTTGCTACGTAGTCAGAAGGGTTAGTATCACAAATCTCACTGGATTGGATTGTCAGGTGACCAGCTAAGGAGGGAAGGAAGGCTCCACCCTGCATTCTTTCCAAGAATTTTTCCTGCCTACTTAAAGGGGTGATTGCCTTCCCAGAGTTACCTGTAAGCTGTATGGACCAAGAGAAAAGGATTTAACAGGTAAGACTAAACGCATTTTTTTTTTTTTTTTTTTTTTTTTTGTGTACAAACTTTAACCTCTTAAGGACCAGAGGGTGTTCATTGTGACTTAATGCTTTATGCACCCCTCTGGTGCCTAAGCGGTTAAGAATCGCACTGCTTCATGTTAGCGAAGTTTAGGAGCGATGCTTGACAGTGGTGAAGATGACTAATGTACCCTTGGTGCAACCAAAGCCATGTAAAGTTGCTGACCACAAGATCAGCTAGGAAGCAGATCAAGATGGGAAAACCTGCACCGTGTGTAGCAAGGAGTATTACGGATCTAGTGGACTTTGGGCGATCAGCCTGGTCAAATTGATTTTGGTGATTGGTCTGACTGGAGGCTGGCGGACATAACACAAACCTGTCCACTTGATTCGGATGGTGCTGGAGATGAGATCCACTCTAAGATGAAGGCACTGAGGAAGAAAGCTTTAGATGGAAGAGAGCTGGAGATCCAACTTACAATACAAAACTGAGGCTGATGGAACTGGGTCAAAAATGATAGGCAAGCCGAGGTTGAAGGCAGAGAAACAAAAACAGAAGTGCCAGGTGTAGCCAGATCAAACACAAGTTGCTAAACTAGAATACACGACTCTGCTTATAATCCGATCAACAGAACACGAAAGGCAGGGTGTATAGAGGTTGAGGAAGCAAATCACAACTGCTAATGCTGCTAAGCACGTGAGAGTCCAGAAACACAGCAACTAGTGGACAGAGGGATGACTGGCAGCCTCAGTGACATTCAGAATTTGATTTACTGAGCCTTGTGTTAAAAAGCAGCAGTTCTGGGGCAAGCCAACTGCACCTTACAAAGCAAATAAAAATTCCACAGTTCTTGATTAAATGGGCCTTTTAACACCTGAATTCTAATGTTTTTGTTGGAGACCTTTGTAGTATTCATGGGGGTAAGGCACCATTTAAATTAACAAGAATCTCTGTCTCTTTTATGGTGTAAAATTGATCCACTTTACATTATGTATGAAAGAAAATCAGAGCAATTCTGTGTCAGTTCAGCTGCACTTTAGTGGATAACTAAAACTTCCCATTGACTAAGATGAGGATTTAAACCCCCTCAAAAGCTAGAAAGGTCTTCACACATTGCTTTTTAATGTATCAGATACCTTTCTAGCATTCAGTGGGTTAAAAAGCCCAGTTTGAATCAACGGGGCTTGAGGGAACTGTTATTTGTCCCTCTATATTTCAGTTGGTGTGATACAGAATTACTCTGAGCCTTATGTAGAAAGGCAAAGTGGAGTAGTTCAGGGCCATTGATCTAAATTGGTGTTTTTAACGCACTGAACATTAAACAGGTCTCTGTCACGTTGCTCCTAGCATTCAAGGAGTTAAAACTCCCATTTGTATCAAGAATTTAAAAAAATTTTATTTGATCCCTAAGGGTTCAGTTAGTTTGCACCAGAATTACTGCTACACTTTTCTTTTATACACAATGCTCATTGGGCCCGATTAATCATGGATGCAATTCTGTAGTAAATTAGCTGCACTGTGGGAGGCGTGATGGAAATCTCCCTTGAGTATCGTATCTGATGTACTGCTCTTTCCTTTCTGATTAAATCATTCTGTCACTTTTTCAGAAAGAGCTTTCAAAAGCCACCTGTCTTTTCATTAGCCGTGTTATATTGCAAACAATAGTTTGGGGATATTTTAGCTTAATTTATTTGTCAGTTTTTGCCAATACTTGCTGGCATGAAGTGTCAGTTAGTTGAGATGGAGAGCAATGTGCCGTTGCCATCCATATTTGCACTGACGAATAAATAAGGAAAGCAAAGTATCTCAGGTGATTTGTTTTACATAAATTTGAAAAATGGCCAGCATAAATATAGGTGCATTTGAAAGTTCTTTCAAAATGACTTGTTTTATTTATTTATTTAAAAAAAAAAAAAAAAAAAAAACCTACCAGCATGACTTCACTCATCCAATATCTCAGAAACTGTAATTTCTATAATACGAGTGAATCCTCGTTTTATAATGAAGGCAAAATAAATGGTTATTCTTTACAAGAAGCCATTAGAGGCTTAATAGTATTGAAATATCAAACTAGGGTGTTTTATAGGTTTATAGAATATATACCATAAATGTCCCATCACTGTTCTAGCTCACATATAGATCCCTAACATTTTATTTTTTACAGTAAAATGCAAACAATAAAAGTGGACATTTTTATTAGACAGATTTTCAGTCATGTGCAACTGGTATCCAACAGTGAACTTGGTTATCTTGCTGCAGTACTTGCCATAGCAGCATGAAGAATACACAAGAACTGCATTCCAGAGATCCTACTATCCTCCATTTCATGGCAGCCTAGTAGTTGTCCGTATTCTGCTGCAGTTCAACCAGACTACACGTGTGGGTGGGTCCAAATAGGGTAGTTCTCCTTGTGAAGTTGCCAGAAAGACAGTATTTTCAATTCTGAATGCAGTAATTGAGGATAGAGTTGAGCGCATGTGCTTCTTTCTGTGTGCGGGCTCACACGGCTGTCTGTGTGTGTTTTTTGTGTCATTGACTCTCAAATAGGGTAGTTCTTCTTTTGAAGTTTCCAAAGACATTATTTTCAAGAGGCGTGAGACATAAGGGTTCCTAATTTTTAATCTCCTGTTTTTTTTGTAGATTGCCAAAGTAGACTGCAAAGATGCTCTGGATATGATCTGTAACTTGGAGTCCGAAGGTGATGAGAAAACCTCCCTGATACTGTGTGCAGCATTTCTGTCTCGTCAGCTGCAATTTGGGGAAATGTACTGTGCGTGGTGAGTTTTCTCTGCTTCCTTTATTGTGCAACAATGGGCACAATGGAAGGAGTACCAAGCCTTGTGATTTTCTCCTCCTCTGTTTTCGGGCATTACAGCAAAAAGCAAAGACAGTAGGTTCTTTTTGATGTCTAACTCACAATATAACTGGAATAGTGATGAGCTAAAAGTCCCATTTTGTTCCTGATGGCTTCCCCCCCCCCCCCAAAAAAAAGCACAATTTTCCACTTTCTCCATGGGAATTCCAATCCATATAGAAACCCCTACATTCTTTGCCTTTTCTCTGTCGCAACAGATTTTTCCAGAACAGTTCAATTTTATACCTATAGTTTTAATGCTGGCAAAACCTCCTGCCCCCACATTATAAAAACCCAGAACTTGCTCCATGCAATGGGCAGGAAAGAGAGAAAGCAGAAAAAAGGAAAAAAAGAACAGCTGTTTTGAGTTCAAGCAAGATAAGCAGGTGGGACATTGCTGATGCTGCTGAAACAGACATTCAGGAATTCATCAGCACCATCATTAAAATGAGCCTACATTCCCCTGACCAACTGATCCCCAGTCCCCCCAACATTCTCCTAGGAATTGGATAAATTGTAGTAAAGAAGGGCTCGCTGGGCAGCGGAATGAGTCCCACAAGTCAGTTGCTTGTGCCTGCTGCTTCTCTGTAGATCCTTCTAAGGTGATGGCAAGTTTGACAGCAGGGGAATCCCTTATGACCAGATAAAAGATAAACAGGACTCTCCAGTCCAAACAGCATAGATTCTGGTGCAGATCAAGGGGTGGATGCCGTTTTTAGAACATGAACAACTTGCAAGGATTGCACTCTGAAAACTCGCCAGATGTAAAAGCTCAAAATTTATTTATCTTCCAACATAAACCCTGGGTTGGGGGAATGGGCTGTTTCAGACGTTTTGCACTCGATGTGCTCAATCAGACACGAGACAGTCCATTCCCCCCAACCCAGTGTCTGTATATATTGGAAGATGAATAAACTTTGAGCTTTTACATCTGGCGAGCCTTCATAGGGCTATCCTTTCAAGTTGAGCAGGGGAATCCCTGTCACATTTGTTATTAGAGCAGCAATAGACTGGTTGATCATCCGTCTTGGCGCAGGATGATGCTGAGCAGTCTAGTGTGTCACAGACCACCATGGGATTGGTTTTGGAAAGCAGTGATATGGGACTAGGACAGGTTCCATTTGCCACCGCTACTGCTCCTAGCTCTAGTGGTATTCTTGAGGGGGCAGAAGCAGAACCTCCCCGACCAGTGAAAGTGCTTCTGGAGAAGAAAAAAAGCCATTCTTCTCCATCTTTCCTCTCACTGAAATCATGGCTGTGGGAACATGCATGTTGCTTATGTTAAGCTATGAAAGCCAAAAGGGGAAAAAAAAAAAAAAAAAAAAAAAAAAAAAAAAAAAATATATATATATATATATATATATATATATATATATATATATATGAGATGCTGCCATCACTGTGCCCCTTGTTCCTCCCCAAGGGCAGAAAGAATGGGGAGAAAAACCCAGCTTGCAAGTCTGAAGATGTGTAAGACCCTGTAAGTCTGAAGTTGAGTGCAACAACTATGTCATTGTCATCTTCTTGTGATGGGGTCCATGTGTAGAAAAATGCATGAACCCCCTGCACCCTTATGGTCCTCTTCCTCCTCTGGCATGCCACCTCTGCCTCCATTCTCGCCTCCATGAGCTGATAGCAAGACTTTAGATGTGAGGATCTGGCAGTTCATGTCTGATTGCAGATTGTGTGGTTCTTGACATGTATCCTTAGCGGAGAGGACAAATGCCATAGTGGCAGCACTGTTCTTAGTTTCTGATGA
Organism: Rhinophrynus dorsalis; assembly: GCA_037306005.1. Taxonomy (NCBI): domain Eukaryota; kingdom Metazoa; phylum Chordata; class Amphibia; order Anura; family Rhinophrynidae; genus Rhinophrynus; species Rhinophrynus dorsalis. Next base: position 312,101,174 of record CM074720.1, on the reverse strand, counting down.
CCTTAGGGTCAAGGTGTCTGTTGCTTAAAGGGATAGTAATACTTAAAATGTAAATGGGTTTATCTCCCTGAGTAAAACAAGAGTACTCCCACTGCTGAAAGGTGTTTCATTCAAAAGTTATTAATTTTCAAAGTTGAATTTTTTAGGTGCAATATCACAGTGGCCTGAAATTGTACAGTGGCGCTGTTGCTACACCATCCTATGGAGATGTATGGTCCCGGGACCAGAGCTGTCCATAGGATGGTGTAGCAACAGCGCCACTGTACAATTTCAGGCCACTGTGATATTGCACCTAAAAAATTCAACTTTGAAAATTAATAACTTTTGAATGAAACACCTTTCAGCAGTGGGAGTACTCTTGTTTTACTCAGGGGGATAAACCATACAACATATATATATATATATATATATATATATATATATTTTTTTTTTACATTTTAAGTATTACTATTCCTTTAAAGTGATAGTAATACTTAACATTCAATAGATTTAGTTCTGTAGATACTTAAAAAAAATAAATTAATTACGCCATTTCTTAATGGTTTGGGAGATATCAGTCTGCAAAGTTCCCTCCCCTTGTGCTGACGTCCGCTTTCAAAGTTACAGATGGAAATCGCAGTCCATAGATTGTCCTGCGGCAGCAGAACCGTGATTGCGGTAGTGACAAAGAGATACTTCATTTAAACTGTCTTCAACGTGTGCCTGGTTTGCAAGCCTGCTTTCTCCCATCTCACATTTACACAAACAGATAGTCCAGGAAAACTACAGTATAGAGATACTTCACACAATTCAAAAGCTAATCATGCTGCTAAGGATTCCATGAGAAACTACTACAGCATACTTTCCATTTGATTTCTCAGTTTATAAGAAAGCACCTTTTTTGGTGGAAGATTGAGCTGTTTCCTTTCAGCAAATTTTATGTCAGTGTCATCATCTCTCTCTCTCCTTCTCTCTCAACTTCATCTGTGTCTGAAGAAGAGGAGTATGCTGGAGGCATATATTATTGTTGATCACCATGATTATTAATACTTGTGTCATCCTTGACACTGACTTCCATTTCTTCCCCTTTACTTTTATATTCCTGTAGACTTTTTGACATTTACTTTTTACAGTATATGAGGATAGACCTTACTAATAATATGCTGGTCCCTCCTCTTATGCCTGTTTTAGGAGTCAGTGTCAGGATGAAACTTGGATGTGTTGATTTATTTTTTAATTTTTTTGTTTTACGTCAAAATGTAGCAAAAAGTGTTTACGTCCAGGACTTGTTGAAAATATTTATATCCTGGATTGGACTTGGGCATAGTGAGAAAATGAGTTCAATACATATTATTCATGCAAATTTTTAAACACTTTTTGGAAAGACAGACTTCATTTGCCATATAGTAGTCTGAATTTTTTTGAAGGTTTTTGTTACCGAACTAAATTCATTTAATAATAATTTCAGTGGGGAAGACCCCTGACAATTTATCTTGACAGCCTTTTGAATAGATTCATTAAAATAAGTTATATAAAACTTGGATACCCATTCCATCAGGGTTTTCATCAGGATGCATGGAAAAAAATATAAAAAAGGAGCATGCCTATGAGCAAAGCCCCCCTCCCCCATGAAAAAAAATGGTCACCTAAAGTAAGGAAGCAGAAACATCTTTGCCTGTTTGACGTATAGGATTTAGGAGGTGATACAGGAGAAAAGTGTTTGCATTACAATACCAGCATTAGACCAATTTGGACAGGCAAATACAGCAGTAGCATGGTATATGATGGGTTAGAAAAGTATAGAATGAGGAAGTACAGTTGGTCGAACAGCCTCCCCCCACCCTAAAATAAAAAAAAACAACAACAATAAAATAAAGAACATACACTGTAATCTCTGAGTGTAAGGAAGGAAACAGCAGCATCTTTGACTTTTGTTAGAAGTAGAATATGGTAGGTGATCTAGAAGAAGACCGTTGATATTGCAGTACCACCAGCACTAGCATTAGACCAGTTTGGACAGTCAAATAAAACAGTAGCATAGAATATTGGTTAGAAAAGTTGATAGACTAAAAAAAAAAATATATATATATATATATATATATATATATATATATAAAATATTACACATACTGTGGGCAGCCACAGCATCTTAAACTTTGTTAGAAGTAGAATATGGTCATTAAGAGGTGATACAGGAGACTACATTGCAGCACAACCACCACCAGTAGACCTGTTTGGATAGACAAATACAGCAGCAGCATGGTACATAATGGGATGAAAAAAATCTATAGAATGATGAAGTACAGACTGTTGTCTAACAAGAAGCCCCTCCAAATAATATACACTGATCTCTGAAAGTAAGGAAGGAAGCAACAACATCTTGGACTTTATCAGAAGTAGAATATGAGCATTAGGAGGTGACACGAGACCAAAGTTGGCATTGCAGTACCACCACCAGCATTAGACCAAATAAATACAGAAGCAGCAGCATGTTGTATAATGGGATAGACAAGTCTATAGAATGAGGAAGTAGGCGTTCTTGAGTCTAACAGACCTCCCCCCCTGTAATCTCTTGAGAGTAAGAAAGTAAGCAGCAGTATCTTTGACTGTGTCACAAGTACGTTATGAGCTTCAGGAAATGAAGGAGGAGGTTAGTGCTGGCATCTCGGTACCACCAGCAACAGGCTCATCTGGGACAGTGTTATAAATACTATATGAGGTTCAGGAGGTGGCTAGCATGGGCAGGACGTAGCAATAGCACCATCAGTAAATCTACTGTGTCTGTTTTACTGCAAGGACAGCGATAGAGGAGGCAACTGTTGGTTTTGCAGTACTACCATCATTAGAGTGATCTGGATGGCAGCATGGCCTGAAGAAGTTTAAAGGGATAGTAATTTTTCACAAAAACAGCAGTTCCAATAATCTTCATAGTATTTGGGCCATGAAGAGTATTGTTTCAATAACGTCACAGTTGTAGTTTGAGTAATTGAATGATAAAGTATCCCCCTCCCACCCCTTTTACCTAGTGTAATCCACCTCCCCTCAGATATGGAATCTGGTCCATTGACCAGACATCTCACAGCAAGGGACAATCTTCTTACTGTGAGTATAAGGAAAACCCTGCCTCCTTGCAGGTTTTTCCTTATGCTTACTGAAGATTGTCCCTCTCTGCAATCCACCTTGCTGCTCTGTGAGGTGAGCAGTGTTACATCAGTAAAAGGGGTGGGAGGGGGATACTTTATCATGCAGTTACTCTTGAACTTCAACTCTGACAGTATTGAAATAACACTCTCCATGGCCCAAATACTATGAAGATTAATTGGATATGCTTTTATTGTGAAACCTTTCTAGCCCTTTGAATGCACTGCACTGCTGCTCATATGTCTGCTATTGCAACTTGCTGCATCCAGATTATGTGAGTTTGAGGGCCCATCCCACTGGAAATCAAGATTGGCCAGAGTAATAAACACATTACAGGTAAAAGTATAGATTTGCAGGCTGTTGCAAAGATCAATCGCAGCCATAACCATGGTGACTGTCCATCCACTTCCTGCTAATTTGGCTACTCTGTGTATCAATCATTTCTTCTGTCTTCCCTCCTACTCAGTCCCTGAAGGGGCGAGAACGAATTAACAAATCAATTTCAACATGAACTTTGAAACTGCCGGTGGTTATACTAGTACACAAAGTATGTTTTATTCTGAAACTATCAAAACACATGATTTTCTGTACATTTTCAGTATTTCTGAAACAAATGTACAATTCTCTCCTGGACCAGTGAGCACAAACAAAATGTATGGTGACAGGAGTTTCTGTCCCTCATGAGGAAGGTATTCTTATTAGTATACCTGGGAACTCTGCCCCAGAGACTCAGGTTTCCAGACTGAATTACCGGTTCTCTGGCGACAGAGGCTGATTCTCTGGCAACAGTGAGTTTCTTCTTCTTCCCACCCTGTTCCTCCCACTTCACATCCATTCTCATCCTTCCCACCCTGTTCTGTCCACTTCCCACCCATTTTATGACACAAACACACTTAAGCCCCTCCCCCTTTATGACATGAATCTCATCATCAATTTCTTGTTGACTACACATGAGCCCTCTCCAGGGGCTCAAGATGAGCAAGCTCCTAGGTATGATTAACAACCTCCCGATCTGCTGCGGGTGGCTGTTAAGGAACATGGCACTTTTTTTTTTCCACTGCAGTGAATTCTGGGATGCACGCTGCTCTGCCATCCCAGAGTCCCATGAAGTGCTAGAACCATCACCGGTCCTTAACGTCTGAGCATGCATGATGGTCCTGGCACATCATCAGCACTTAAGGGGTTAAAGTAGAGATGAGCCTGTGCCACAGGTTGTTTTCATGTGGTGCTTGGATTTACTTCTGTCATTCCCTGCAGAAAAATGAAATGTAAGAAGTGTGTGCGCTTCGTTGTAAAATGTATCTAAGAACAAGAGTTGATACATTGTGCAGCTGTAAATCAGAAGTGCAAGGGACAGCCAGACTTCACATCTTAGTTACAGGGACTGTTCATGTACTGAGTATGTCAGGTGTTGTGTATTTTATATAGTCTGCCCAAACAGATGGCATCTCTTAATGTTGGAAAGGAAAAAAAAATATATATATATCTATATCTCAACATATTTAAATTGCTAGAATGGGTCGCTTCCCCAGTGTGTAACATGCACATGCACAGTAGAGACTGCCGGAATGATGCAGTCGTGCACTGGCCTCCAGTCAGAGTGGCTGCACGATCCGGAGCGGGTTGTTCCAAACGACCCACTTCCTGTCTCTGCTCTGGGGTAGCAGCCGAGGCCGCTGGGTGATACTTTGGCCTGTGCACACGGGCGTTCAATACTAGTATATCTATAATTGCAGGGTTTATCTGGGTGAGTATAAAACAAGCACAGGTACAGAGAGAGAGGGAGAGAGGTTTTATTCAGATTTATTGCAACTCAGACTTGCATTGTTTGGGTGTACTACTTCCATGGAGTGAAACTGTGTGGTGGCACTATTGCTACAGTAGCCTCTGGAAGGTTACTGTCACTGAGACAGATGTCCTGTGGAAAAGTGGTGGAATTCTGGGGCAAAGCAGCTGCGCCATCGGGGACAAATAAACATTCCCATTGATTTAAATGGGGCATTTTAACCATGTGAATGTTGGCGGGGCAATTCATTTGAAACCTCTAGCATGAAAGGGGTTAAAATGCATTTTTAACTGCATAACAAATGCTCTAAAAATCTTCAAGCCATGGATTTAATGCTTTCCAAACTACTAACACCCCCACCCCACACCCCAAAAAAAAGAAAATAAAGAAATTCAAGTTTAAGATACAGTAACTTTTGACTAAAACTTTTCACTAGTGGGAGTGTCCTTGTTTTATTCCACAGTATACTTTTTTCTTTAATACATATTATACAGTACCACCTCTTACATTATATCAAAATGTGAAAACCGTTACATCTATGCTTGTCATTTTTACTACATTAACGAGTTTGCTTGTATGATTTCAATATCATAATATAGAATCATAAAAACCTAAAAAACACAGAGCAGAGCGCCTCGTAGTGTAAAACCGTAATATTCACAATATAGAATATAGTGAAATGGTACTCACAAGTGAGTTGGTCAGATAAATCTGACTTTCAGGCAGATGAAGAGATTAACCCGTCTTCATCTGCCTGAAATTAAGATTTATCTAACCAACTCACTTGTGAGTACCATTTCACTATTTTCTATATCGGGAATATTACGGTTTTATACTATGAGGCGCTTTGTGTTTGAGTCTACATTCTTTGGCCATTTGGAGAGAACATGTACATTGTGAGCAGCCCAGCCCGGAGTTCTGGTTCGTTAACTGCACTTTGAATTCCCAAAGAAGCGTATTGGCCGTGTACTACATACGTAGAGTCACAGCATTCCTGTTTGTGAGCATCCATTTGTCCGGTCCTATTGTGGGTGGTGATTCTGATTTTGTGAGATATCACACAAGTAGGCACTTTTACCTTTTTTTTTTTTCCTCTTGTTTTATTATTTACAATATCATAATATGGATTTCACCGCGTGTCTTAAATATTTATAATAAGCAACAACAAAGGGAAAAATCAGACTGCTCTTAATCTTAATTTTCTCTTTGCTATTTTCATGGGAACCACATGAACTCATAAAGAGGTAATTTTGGTTAGGAAACAGAACCAATATCTCAGCCTTAAGACGTAACTGTTATTAATCCCAGATAAAGATATACATTTGTAATTTTCATGTTATCATGGCATTCCTTTAACCTTCTGAGTGCCACAGGTATCCAGTAGATTGTTTTGCAATGCTTTGGGATACCCCTCTAACACACAAAGGGTTAAGGTAGTGCGCCTGTTCTAAGTGGTAAGGAACAATACTGGAGGAAATAAACTACGTTATATAGGCAAAATAAAAATTCCCAAACCTCTCCTTCTCAAAGGCACTTTTTAACTCTCTGAAGACTATAGTAACTTGTGGTGTTTTTTCTATGTGTTTTTTTTTTGTTTGTTTATAAATGCAACTTCTTTCTTTTCACAGGGAGCTGACATTATTTTGGAGTAAATTACAAAGGAGAGTGGATCCATCTATACAAGTGTACCTTGAGAGATGCCGGCAGCTTTCTTTGTTAACTAAAACTGTATATCACATCTTCTTTCTGATCAAAGTCATTCAGTCAGAGGTAATCCTGAAATGCTTTTCATATCGTGATTAGAAATTGCCAATAAGACATTTTGGGGCTTATGTATAATGGCTAAAGTGGAGGAACATAAGGAAAAAAAAAAACAAAACAAAAAAAAATTATATATATATATATATATATATATATATATATATATATATAAAATATAACTTAAGATGCCAGTGATATCTCTGTTGCATTGCTTTTGCTTTTTTCAATGTGATCAAGGCCTATCTAGCATCCAAGTGAAAAAGTCCCTTTTGAATCAATAGATATTTCTGTTACGAATTGTGCATTTACGCATATGCCCCTCCATATGTCTACCACTTAGATCAGTGGTAGTCAACCTGAGGCCCTCCAGCGATCCAGGACTACAGTGCTCATCATCCCTCAGTGGCTGGTGGGGAATGATATTCATTGTAGTCCTGACCAGATACAGGTGACCTTAGGTCCCCACCTCTGACTTGCATGCCAGGGAGTCCCTCAACATATTGCTTTGCGATGTGTTGGGAGTTTTCTGTAGCATCCAGTGGGATACCAAATATCGCATAAATACAGAGACTCTTATTTTTCTAGTTATTGCAGTTGCATAATTCTATTATGGATTTTTTTTTTCTGTTTTGTCCGAAGTGGAAAACAAGGACCATGAGTAAAGTAGGCTCTTAAGGATGGCAGGGCACTTGCCTTAAAAAGAGACTAGCCCTCTACACTCTGCTTTACTCCCCACTAATCCAGATGAGTTTTAAGTGACTTCAAAGGAGATGGATCAGGGCAAAAATTCTCTTACCCTTTTAAGGTGGATTCCTATCTCCTGTCTCCATTGTCTGTTTGTTCCAGAGTGCAGATTGTACAGGACCTGGATCTGCTAAAGGATGGCTTGCGCTATCCAGCTTTTTTTCTCTCATTTCTACTTAGCTTGTCTGAGCAGAATAAGCATTTGTACATAGGACCCTGAAGACTAAAGAGAACAAAATCTCCAGTGTTCAGAGTTCACTGGCCGTGTGAGTATGTCCCTGTCTATTTGTCTAACAGCCACATTCACACTGTGATAAAATTGCTAGATTTGCCTCCTGCTCTTCATTTGTCTGGGATTTTACAAATAGTTACCTCAGTTTAGTTACTTTTGTTTTTGGGTCCGCCTTTTGCTGGGGACAAGCATGGTGGCCATATTGGATGGGGCATATACAGTACAGTTCTGATTTCTGTTGCACCAGGTGGATTCCAGTGGGGGAAATGGGGTTGATTCTTCATCCTTTCTTAAGGGATGACTTTGGTTACTCCACTGTGCTGTTCAGAGACACAGGTGCCATATCTGAAGAGGCATTTTGCCATTCTGGATGGGAAAATTGAACTACTTTTCCCCATAGGGCCTGGTTTCCCTAGACCTCAGGGAAGAGAGAGAGAGAGGAAATTCTATGCTTATACTGCTTCTTCTTTTCCAGAAATGTGAGTCACATGATTCTGGATTGTACCTCCTGGCATTCTGCTTTAACATCTTCAGGCAGATAAGTGGTTAATATTCTATTTATGTCCTGTATTCTTTCTTTTTGGGGTATCTTGGCTATGGGAGATATGGGATAATCCTAGGGCATTAGGGTTTCCCTATTATTACTTTGCACCCCATATCAGACTGATCTTCTAAGTGTCTTTGCTGCTTCATTTTGTCCCTTTTTGGTCTGTGGCCCCTAAACAGCAGCAAATGGCCCCTCTCCATGAGCCTGCATGAGTTCCAGCTCTTTTTTCCTGCTATGGATAATATTCCTTCCACTTTTAAGGGGGTAATTCAGTTCTGGCATCTGGACCTTCCCATTCCTCCACTCTGGATTGAGGGGTTCCTTCTGATGAGGAGGGGAACACTGATTAAGAAGCTTTTTGATTCCTTGTTTCCTCTTGGTGATGACCCGATCACCTGTTGAAGGTCTTAGCACAGCAGGGTTTGGACACCCTTAATGCTTTGTAGCCTCTGACTCAAATTATTTTTCTCAGATACTTTTTTTTCCCTGATATGTACTTAGGGATCTGGCAGATAAGTGCCTGGATTCTCTCCTTACACAGAGTTTTGCTGCATCTGTTGTCATTTTCCAATAAGTGCTCCATTGCAAACATGGATTTTGAGGGTGGTCATAGAAGGGTATCATACAGATTTCAGAAGCTTTCCTCCATGTCCTTCCTTCATGTTCTGAGTTTCTAGTGTCTGATGATGGACAATCTATTTTTAGAGGTAGTTTCTTTCCTGATGGGCATGTTTGTCTTGGTACATTCTCCTCTTCCTGAGTGGTGTATGGGATTCTACGCCATCCTTTTCATAGTTCCCAAGAAGGTGAATGTCATTCTATTCTGAACCTTCTAATGATACCAATTTTTTTTTTTCTACTGTCGGGTCCAGATTTAGTAATTGAGGAAGTGATTCATGCTCAGCCTTCAGTCTGGACCTTCTGTCCTTGAATTCCGATTAACCCCTTTTGCGGATATCATCCAACTTGGTTAATATATAGGATGGACCCGGAGTTCAATACGCATTTGTAGTTTTTGAGAGACTCACCGGAATTAAAACTCATTCCTTTTCGATTAATTGCGGAACATGTGTTTCCATTAGAATTAATTGTAAAGAGCATAGTATACCTCTGCTGCCCTGCCCTCTCTCCTGGAATCCACCAAATCTTCCCTCTTACTGTACCAGAGACTAGACTAAGGAACTTCTCTTCTTCTTGATCTTTCTTGAGATTTCTTCTCTCTTTTTCTTTTACCTTGTCTTGCCTTCCTTAATCTCCCTTCTCAAAATTCTAGTTACATTGGAGAATTAGACTCCCACTAACTATGTGTACTCTGGGACACAATTTAAAAACCATAGGGGCTGGGGGTCTATACAACTGAAATTTCCAATTCTCTTCTGTAATCAATCGTAATGTGTACTGTATAATTGAATTATAGTCTTTATGTAACGTCTTGTAAGATGCTGCATGTTCTTGGGGCGGCTTGGGAATTTAATCCTCAGTATTGAAGGAGAGAGGCTTCTCTTCTGGTGTGGTGGCTATTATGCTCAGTGCCAATAAACCTGTTTCTTCCAAGAGCTACCATTGTGTGTGGTCAACCTTCCTATCTTGGTGTGCCGACAAGGACCTGTCTCAGGAATTTGATCTGCCTATGGTTCTGGCTTTCTTGCAGGACGGTGTGGACAAAGGCGTTCCTTAAGGTTCAGACTTCTGCTCTCTGTTTTCTTTCAGAGGTGCATTGCTCTTCTTCCTGATGTCAAGTTTTTCTTCCAGGGCGTTTTTCATACTCGTCCTGCTTTTAAGAATCCCGCTCCTCCGTGGGATCTTAACGTGGTTTTGGGCGTCCTTCAGCGCCCTCCCTTTGAGTCCTTGGCTACTATTCCTCTATGCCTGTTGACATGGAAAATAGCCTTTCTCCTGGCGATCGTGTCTATTCACCGTGTCGCGGAGTTACATGCTCTGTCCTGTAAACCACCCTTTTTGGTGATTCACAAAGACAAGGCAGTGCTTCTCACTTCTCAGGAGTTTCTCCCGAAGGTGGCTTCTGAGTTGCACGTTAATCGGGAGATTGTGGTGCCGCCTTTCTGCCCTGACCCCACCTCTTACAAGGAGAGGGATCTCCACTTGTTAGATGTGGTGCGTTGTCTCAAGTTTTATGTACATCACACTGAGTCTATCAGGCAATCTGACACGCTGTTCGTCATTCCTGAGGGTCCCAGGGCAGGAAGACCTGCATCCAAAGTGACTATTGCGTCATGGATCAAGCCCACTATTCAAAAGTCTTATGAGCTGAGGAAGATTTTGTTCCCTTTCGGGTCATGGCTCATTCTACTAGATCTATTGAGGATTCTTGAGCTTACAAGAATCAGGCCTCCGCTGATCAGTTGTGCAAGGCTGCCACTTGGTCGTCTGTGCACACCTTTTTGAAGCACTACCGTGTTGATGTGCTGGCATCGGCTGACGCCAGTTTTGGGAGGAAGATCCTGGAGGCAGTCTTGCCTTTCTGGGATCTTCTTCGGTTCTTTGGTGCTTCCTTCACTTTTGATCCCTGTTGGCTCTAGTTCAATGTGCTGTGTCACAGTTCCTGGGGTGTTACCCCTGTTCAGTGTCAGTTGACACTTCATTGTTTGTTGGGCTATCTCTGATCTGATGGTTCATATCTGCTCTGGTGACTTTGGGGACCTTGCTCCTGGTCCTTGCCTTACTTCCCGCCTCTGGGAAACTCAATGGTTGGATATCCCAAAGTTACCAGTAACCTGTAGTGGACGAGAGAGAAAAGAGTATTTTAGTCTTACCTGTTAAATCCTTTTCTCTTAGTCCATACAGGTTACTAGTCTCCCACCCTGTCAATGGACCATGCTTGGCTCTCCTGTGGCAGACTGTGGGGGTCCTTTGGGGTCATGCTTACAGGAGTCTTCTTTCCCCTTCTACTATATAGTCAATGGTTAGTGTCTCAAATCTTACTGGAGCTGGTTGGCTAGCTGCAGCCAAGGAGGGAAGGTAGGCTCCACCCCCTGCATTCAATTCTAGAATTGTTCCAGCCTAATTAAAGGGGTGGATCACCTACCCAGAGTTACCAGTAACCTGTATGGACTAAGAGAAAAGAATTTAACAGGTTAGACTAAAATCGTCTTATAAATCTTAACGCAAGAATCCTGATTTTTAAAGTTTTAAGTATCAGATGATCCGAGATCAGAATTAACAATGCAAGTGCACCATGAGTAGAATGGTGTTCCATACTTGTATACAAATTCATGTGTTATTGCAAAGGGTTGAAGCAATAGGGGATCTTCTTCCCATTGGTGTCCGCATACATTTTTCTGGGGGTGAGTGGAATATGCCCCCCAGACCAGCCCACCTAATCCCCTATGTTTATCGAGGGGTGGGAGGTGCCCCTCTTGCAAACCTCCCCTCTCTTACACACGCCCAATCTTCTTCCTGTACAGTATACTGTGCTGATGTCATGGATATCATTAAAATTCACATAATGTGGACTGCTGTATAAGTGGTTTGAATATATAAATTGGTTTAAAAAGGGGTTTCCATTTGAGTTTCCTCCTTATATGGAATAGTGAACAAGAATCTGCCATAAAAATGCTTGTATTCTTGAGGGGCTTTTCCAGATGAGTAAATTGTTGCTACTCCAACTGTTTGGAGACTGAGGTTTTATGAATTCAATAATTATTACATTGCAAACTTTTATTTATATATATATTTTTTTAAATGTGCTTATTTATTTTGAATGTTTAACTTTAGTATAACATTGAGCCATTCCGTTTAATGGTTCCACTTTTGCTCCCATTGTCTGTGCAGTGTTTGTCTCTAACCGGTGCTTTATTTTTATTTTACAGACTGAAGGAGCCGGACTTCCAACTTGCATTGAGCTATGTGTTCGAGCTCTACGTTTGGAGTCCAGTGAAAACTCAAAAGTAAAAATCTCCATCTGCAAGACTATTTCCTGTTTATTGCCTGATGACTTGGAGGTTAAGAGAGCTTGTCAACTTACAGAATTTCTACTTGAGCCAACTGTGGATGCATACTATGCTGTTGAAATGCTGTACAATCAGCCTGACCAAAAATATGATGAAGAGAGTCTTCCAGTACCAAACTCACTGCGCTGTGAGCTGTTGCTTGTTTTAAAAACGCGGTGGCCATTTGATCCGGAGTTCTGGGATTGGAAAACATTGAAGCGCCAGTGTCTTGCCTTAATGGGAGCAGAGGCATCAATTGTATCTTCGATTGATGAGTTAAATGACAATGAAGCATATGATCATGTGGAAGACTTCCAAGAAGAATCCAAAGTCATTTCTTCAAACGGGCTTGATTGTGTTGATGATACTACTAATACTAAACTTGTACACAGTGATGCTCAAAAAAAGAAAAACATTAAAAAAATGAGAGAATACGGTTACATATCTGAAAGGTTTAGAAATTTTCAAGCTTACATGCAGTACTGTGTATTGTGTGACAAGGAGTTTCTTGGCCACAGAATAGTGCGTCATGCACAGAAGCATTGCAAAGATGGTATTTATAGCTGTCCAATTTGTGCAAAACAGTACAGTAGTAAAGAAAACTTTGTTCCACATGTCACCCTGCACGTTAAGCAAACCTGCAAAGAAAGACTGGCAACTATGAAACCCCTGAGAAGACTTGGAAGACCACCTAAAAAAGAGATATCTTGCAAAAATAAAAAAACTGTAACTGTTTCAAAACAAGAACGGCCAATAAAGAAAAACAGTCTTTATTCTGATGATTTCATTGTATTTAATGATAACGATAATTCAGATGATGATAAAGATGACCAGTCTCAAGCTGCAAACAGAGATCAACAGACGCTTGTTAATGAATTTCCTTGTCCTGTACAATTTTGCAACAAAGGTTTCAAGTACTTTAAAAACTTAATTGCTCATGTAAGAGGTCACAAAGACTGCGAGGAAGCTACTCGTTTCCTTGAAATTCAAAGCAAAAAAGTAATCTGCCAGTACTGCCGACGGCAGTTTGTTAGTCTCACTCACTTAAATGATCATTTACAAATGCACTGTGGGAGCCAACCATATATCTGCATACAAATGAAGTGCAAAGCAAGTTTTGAAACCTATACTGAATTGCTGACTCACCGAAAGGAACACGGCACTTTCAGAGCACGTTGTATGTTTCCTAAGTGTGGCAGAATATTCTCTGCAGCTTACATGCTCTTTGATCACGAAGCACAACACTATAACACTTTCACTTGTAAATATAGTGGCTGTGGAAAAATTTATCATTCCCAACTTCAATTAGAAAAGCACTTATGTGAACATGTGCCAGAAGCATCTTTGCCAGAGAGCAATACCACTGCTCAACTGACTGAAATGCCAAGAACCGAGCAGGTTGCTTCGATTGAGCACTCATTACCAGACTGTCCTATGAATAGCTTTTTGAATGCAGAATCATTACATTCAGATAATGTTACTGAACCTGCTGTGGATAAAGAGTCTAACCTGCCTCAAGAAGAGCAAGTGCAGAAAGTCGAATCACCCATTTCTGAAGGACTGCAACAGACAGTGCACTTACTAGATCACCTTCTTCCACCTCCCACTGATGCAAACTTATTAAGCAAAATGTTACCATCATCTCCTGTTACTGTGAATCAGACCCTGCAAAACACAGAAGATATTTTAATCACAAGCAATTTGTCTGGAGACTCCAGCAGCAATGTTAAAATACCTTCACTTACTGAAGAATATCCTGATATACTACTGAATCAGAGCAAAATTATATCAACAGATAATCCAAATGATACAAGTGAGAGTAAACAACTCACACTGGATTTTGAGGAGACACGTCTTCCAGTTTTTCAGGATGGAAAAGTATCTTGCCCAAATCAATTAAGCAAAGATCAAGATGTGTCTGCAAATTCTGGTGAAAATAAATTGGATGTGTTGCCTTCAAATTCTGTTGAAGGGCAAGTAAATAGCATTATGCCATATGTAGTTGACAACCAAACTTCTCAGTTATGTGAAAACAATTTAGATATATCTGCTTATGAAGAAAATTCAAAGCCAGAAAATACTTTATCTTTATCCCTTGAAACAAGTACTGTACTATCTAACGTTTTGCCTCCTGTCAGTAACTCTGTGGCAACTCCTGTTCTGCCTCCACAGAAATTCAAATGCAATGTGGAGGGTTGTACAAGAATTTATAATTCAGTGCAGAGTATTGGCAAACATATGAAGACTGCCCACCCTGAACATTATGATTCCTTTAAAACAGAGCGCAAAAACAGGAAAAAAAAAGGTGGCATCTCAGTAATGGCTAATCCGGATGACAAGCCTACATACTGCATTCTTTCTGGAGAAGATGGCTACACCAGCCCTGTTTTCCCATCACAAATACAAAATGGAGCAAATTCTAATTTTTGTAACCAACTACAACACATCACAAATCCAGTTTTTCCAACGCATCTTGAAAACCTGGTGAACCCAATACTAAGTTCAGTGGAAAGCATCATAACTCATGGTTTGTCCAAAAGTGTTGCAGAGTCTCTCTTGGGAACTGAGGTAGGAAATTTGACTAATTCTGCCCTAACATCACAACTAGAAGATTTGGCAAAAGTAGTTCTACCTTTGAAATTTGAAAATGGTTCAGACCCATTTCTTCCAATGCCAACAGAAAATGATCCTCTGCCAGTCATGTCCTCACTTACTGGAGGTGCTGTTTTTTCACAGCTGGGATCTAGTACAAACCATGATCATGTTTTAGCAGGTGGTGAAGCTGCAAGCTCTGTATTTCTGAAAGAAGAAACTGATGCAGAAACATTTTCTAAACAGGGAGACGGCGCAGATATGGATGCAAGCTTTAACCTGGATAAATCAACTAGCATGCTGTCAAATTCTGGTGAAAAGAATGCTGAAAATATAAGGCCTTCAAGAAATAGAGAGAAAAAGCCAAAGCATGGAGCACGTGCAAAGTGTCCTGCAATAATCAGAGATGGTAAATTTATTTGCAGCAGGTGTTTTAGAGTCTTTACTAACCCAAGGTCACTTGGTGGCCATTTGTCTAAACGATCTGTATGCAAACCCCATAATGAATTTGACACTTCTCAAGTGGTCCAGCAAAGTGATAGTCAGGCCTCTGTTTTGGCCAGCATGATACTCTCCTCCAGTGCAAAAAACAACTTACAACCACCTCCACTGACCTTTAACCCTGAAATCTCCCTCAAAGAAGACTCTCTTATTACATCAGTTCCTCCTGATAATAGGACTACTCCATTTTTGCAGAGTGGATTTTCACATACAAACGTATCCAACTTCACTATGAGTGAAAACAAGGATGAGATTAGAGAAGACGTGGAAAATCAAAGAATCAATGAGAGCGGACAGGGGTCATTAGATGTAACCTCTGAAAGTTGTATGCCCGGCACTAGTGAAGTCAACACAACAGCCCCATCAACTGCAGTCATGCCACAAATTCTACAATCTGATACCCAACTGGAGGACACTAGCAAGATGTTAAACTCTGATTTGAATAATTCCAGTAATATGACTTGCATTTCTGAAAGTAATCTATTAAATACTGTTGAGAATGGGTTGTGCTCTAATACGTTGTTGAATTCAGTTGAGGAAAACAATTGTATAAGCAGCTCCATGAACAGCTCTCGAGTGTCTGTCATTAGTGGTCCTCAGAATTCCTGTTTAACAGAGTCCCAGGCAAAAGGGTCAGGCCCTAGGAAAAAAAAGAAAATAGTTGAAGCGACTAGTGCAACTGGGGCATCACATGAACTAGTAAAAAATATTTTGGCAGCAGTTGGAAGCCTGCCTCCAAGTATGGGGGGGAATCCGCCAATGTCTTCTGACTTGCAACAAAGCTTCGTGACTTATGGGTCTGACCTGATAGAAAATATTGCAAAGCATTTAAACAGCGCAGACAAACAGTTGTTCCTATCTTGTATAAATGAAAGCCTTAAGGCCAGCTCTGATTCACATACATTTTCTCCACTTGCTGTTAAAGCAGAAGAAAGTGAGTGTCTGATAAGTCCACAATATGTCTCTGACAAAGGACAATCTGAATTACAGATTCAGACAGACTTTACAAGCAAGGATTTTGACAACTTGGCAACTGAAGTCTTTTCTGTAAATAATAATAATCAGAGTGCATGCTCATTATCTCAAAGTCAAAATACTGTAAATGATATTAACATTATACCAAGAGAAATGGAAGATATCTCTGTCAGCAGTAGCCTTAATACAGACAATGCAATGAACATCCCTATATGTTCCATCTCCCCAACGCAAGAACCTGAGAAGAAAAATGATACACAAATTTTAGAAATCATGGAATTGGTACAAAAACTGCAGTTAGTGGATGATTTGCCTGAGGATCTACAAACTAATCCTCTCCCTCCAGTTGACGGTTTGCCTTCTAGTGTCATAGTACCAAATCCAAGTTTAAATATTGCAGATGAACAGATATCTGATGTTTCTAAAGCATTAATTGATAAATGTAATGCAAAGCCTTTTGTTTGCCAGGAGGCAGAATGCAGTTACTGTGCTATGACAAAGGATGCTTTGTTTAAACACTACGCAAAAATACATTATTACACACAAGAGAAGATCCTGGAAATAAAGAAGCATCAACTAAAGTTTGCACCATTCAGATGTGTTGTCCCATCATGTACTAAAACTTTCACCAGAAACTCAAATCTCAGGGCACATTGTCAATCAATGCATAACTTTACATCTGAGCAAATGGTAAAATTAAAAATAAAGCGACCCTATGGAAGAAAACCTGTTGGTGAAGGTATTACCTTAGCAGTTCCAGAAATATCACACCAAATTTTAGAAGGAATTCCAGAAATAGTTCCACAAGTAATTCCAAAAGTAGAAACCTGTATAGACGAATCACATCTGGTTCCACAATTGAATCCCAAGGGAGAACCTGAACCGTGCCAAGAAAAACAGACACTGGAAGCTATACTACCCACTAATGTACCAGAAAATACAGTGCCTCTAGTCATGGCTACTCCAGCATCACAGATTCTCCAGGCTTTAAGTGAAAAAATCAAGAAGGGGGCAAAAGTAAGGAAGAAAAAGGAAAATGAATTAAAACAAAAAAAAATACAAAAAGTAGTCAAGCCTGTCCAAATGTATAGTGCATATAAACCTTACCGATGTGTGCACCAGGGCTGTACCGCAGCTTTTACAATACAGCAAAACTTAATACTTCATTACCAAGCTGTACACAAATCAGACGCATCCAAGTTCTCTCTAGAAGAGGAGCGAGAGGAGTGTGAGAATGGCCTGACTCTTAAAGAATTCAGATGTACAGAAACAGACTGCTCTAGAATATTTCAAGAGGTTGCCAGTCTGATACAGCACTACATGAAGCTTCATGAAATGATCGCAGAGGAAATTGAAAACATACTCTCTTGTATAAATATTGGACAATTTAAATGTGACCAGGCAGGCTGTACCTCTTTATTTACTACTTGCTCTAGTTATATTGAGCACCTTGAGGAAATCCATGAACTAAAAATGAAGCAAGTTAAATTGGATGGAGAAGAAATGTTTAAATGTGATTGTGAAGGCTGCAACCGTGTTTATGCAACAAGGTCCAACTTGTTAAGGCATATTTTTAACAAGCACAATGACAAACACAAGGAGCATCTTATTCGACCTAGGAAAATCAGTCTAAGTGATCAGGACACTCTTGATGACAAACCAACAAAAGAAAAACCTAGAGTGCCTAAACATAAGTATGACAGTGAGGGTATATATGTCTCTAAAGCAAAGCGATACAAAGGAAGTTTGTTGGTTAAAGGTATTAAAAGTGGACAAGGGCAAATGAAACAAGGGGCATTGTTTCTAAAATATGGTAGACATACTTATTCCTTAAAACCTAGAGATGTTGCCTTGGCAGCATGTACAGAAAATCTTTCAAAGCAGTATCCTTGCATGGTACGTGGATGTACATCTATTGTCAGTAATGAACACAATATTATCAGGCATTATAAATGCCATAAACTTCCAAGAGCTTTTATTTTAAAGCATAGAAAGTCACTAATTGTTTGCAAAAGACGTGTTCGCGTGAAAGTTAAAACTGAATCTTCAAACATTGAGCCTACAGAAGAAGTTAAAAGTGAAGTAAAAGAACCCATTGTTCCACCACCGATCGAATCAAATCCAAACTTGCCTGATGTTACAGATGAATCCAGTTTGTCTACTTCTCAGCAGAGTGAAAATGAAAAAGATGAGATGGATGAACTTGCTGCACTATTCATTTCAAAGCTAAGCAATGATGAAAGCACTGGTTCTGATGGGCAAGTAAGGCCTTCATCTTATGAAAGTAGTGATTTCCAGGAAACTAGTTCTTGTCAGTCAGAACCACAGGGAGGTGCAAGTAATTTAAAAAGAGCCCATAAACAAAAGCATGCCATTCAAAATAGAAAACGAAAAATTGATACATCTGAAATATTGTCTGCAGAAACAAGTAGCACAGTTAGTGGTGAGGAAAATGTTACTGTTTTGCATACCATGGAAGAACCACCTCCATTTGACTTGAGTTCATTTAAACCTATGGGTTTTGAAGTTTCATTCCTTAAATTCCTTGAGGAATCTGCTTCCAAGCAAAAGAAAAACACAGAGCAAGAAAATGTAAAAACCCAAACCCATACTGAACTGCAACAGAGTGACAAAAAAATACGGTTATCAGTAGATGAAGAGCTTTCATTGGAGAGCTCCGACACTGACCCTTATGTATTATTTTCTAATCTTTCACACTATCCAGGCATGGACAATATAAAGATCATATTAGACCAGACATTTAATGACTATATTGACCTTGTGATAAAGCAGATTAATGAACTGAAACCTGTTGTGGTTCTTAAACGATATGAAATTTGCTTGGATGAATCTACTAGTGTTTCAAAGGAACAAATGTTAGATGTAGATAAAGAACACACAGTATAGAAAAATCCTAGTATATATTCAAAGCCTGTACATTTTTATTGTGTTCTAGAAAACATCAAGCATGCAAATAAATGTATTTTTATTAATTTTTTTTTTCTTGTATTTTTGTTGTGAGTACTTGGCCAAAAAAAAAAAAATCATGGCTCAAGTAATGCAGTGTTTTTATTCCATTTTGTCCCTATGGGACTTAAGCAATGGAATTGTTTTATTCATTGGTGTAAATATAGTTTTAAACCTCAATATTTCTATTGAAAAATTGTCCTTTCCACAAATTTACCAATTTGTGTTTTGTCTGTGTTTTGGTATACTCAAAAGTTCACTGCTCTTGTGTAACCAGGATCCTTTTATTTGTATATATATATTTTTTGTAAATATCACTGTAACACATTTGCTGCCTATGTCTAAACTATTAAATGACATTTATATGCAGAATGCTTTGTTCATATTATGATCAAATTTTTTTAATTGTTGTATAATTTGTGAGCTATTAATTTAACCCTTTGAGTGGCAGCGAGGTATCTAATGCATGGCAGCGTGATGCGTTGGATACCTTTCTCACACTCCAGTGGTTAAGAAGTAACTATTCCTAATAATTAGTCACAAGTCATAAGGGACATTAGGATTTTCTGGCCATCGTAAGGCAAGTGGGAAGTTCATATTAGGTGTTATTTCTCCATAACACGATAATTTGATGCCCATAAAATGGTTAAAACACATAAGAGAAGATGAGGGGTTTCTTCAGTTGACACCTTTATCACCTGAGGGATACGCCAAGCTTTTTTTTACAGTATGTTGCACTCCCCTCTGTTTCCTTAAAGTGTTAACACTTTAGCACTGACTTTTATGAATGCATTAACCCTTTCAGTGCAGCACATTTCTACCAAGTCTTATACAGAAAGGAAAGATGAGCAATTCTGGGGCAAGTTAACTGCATTAAAAGAGATTAGGGAAAATTCCTTTTGCTTTTAAATGCTGCTTTTTACCCTTTAAATGCTAAATAGCCTACTCACACATTGCAAAGCAATGCAAACTCTATAGCTTCTAATGTGTTAAAAGCCCCATTTAAGTTTTTATGAATTTTGATATTGAACTTTGTCCCCTATAATGTATTTGGTGTGCTCAAGAACTGCTCATCTTTTGTTTTATAAGAGACAAAGATGTATTGACCTACAGCAGATGTCACCAAACCAACTTCACTTCATGGAGCACATGGAAATTCCCATCAACTTAAATGTTTTTTGTTTCTTTTTCCACACCTTGAATGCTGGTGTGGTTTCCAGTGCATTGGTGGAGCAACGTGTTGGAAATATCTAGAATTCAAGGGGTTAAAAGCCCCATTTATAGTCAAATTAATTTGGTAGATTGTCATTTCTCCCCTTTGGTGCCGTTTTCTTAAATATGACTTTTCTTTTTTTTGTATATTTTGCATAAGACCCTAAGTGGGTTACAGTGGAACTAATGCCCTACCCCTTTAATGCCAGAGGGGTAAGCGTACATATCCCTCTGGCACTCAAAGGATTAAGACAACTTTAGGTTCATTTGAAAGAGCTTTCAATAGTGGCAACTATATGTTAGTAGGTTTTTGTTTTTTAAGTAATGCTTTGAAATATTTAGCTTTATTTATGTGTCTGTTACTGCAATTTACACAGCTCTGGCTGGCACAGCCATGTACAAGCTAACATTCTACACTGCTCTCCTTTCCAACTCCCTCATCCGCTAGAACTTAAAGGGTTAAAAATAAATGTAGCTGTTTTTTTTTTTTTTGACTGCTGATGGGTATTCTATGAACTTTCTTTCAAAATTTACTAAAGTAAGTGGCCCAGAGGAAGGAAGTGTATCAGGGAGCTGCAGGTGGGTGGGAGAGCATTGTGGAATGTTGGTATTTATCACTCTGCTCTGCCAGCCAGTAGTGTCTATCTTGCATCTACTGACAAAGAAATGAAGCCAAATATCACAGACTGTTGTTTTAAATGTAAAAATGGCTAACGTGACACGTGAATCTGAAAGTTCTTTCAAATGAACCCAAGTTGTCATAAGGTGCTAATTCCACATTGAAACAGAAGTAGACCATTATTGAACCCCCAGCTTTTGGGCTCTTTGGGGATGCTGCAGTTTGTAGTCCCCAACAGTTGGAGGTCTAGCAATTGATTAACCCTGGGTTTATGGGATGGTGACCAATGTAATTTGTGGGTTTGGAGTGTCAGGTATCTATTAGTGGAACTTCTGATACTCTGTGGCCAACCTGTCAGAATTTAACCCTTTGAGTGCCAGAGGTGTACACAACGCATAGCTTTGCAATGTGTTGCATTCATCTCTGACACTCAAAGGGTTAAAAGGATAGTAACACTTCGTTTTATCTTTATTTTATTTTGTAGGCATTAAAAAAAACATGAACGATATGTCTTATCTCTTAAACCTTTATGGTTTAAGAGATATTCACAAGCAAAGTTTCCCCTCCTACCCCTTTTACCTAGTGTAAGCCATCTCTTCTCAGATGTGGAATCTGGTTGTAAGACCAGACAGATAACAGCAGGGGACACTCTTATTCCTATGAAAACAATGGAATTCCTGCCCCCCTTGACAAGTTTTTCAGGTTTTTCCCTTATCTTAATTGAAGATTGTCCCTCTCTGCAGTCTACCTGGGCATCTCCCTTCTGATCTGGCTGAACAGTTTTACATCAGTAAAAGGGGCGGGAGGGGGATACTTTGTCATTGAATTACTCTTGAACTATATCTCTGACAGAATTGAAATAACACTCTCCATGGCTCAAATAACATGAAGATTAATTAGAGCTGCTTTTATTATGAAACATTACTATCCCTTTAAGAATAGTTATCATCTTAGTACATTTAACCAAGAGCAAAATTTCATCTCAAGTGTTTTACAGGAAGCTTTTGTCCTTTAAAATTAATTTATGGTGGATATATCGTTTTGTTTTTTAAAGAAATAGTGTAAAGAAAGATGGGCTTAAATGATCAGTTTCACGATTAAAAAAACAATAATAAAACACATACACACATAATATATGTGTGTGTAGTGCAGGGGAAGTCAATTTTAGGAACTCCCGCTGTCAGGGTCTACAGCCTCAGTCTGTTGGCTGGTAGGAGATGATGGGAGTTGTAGTTCTTTGAAGACCTGTAGCTGGAGACTTATCTCTAAAGTAGAATACATAAAAAATGTCACTGGCAAAACAAATTTGACCACAGTGGTGAATGTAAGATTGAGCTGTACCTACATATGTGTTGTGTAATAAGCTAACTAGCTAAGGGCTAGGAAAAAGAAATCCTACAAAAGAGAGTTAAAAAATATACATACAATAAAATACTCAATGTAAACATCAAAAGCGGGCAGTGGGGAATTTTCTTTGGGACATATCACTGCACCGTTTGGAATGGCGCCTCATACACTTCATGTCTTTCCAACTTCCTATTTCTTTTTTTCCCTGAGTTCCTAGGGGTCCAGCTCAGGCAAGTCTGTTCATAGACTTGGTCTCATCTCTGTTGAACAAACAAGTTTTGTGTCCAGTTCCTATCAAGAAACACTTTTCAGGTTTTTTCTTGAATCTTCTTGTTGTCTTCAAAAAAGGACTTCAGCTACATTTCTATTCTGGACTTGAAATGTCTCATTCATTACTTGGAAACCACTTGGACTGTTGTTGCAGCCATGTGCTCAGGAGAATACCAAGCCTCTCTAGTTCTTCAGGACACGTACCTCCATGTCCCGTTTTATCCATGTCACCAGAACTTCCTTTGCCTAGAGTGCAGTCACTACCAGTTCACTTCCTTTCCCTTTGTTGTAGCATCAGTTCCAAGGATCTTCATGAAGATCATGGCAGCTATGCCAGTCTACAGTGGATTTCCTTATCCCCTTAAATGACCCCTTGATAAAGGCTCCTTCAGAACCCATTCTCACACATTCAAGAATGTGTTGCCATCCTGGAGCACCATGGTTAAGTCCTCAATCTCAAAAAGTCCTCTCTGGTGCCTTCTCTCTGTACCTCTTGGGAATGAGATTCAGCACTCTTCAAGTGAGTGTTTCTGTCAGCTGTACTTTCTCAGGACTTGGTCAACACAGCATTTCCATCTGGCTCAGCCTGTGCCTCTGGCCTCTTAGACTAAGGAAGAACTGCACTGGTTTGTTCACTACCCACATCTGATACAACTCCCCTTTGTAATAATCAAGGTCCAATCCAGTACTGGAGATACCTGACTTTAAGAGGCTGGGGAATGACCCTGGGTCCCCTAACCATTCAAGAACAATGGACCAGGGAGGAGAGTGTACTTCCAATCAACATGCTTGAAATTCGAGCCATTCACTTGGTGCTTTTTCCACTGGTCCAAGTTACTGATGGTGATTTCAGTGAGGATTCGATCAGGCAGTGCAACAGTCACGCAATTAACTGTTAGGGAGGAATCTGGAGTGAATTAGCTTGCACAGAACTTTGGAAACCCTAGGGTGGATTCTCATGTATCAGTCATCTCAGTGGTGCACATACCAGATGTGGAGAAAAAAACATAGTTGCAGACATTTTAAGTCCTCCACTTCTGGGGCTTTCCATCAATGGACCTCATGGCTTCCCAAGAGAACAGGAAAGTTCCTGTGTTCTGAACCAAGACAAAGTATTCTCTAACATTTGTGATGGATGCAGTGTCCATCCCATGAAATTTTCATCAGACCTAAGTGTTTCCTCCAGGCTTCCTGATTACCATGGTGCTGCAGAAGAACAAGATGGAGTATGCTCAGGTAATCCTGATTGCATTTTTTTGGTCCAGTGGGCTCTGGTTCGCTGATCTTCTCAACCTGTCCATAGACAGTTCAGAGTAGACCAGATCTTCTGACCCAGGGTCCTGTCTGCTACCAACAGTTGGAAAGTTTGGCCTAGATTGCATGGATGCTGTCATTTCAACCATGATTAAAGCTAGGAAGCCCGCATCTTCTAAAGTCTACCATAGGATCTGGTTCTGCTTTTTTTTAGAATTGGTTCACCGATAGGGATGTCTCTCAGCAGTTAATCTTTTCTATGGTTTTTGCTTTCCCTAAAATGGCATTAACAAAGGCGCAGTCTCACGTATACCAAGGTACAGATTTCTGCACTCTTGGTTATCTTCCAGAAACCAGTTGCCTTTCTCCCTGATACTATAACCTTGTTCAAGGGTTAGCTCAAGCCTTTCCCTTCTTTACAGATCCCACTCCCCCGTGGGACCTTAATTTAGTTCCAAACCTTCTTCAGAGACCTCCTTTTGAACCTCTTTCCTTGGTTTCTTTTTGTTTTTGTTTTTTTTTACTCCTAAAATGGCCCTCCCTTTATTCATTGTTTCTGTGCAGTTTCTGAACTACAATCTTTGTCTTATAAACCCACCTTCCTGGATTTTCATCAGAAAAAGGCAGTCCTTCTTACTCCTAGAGCTTTCTTACCAAAAGACTTTGACATTAACCAGGAAATTGTCCTTCCTTCCTTTTTATCCTGATCCTTTCACCAAACAGGAACAGGACATTCACCTTTTGGATGAGATTCAAAGCCTTAAGTGTTAGAAAGACAGATTCCCTTTTGTCATTACTGAAGGCCCTAGAGTGAGTTAGGCTGCATCCAAAATTGCTATTACTTACTGGAAAAAGGTGAAGAGTGTGTGTGATCTTAAAGAAACCGGTTGTTTTCCAAGTCACAGCACACTTCAACAGACCTGTGGGAGCCTCCTGGGCCTACAAGAATGAGGCCTTTTCTGAACAGCTGTGCAAGGCGGCAACATGGTAATCCTTGCACACATTCATCAAAAGACTACAATGTCAATGTCCTGGCCTCAACGGAGGCCTGCTTTGGCTGCATTGTCCTTCACCCTTGTTGTGCCTGTTTAAGGACTCGGTCCTTTTTTTCACCCTGTTCAGTAGTGTTTGTGCCCTGTTGGCACTTGTTTGGTTATTTTCTGTGCTCGATTGGTGTCTGTTGACATCTGAGGTTTACATAATGACAGTTTAGTCCTACAGAGAACTGGACTTCTGTGGGGAGTTCTTTTTCCCCTTCCAGGAATCTTTGGATGCTTTGTATATCCCAAGATTCCTGTGTTCTATATAGGGTGTAAGAGAAAATAGGATTTTAGTAACCTTAACGTTAAATCCTTTCTCTTAGGATTGCCATCTAGAGAGAAAAAAATTTATTTTTTCTTCCCCGGGCAGAGGCGTTGAGGTCTTTGTTCAGGGGCCTTTCATCATTTCATCCCGCTTCTTTTTTTTCTACTGACACTTTGGTATACGTAAATCTGGCAGGCGGGGGTAAAGCTGGAGGACCCTTTTTTTTTATTTTATTTATTATAAGTGCCCTGCCCTCTGGAGGAGGGGAGCTTTACTCCATGGGTCATGTGTTTCATATAGACCAAGAGAAAAGGATTCAACGGCAAGTTCACTAAAATCATATTTTCAAGTAATTGCTGGAGACTGGTAGTGCAAAAGTGACACCTTAATTGGCTGGATAGCTTTAGAATGCAAGCTCAAGTGCATATTTTCATGATAAAAAAAATAATCATATACAAAGTAGGAAAATAAGTGTTAACAGTTTTTAATATTCAAAAAGTGTAATAACTTTAGGGCGAACCATTTTCTAAGATTACTCGTTTTACTCAGAAGGCAAATCTCTATAATATGTGTTTCGTTAAAACAGTCACTGCCTCTTTAACATGTTAAAAGATCGTATCTGCTCAAAAAATCTCCAGTGATGAAAATTGTGCAGGTTCTCATTCTCTGCTAGATTTATTTAATCTAACGTAAGGATACGGAAGTTTGGTCCTCAAGGGCAGCGACAGGCCAGGTTATAAGGGTATTACTACTGATTAAGCGCAGGTAAGTTAGTCAGTGACCGCATTCTGTTTGATTAACCCACCTGTATTCAAACGGTGAAATCCTTAAAGGGATAGTAATGTTTCACAAAAACACCAGCTCCAATTAATCTTCATAGTATTTGAGCCATAGAGAGTGTTATTTCAATACTGTCAGAGTTGCAGTTCAAGAGTAATTGAATGGTAAAGTTTGCCCCTCCTGCCCCTTTTTGCTTAGTGTAAGCCACCTCCCGTCAGATGTGGAATCTTGAGACCAGACAGCTCAGAGCAAGTGACAATCTTCTTACTGTGCCCCCCTTGACAGGTTTTTCCTTTATGCCAATTGAAGATTGTCCCTCTCTCTGATCCACCTGGACACCACTATGCTGCTCTGAGGTGAGCAGTGTTACATCGCTAAAAGGGGTGGGAGGGGCATATTTTAGCATTCAATTACTCTTCAACTGCAGCTCTGACAGTATTGAAATAACACTCTCCATGGCCCAAATACTATGACGATTAATTGGAGCTACTTTTATTTTGAAACATTACTATCCCTTTAACATACTGGCCTTGAACGTTGACATTTTTTTTTTCTTTTCTCTGTCGTCCAGTATAGCTTACAGGTACCATGGGGGAGGATACAGGCCCTCTCGGTAAGCTGGAACAATTCTTCAAGAATTTCAGGGGGCGAAGCCTCCCTCTCCTCCATAGCAGGCTACCTAGCTACTCCCCTCCTGTTGGATTTGTTCCATCATCCTGGTAGGAAGGCTGTGAACAGTTCTGCTTAGTTTTATTTGTTTTATTATTTTCATTAGGTATGGGGTGTCAAAATTCCCCTATTAGGTGGATTACCGTTACTGGCTTCCCCTTGATGGATTGCCCAGTTTACAGGAGCTGGTTGTGGACCTTTTCAGCCCTGGGAGAGAACCATGTAACACATGTCTATCTCTCTGGTGGAAGTCTCTATGAGGTTTCCTCCTTGCAATAGTAACCTAAAGAAAGAAGAGCTGCAGAAAAGGTGAGCAACCCATAGAGAGCTATGGTCCACTTGTCCCACAGCTCCCTCCATACAAGGGTTTCTTTGAAGTTTTCAATAACTCCTGCATTCACGTTGGGTACTTTTTTATTCTGTTCTGAGGGTCTTTGCAGCATTTTGAGCAGTTTTGTGGTAATTAACCTCTTCCCTGCCATTATTTGAGCTATTGAAGTATTCCTTTCTCATTTTTCAATTGTAGATACTATATGTATTTGTTTATTAGTGGTAATGTGTGTGTTTGCATTTTTAGACACTTTTTACTTTAGACGTTATATTTTAATTCCACACCTTTAAGTCGGGTTTTACAGCATAACCGCAATGGTGCATTGATCTCTATGGGACAGACATATTGGAACATATCTCTGCAACCGCTCTTTGTACCGAGTAGGGAGATGGCTTGTTTTGTTTGTCTCCCCTTGCCTAACTATCCGGTGGACAGATCCAGTGTCTTGGGAGCTTTGGGGGGTTTTGGTTCTGTATTTGATGAGGAAACTACCTTTCCCTTAAATGCCTGCTTTGCGGGCTGTTTTCAGATTGGTTCCCTTTGCAGTCGCCATTTTGTTTTTCCTCTGTACCAAGTATCATACACACTGTTTGGTCTCCTCAACTCTCCTCAGTTTAACCTTTTGCTTGCCAGATAAGTGTGTTTTTAGGCTTTCTGGGGTGAAGTCTGTAATCTGGGTGACAGTACTTGGGTATTCCTTTACTGTATTGACACTGTTCTCCTGTACAATGTCGGATCCAATAGATCATGAGACGCAGGCTAAGGGCTCTTTGACCCCCCCCCCCCGCCGCCTTTACTTACTGTTCCTCATGTCAAACAGGGCTTCCCAGAAAGTACTCGGATAACTTATGCCCTTCATATGCTGTGGCCCCTGCCTCTCCACCAGGGCCTTCCAGCCATGATCAAGAGCCACCTTGGGTCAAGGACTTAAAGTCCTCTGTGGCACAGTTTCCTCTTTCTCTCCAGGGTGTTCTTCAGTCCTGGAGTCCACCCACTTCCTTCAGGTTTGTGGCCTCTAAGGCCCCTGGCATTCCTGATCTATCTGATTCTCTAGTGGATTTAGATGGGGATTCTGAGGACAGTGTTTGTTCTGAAGATGCTTCTTCCCAATTTCATGGTGACCCCTTTGAAGATGACCATGAGGGTCTCATTAAGGCAGTATTAACTACCTTAAACATTGCCTTGACTTCTGTAGAGCTTCAGACTACTTCTGACATCTTTCAGAGACGCAAGAAGTCCTGTACTGTTTTTCTGCCTAATCCCCCACTCTGGATCAAATTATTCTGGATAAGTGGAAAACTCCTGGCTAGCTTTGTCTAAGAGATTCTCTAAGCTGTATCCCTTTTCTGAAGCAGTCTTGGTGCAATGGGCTGCTCCTCCACAAGTTGATTCCCCCATTTCCAGGCTCTTTAAATCCACTGCTTTGGCAGTTGCCAATGCTTCAGCTCTTAAGGATGTGACTGACAGAAAGCTTGAAGCTGTTTTGAAGGCTAATTTCACTGCCATTGGTTCATCCTTGGGACCCACCTTGGCTTCTGTCTGGGTTAATAGGGTTGTTGCTGTTTGAACTGAACAGCTAACTGCTGCTGTCCACAAGGGTGCTCCAAAAGCTGACCTTTTTTCCCTTTTGGCCAATATTTTAGGCGCAGCGCTTTGTTACCGATGCTCTCTTTGATGCTGTTAGGCTTGAGGCTAAGGCCTCAGACTTTTCTGTGACTGCTAGGCGTATGCTGTGACTGAAGAGCTGGTCTGCGGTCTTAATCTCTAAGAAATCACTTATTTCTCTTCCCCTTCAGGGTACCTCTCTTTTTTGTCCTGAACTGAAGAACCTTATCAGTGAGGACACTGAGGGTAAGAGCACGTTGTTGCTTCAGGTTCCTAAACGCAACCCTCAGGCAAAAAGACATAATCTTTTACATCCCAAACAAGGCAAAACGTTTATGGAAAACACAGTGGTGCTTCATTCCACCCCCAAGCCCAAACAGCAGTGGAGGTCCAAACACTCATCCACCAAACCCAAATCTATCAAACCTCCTTCGGCATGACTCACAGAACCCTGGTCCGTGTCCAGTGGGGGGTCGTCTGGACAGTTTTTGAGTGTTTGGACAGGCTCTGTTGCGGATCAGTGGGTATTACAGGTGATTTCAGAAGGTTACAAGATCCCCTTCAAATCCCTACTCCCCCCTTTCAGGTTCTTCCCTTCTCGCTCCCCTCAGAGACAGAAAAAGCTCACGCAATCCAGTCTCTCTTGGAAAAAGGAGTTCTGGCCCTGGTTCCTCAGCAGGAGAGAGGTTCAGGCTTTTATTCCAACCTCTTTGTCTCCCCAAGAAAGATGATGGCTGCTGCCTATCCTGGATCTCAAGGCTGTCAACAAATTTGTGGTCAAGATCCACTACAAGATGGAGTCCTTGTGTTCTGTCATAGCAGCAATGTGTCCAGGGGAATTTCTGGCATCCTTGGATCTTCATACCTGCACATTCCTGTCCATCCAGCGAGTCAGCAGTACCTCAGGTTTGCCTGTGACATTTGGACACTTCCAGCTCACTGCTCTCCCTTTCGGGCTCACTACTGCCCCTCAGGTGTTCATTCGGATTCTGGGTGCATTAATTGCCTTCCTGCACACCAAGGAGTTTCAGGTGATACCTTACATGGACGACCTTCTCCTCAAGGCACCTTCCAGGGATCTTCTGGACCACCAAGTTCAGGAATGCGCTCAGATCCTCCTCCAACACAGTTGGATCCTGAATATGGACAAGTCTACCCTGGTTCCCTCTCAGGACCTGGTGTTTCTGGGCCTCCTGTTCGACACTCTATAGAGTATGGTTTATCTGACTGAGGTGTCGTCAGCCCTGTCATGGACATAGCTTCAGCAAAAAAGTTCTCTAGTGGGGAACATGATATCAACCATAGAAGTGCTGTACCCTTTGCCATGGCTCATGCCAGGGAGCTTCAGAGGTTTGTGATCCATGTTTGCAGGGGTAACCCGGATCTTCTGGATCATCCTGGCTCCCTTCTGGAGGAGGTGAGACTGTCCCTTCATTGGTGGTTGGATCTCTACAGTCCAACTGACGCCAGCTTGCTTGGTTGGGGTGCAGTCTTGGGTCACCTGTGCGTTCAGGGCTATTGGTCTTCTTCCCATCAACATCTTGGAGCTCAGGGCGATGTCTTGTGCTCTGAGGTATTGATCTTCTCACTAACGGGATGCCCGGTCTGAATCTAGTCCGACAACACCACGGAAGTGACTTACATCAAAAAGCAAGGAGGCACAAGAAGCCCCGCGGCTTGGTTCGCAGTCAAAACTGCTATCTGCACCATG
The DNA here is from genome assembly GCA_037306005.1 of Rhinophrynus dorsalis. Classification (NCBI taxonomy): domain Eukaryota; kingdom Metazoa; phylum Chordata; class Amphibia; order Anura; family Rhinophrynidae; genus Rhinophrynus; species Rhinophrynus dorsalis. The sequence goes on along the minus strand of CM074720.1, from coordinate 312,070,896 downwards.
CACATCCCAGGAGTAGAAAATGTCCTTGCAGAGTTCCCCAGTCTAAAATCCTATTTTTTCCATTTGTAACAGTAAAGTGTTTCAAAGTGTAATGCCTTATTGGCCCTTTAAAGGTACTGTATCATGAAATACTACATTTTACGTATTATAGTACGTGGTAACTGTAAGGCAAATGTCCCAAGAAGAGCTGGATTCATTCTGGAGTAAACAAACTGCACAATAGGGGACAAATAAAAATATCCCACATGGCATCTTGAAGTTAATGTGGTCCTCAATTACATAAATCGTAAATGTTATTTTGTCCCTATGGGGATTGCTCCAAAATTGATCCAGGTTCAGTGATACTGATGTATTAAGAACTGGAGAAAATTGTGAAACAAAACATCTAGACAATAGTAGGCAAAAAGCCACCAAATTCCAAATGATTTCAGTGGGTAATTTAATCCCTTGAAAGCTAGAGAGATCTCTGCCATGTTTCTTTGCAGTGTGTTGGAGCCCTTTCTAGCTGTAGGGATGTTGAGTCCCTTTCAAGTGAAGGGAAATTTGTATTTATACCCTATAGTGCAGTTGGGAAATACACCAGATATTCTTGGTACATCAGTCACAATCACACTTACTGGCTATAGCAGTAAATCTGTGTCTGTATATAATATATATTTAGATGTCCCACATCCGTGTAGGCTGAGTCCTGGAGATCCTTTAACTTAGGCATATCTTTCAGAAAGGCTGAGCCACTGATTGAGTATGTGTTCTTGTGAGGAATTCCTGAACACCTTTACCATTGGGGAGCCTGAGGACCCTGTCCTACACTATATTCTGGTTAGGCACAACTTGTTTAAAATGGGGGATTGTAAAATAAAGTAGTACTGTATTTACCCTATTGTAAGATTTGGGACTGAGGCTTCACACACTGACTATATTAGCACAGGGGCAGCCAGACCTTGTCCTCAGTAGTCATAAACAGTACATGAGTCATTGATTCATCCACCTAGATTCAAACATAGCTAAAATTAAAATATATTCACCTTTGGTGGTAGGTGTAACTCAAGGACAATGGTTGACTGCACCTTGTTTTAGCATATATTAATATGGTTATGTTCCTTTACATATAAATTGGCCATGATTAACCCAATGTGCTGCACACCCCTCTGGAACTTAATGGGTTAAAAATAAGTCACCACTTTAAGTTAACCCCTTACTATAATTATAAAATCCTAATGGATTCTATGAACATTGCCATATTGCCTTTGTGCAAGCGAGAAACTCTTCAGTCAGTCTATGGAGGCAGATATGGCAGTTTCTTGCAGGGCCACAGTACATCAGTCTAAAAACTGCACATGCTATTGCTCCTACTTTCTGCCTGCTTCAGTTGGGGGGGAGGATTCTTCCAATAACAGTGTCCACCTCCTCAATGAAAGACACCCAGGATGGATTGAAGAGGATAACTTTGGAAGAAATGTAGAAGAACAAAATTCATAGCTATCAATGGGATTTTCTGTCCATAGTAAGGTCATTGGAGGGGGGTTAAAATTAGGAGGTAATATAAAAAAATAAATGTCCATCTAAATGTTCAATGTAATTTTCTATACAGAATACTATGTTCTGAACTTTCTTTACCTTAATATTTGGCTTGGAAATCCAATAACAAGTTTCTTTTTCCTGCCTCTCTTGAGCATGTCATGCTGACTTCCCTCAGAGCAGAAAGCTGGCAAGGGACAATATTGTATCAACATATAGAAAACCTGCCCTCTTTGTCAAGGGGGCAGTGATTTCCTTACACTGACAGACACAATATTGTCCCTCATTGAGATTCATCCAGACCAGCTTTCTGCTCTGGGGAAGCCAGCATGATGTGCTCAAAAGGGGCACCCCAATTTGGTTTCCATCGAACACTGATGTGGGTAGGTGGCAAATATAACAAATTGGCAGGGAATGCAAGCAGGGTGCTGGGTTGTATAGCTAGGGGTATTGGTAGCAGAAAAAGGGAAGTGGTCATTCAGATCTACAGATCTCTGGTTAGACCTCACCTACAGTATTGTGTACAGTACTGGAGACCTCTTCTCCAGAAGGATATAGATACTCTAGAGAAAAATCAGAGAATGGCTACTAAAATGGTGAATGTTCTACAGGAAAAAGATAGACTAAAGGATCTGAGCATGTATAGCTAGGAGGAGAGAGAGAGAGAGGATAGGATGGAAACATTCAAATACATGAATGGATTCAACAAAGTGCAGGAGGGAAATACATTACAAAGGAGTAAAAATGTTAGGACAAGAGTCTAAAACTAGAAGGACAGAGGTTTAGATATAATGTAAGAATGTTTTACTTCACTTAGAGCAGTGGTTCTCAACTCCTGTCCTCAGGACCCACTAACAGGCCAGGATTTGATGATTTCCTTGTTAGAGCACAGGTGAGTTAATCAATGTGAATGAGCCTCTGATCACCACACCTGTGCTGTAGCAGAGAAATCCCTAAGTCCTGGCCTGTTAGTGGGTCCTGAGGACAGGAGTTGAGAACCACTGGCTTAGAGGGTAGTAGATAAGGGGAATAACCTACCAGCAGAAGTGGTTGAAGTTAATACAGTAACAGAATGCAAGCATGCATGGGATAGGCATAAAACTGTCTTGAAGACATAAGACAAGACCAGGACCAAAAAATGGTTTGAGGTTTTCACAGTAGGAAAATGAGCAAACGATATGGTCCCAATGGTTCTTATCTGCCATCAAATTCTATGTTTCAATATCTCCAACACAAACACAATTTTGTACTGAAATGAATTCAACCCTTTTGCACACGTTTATTATTCATTCAAAACAGTGTGTGATTGCCATCATTATGGCTGAAGTTGTTTAGCATTACAGTGTGGAAATTTGGTGCTGAAACAAATCCTTGTGCTATCTCTAGAAGAGTCTCCCCCCCCCCCCCGGGGGTAAAATCCTCAGTTTGTGAATCACTGTTTTAACCCTTATTTTCTTTCCTTGCAGATAGTTTTCTGTAGAACATTCTTATTACTTTTTAAATTTTATGTTCTATCATTTTTTTTTTTATGTAACGACATGAAAATGAGTCCAAATATTACACAAATTTAAAGTTTTTATTATTATTATTTTTTTAACAGTGATTCACTAGTGATAGCTTATTTATCCGGTCCTGCCAATGCATAATATAAAATCCAAACTGTGCTGCCACCATGTGGCTCTATGGAGATGTTCACATATTCTGCATTGCTGCAATGACCTCTCAATGACTGTGAATATTTTATTTAGGTTATTGTAAACTTGTTTCATATTGACTTGTTTTTTGTCTCAAACATGGATTGTGTATAAAGTTTACAATATCTCAGCAGTCAAGGAAAACATTCTGTGAAATAAGACTTTGCTTTTACATACTGTGAACAGATCACCATATTAATGTAGGATATTTATAAAAATGTAACTCTGCAGGACTGCACTGTAAAAAGGAAATTCCTGGAGTGTGTTTTTCCTAAGCATCGTACATTAAAATGATTATTGGGTCACATTCCTTTTATGTAGTGGGCAGTCTTTTACAAATGAAACTTCGTTCATTTTTAACCTACATAATACCTAAAGAAGTGTTGCAGGGCTTTACATATTCTCCTCTTGAACATGTATGTGAATTACAATCCATTCCATATCACAGAGAATAATAAAACTTTTTTTTAACAATTGGATGATGTAATTTCCTTGTTTAGGTTTAACCATCCTAAAGGAGTAGGTTTATCAGTGTCAGTTAAGAACCATCTATAGCTAGTATGTGTGTCAGTCTAAATTAACTTCTAAATCTTGGCTTCATGAATGCATTTTTATCTAGCGTCACTGAGGGATGCAGAGACCATGGGGGTTAAGCAGCGTGTCTATAGGAGGCAGGGCACTCTAAACAAAAAAAACTCCTCCCACCTGCTAGCTGCTAACCCCTCACTCTGCCTGCCTTAAATTTTTTTGTTTGTTTGTTTTGGGTCCATCAAGGAGGTCCAGGGCAACATTTCTCCCGAGGGAATTCATTTTGTTATATTTTTATTTAACTTTTCACTCTTAACCATTTGAGTGCCAGAGGGGTATACGTTGCTTTACCCCTCTGGCACTCAAAGGGTTAAAGCTTTTGAGGGCCCTCAATTTGTGAGGAGGGATTTCATACCTTACTCTATAATTCCTAGATTCTTTCCATTGGAATAGCTTCCTATCTGAATTACAGTGGTCCGAGCTCAGACTTTGGCTGAAAGGGAGAGAAGCTTTAATAGTTGGTGAATGCTTTATGGGACAATCACAGGTTTTATTAACTGTTTATTTTAATCATTAATTTATTGTATTATTTGGAAAAAAATATTTTATTTGTTCCTTTTAGCTTTATTTTATTGTTCATTCCTATACAATGGTCTCTTTCCATGCAGAGCTCTATACAGTACTGCTCTACTGCCAGTCATTGACTATTTATTTTCAGTTTGTAGCTTAAGCATGTGCACGCTCTTCTTCTCACAATGCAACGTCCATTCCTCAGTGCTGCAGCTCAAGATCATCTTCGGGCAGCAGCGTTTCCTTCTTTCTACCTTTCCAGGTTTCTCTGGGTCCATAGGAGCAGGGCACGTGATCCTTTCAAGATAACCACAGGGGTTGCCTAAACTAACAGAGGGAAGGATCCAAAGGGCAAGAGGTCTGAATAGAGGTTCAGAACTGAAACCATGATAACAGTGCTATAAGCAAATGTATTTACGGAACCTGGGTCGAGGTCGAAGAATTGACTGGATAACCACTGAAAAAAGTCCAGAAGGTTTAGGAGTGTCGACTGTGATAGAGATGGAAGTAGGAGTCTGACTTACTGACAACTCAACCAACTGGTAGCTCTAGGTGGAAATGGTTCTAATATATATCGACAACCAATGCTCTCGACTAGTTGTAAGAATGGACAAGATTAGTAGTAGGCTACCAACAAACATAACCTTCGACAGTCGGTAAGCCAGAGGCTGGTAGTCGTAGGCTATCGACAATCCATGCTCTCGACAAGTCGGTAGACCATAGGGTGGTTAATTGTAGGTTACTGATGACACCCTCAACAAGTCAGTAGGCCTGAAGTGGGATTGTTGAAAGATTCTGGTTGCAAAGGCCTCGACATGCTGGAATGACTAAGGCATAGGAGACTAGACATACCGACCAGATGAGTCTTACAGAGGCTGGCAGTGTAGAGACAAGGTAGAAGACGGAAGGATGGTCTGGAACAGGCCGAGCTTTATACCGGTCGACCGGCAGACATGCCAGGGAATATAACAGAATCAAAGTCGGAGAGTAAGCCAGGTCATAACCAGAGGATGGAGATAACTTGACTCAGCAGACGGGAAGAAAGGTCAGGAAACACCAAGGTCGGTACATGGTGATCAGGATACACAGATCTGAGGTAACAGCAACTCTCAGGAACACTGCACAAAGATCGAGCAAGGATCTGAGTGCTAGGCTGGTAGTTAAGGCAGAGGTGACCAATGGAAAACCGTGGTATTCAGAACCACAGGTAAGGAGGTGTGTGAACAATGGAACGCCTGGACCAGACCAGGAGCATGCACCTCAGATGTCTGTTCCCAGGAGTGATTTGCAAGTCCATATCCCCTCCAGTCTATCAAATACTGCAGCCAACCATGAACAAGACAAGAGTCCAATATCCTGCAAACCCCATATTCATTATGCCCATCTGTCACAGTAGGAGCTGGTGGTCTGGAAGATGAAACTGCCAACAAACTTGGGACCCAGTTTTCAAGAAGGTTGTTTAAAGTGCAGATGTTGCGTGGACAACCAAACCCAATCACTCAGAGGAAAAAGAGGACCAGAGAGTCTTCTCCTGTTGGTTGCAGACTTAAATTTTGCTGATGCACTTTGAATAGTCCTATGAATATAAGCCCAGCATTATGGCAGATCACCCTGGCATCAGCACATGAAATGTTAGTAGGAGAGTGGAAAGGAAGAGTTTGATGATGGTATCCCAGAGCTGCAGAGAAGTCTTGATGGAGGAATGACACGTTATTGAAGGCAAACTCTGCCAATAGTAGGAGCGTTACCCAGTTGTCTTGATGAGCATTAACGTAGTGGCATAGGTGGGTCTGATTGGTCCTCTCAGTTTGACCATTCATTTGGGAATGGTAAGAAGAGAAGAACTGCAGTTGTATACCCAAACATGTGTGGAAAGCCTTCCAGAATAGGGAGGTAAGTTGTCTCTGTCGGAAACGGTCTGGAGTGGGACACTGTGAAAACAGAAGATCTCTTTGAGAAACACATTTGCCAGTGCCTGAGCCGTAGGTAATCATTTTAAGGGTATGAAATGGGCCTGTTAAAAAAAAAAAAAAAAAAATCCAAGATTACTAGAACTGTGGTGCAACAATCAGAGACCAGCAAATCTGTAATAAAATCCATGGCAATATGGGTCCATGGAACACTGGGTGCAGGTCGCGGGTGCAGGAGGCCTGCAGGTCGCGGGTGAGGGAGGCCTGCAGGTCTCTGGTTGGAATACTTGAGCACATCAGTCACAAGCCTTTACAAAGGACTCAACTTCTTATTTAAGAAGGCCACTGGAGTTGGCAGAGGAGAAGTTCTGAATTTCTGAGCACTCCTGGATATCCTAACATAGCGGATTGAATGGGTAAATGAAGAAGGAGGAGATGGTAACATTTGGGAACAATTAACAAGTGTTGTGGTTTTCCCCCATAAATCTTCTGAAATGTTGTGGAAAAGTAGATAAAGATAGACTGGCAACAAAATGTTTAGCCGGAATGATGTGTTCTGGTAGTGGATCAAGTTCCAAAGTGAAGAGGCATGAAAGAGCATCGTCTTTAATATTTTTGGATACAGGAATATATATATATATATATATATATATATATGATGATAAACAATGCAAGCGAAAAACAAGGCCCATCGAGCTTGCCGTGGGTTCAGATGTTGAGCTTGTTCAAGAAATTGGAGGTTTTTATGGGCTATCTGGATAATTACTGGAACCAGAAAACCTCCAGAAAGTGCCACCACGCTTCAAGAGCTGTTTTGATGGCCAGAAGTTCTCGGTTCCCTGCGTCATAGTTTTTCTTAGAGATGGAAAATCGTTTTGAACTATGAACAGGGGTGTAGGCAATGCATGTTGTCTCTTTGGGAGAGTATAGCACCGGCTCCCAACTCAGAAGAATCCACTTCTATGTGCCGAGACAAAAAGTTGTTTCAATCAAAGGCCACCGTGGCTTTAGCCAACCATAGCTTAGGGTTTTCACCCTTCTTGGGGAAGCCACAAGAGGAGCAACTAGTTTGGTAAAGTTCCATATAAATCTCCTATAATTAGCGAAGCAGAGGAAACACTGCACAGTGTTAGGTTGGGGTCCATTTGGCAACTGCTTCAACCTTAGCTGGGTCTATTCTGAGTGCAGAATCAGAGACAAAATATACCAGGAATGGCAGTTGATTCTCTCTGACACTGTAAGACTGTGTGGACATGTTCTCTATGTTGTAGGGAAGAAGAGAAAATTAGTATGTCATCAAGATATACTATTACATTGGAAAGCAAAATGTCCCTGTAGATTTAATTAACAAAATGCTGAAATACTGTGGAGGAGTTAGAGACCTAATGGCATGACAAGGTACTTGTAGTGTCCTTACCAGGTGTTGAATGCCATCTTCCATTCATCTCCCTCTTATGCAGATTAATTTGCAGGCCTCTCGGAGATACAACTTTGTGAACATTTTAGCTTCCTTCAAGGCATGGAATAATTCCAGAATCAGTGGCAGAAGATGTAGATTTTTAATCGTGATCTTAAGACCTCTGTAATCTACAGGTGGTCTAAGAGAACCGTTTTTGTTTTGTTTTGTTTTTTTTGCTTTTTTTAAGAGACAAAGGAAAAATCTGCTCCGGCAGGTGAAGTAGAGTGCCTAATGAAACCACTGGCTATGTTTTCATTAATATAGTCCAAAAGAGCTTGGTTGTCTGGGTCAGAAAATAGAAAATCAGGGGTGACTAATGGAAAGCAAAACCACAGGTAAAGAGGTATGACATATTCAAAGTGCAGCAGTTCTTAAAGATCCTGCTTGTAAAAAGGTTGATACTTTAAACAGACTTTTCTGGATTAGGTCATTAAAACATTTTTTGCTTCAGACTCTGCATGCACAGCTGAGGAGACTTGACCAGCTCAAATTATTCAAGCCATGCAAGACAATGTGCCTCATGAGAATATTTTCCATCTCATAGGCTACCTCTAGGAGACCACCTTATAAAAGATTTGATAACAAGAAACGTTTTTATGTACAGAGATAAAACTTCCTCCTGACAAAATACACCCCACCCATGTGGAGGTTCCTTTCATTTAAATAAGGAAAACCTACCTGGTTACAGAAGGAAAATGTACCCAAGGCATCTGAATCCAAAACTAACACAGTATGAAGTATGGAGTCTCCCACCAATCCTCCTATAGGGGTAAGACTCCAACACTTTGTTCAACAATGGAGGATGTCTGTTTCAGATGAGTGGGTACTTCAACTGATTCAAAAAAAGTACAGAATGACTTTCACAACTCTACCACCTCATTGTTTGTTTTTTTTCATGCTCAGAGTACCCAAAGAAAAGCTGTTAAAGGAAGCCTTTCATCAAGTGATCTGACAGTTTCTAGAGAATGGGGTGATAATCCCAGTACTAAAAGAACAAAAGTTCAAAAGCTTTTATTGCAATCTTTTTATGGTACCCAAAAAAGACAGAGGATTCTGTCCTAATCTGGACCTAAAAAAATTTAACCACTTTTTAAAAGTTCCCAGGTTCAAAATGGAGTCTTTCAAATCATTGATAGCAACCATGGAACCAGAGGAATAAGTCTGGATCCTACACAGTGTATATGGATCCATAATTAACTCATATGGGGAGCCTCCACCATAATAAGAATACATGAGTAAGAACTGAATGTAGGAAAAAGGTTTTTCTGGCATTTTGTGTGATATGGCTATTGAAGATGAGGAAAAAAAAAGGTAACACTACTATGCTAGAACTCAAGATGGCAAGCTTTAGTATAATAGGATAACCCTGAGATGTATTACAATATGAAATAAAATGCAGCTTTTAATTCAAAATTTCTCTGTTGTCCTATATAGCTTACGGGTACCATGGTGGGGGTGACAGCTCCTCCTAGTAGGCTGGAACAATTCTTCAAGAAGTGCAGGGTGGAGCCTACCCTTCTCCTAGCAGGCTACCTAGCCTCTCCCCTCCAGATAAGATTTCTTCCACCACCTAGAAAGAAGGCTGAGAATAGTTCTGCTTAGTTATTAGTTATTTTATTATTTTATCGTGGATATGGGTATCAGAATTCCCACATTAGGCGAGTTACCATTACTGACTTTCCCTGGAGGATTGCTCAGTTAACATGGTCTGTGAACCCTTCAGCCCTGGGAGAGAACCATGCAACCTTTGTCTCTCTCTCTCCAGAAGGAGTCTATCTGAGGCTCCTTCCTTTACAATGGTAATCTGAAGATGAGAAGACCTGCAAAAATAGGTGAGCAACCCTTTGAGTGGCATGGTACACTTGTCCCACTGCTCCCCTCCGCACAGGGGTACTTCCTGGAGTTTTTCAGAACTCCTGCACTCATGTTGGGTACTTTATTACTGTCTCTGGAGCATTTTGAGCTGTGTGGTAATAATTAACCCCTTTCTTGCCATGTTGTTTGAGTTGGGGACCCTTTCTCTCATTTTTACTTTGGATTAATGTGTTGACTCAGCTTTATTTGGTGTTGTGTATTTGTTTTGGCACATCTCAGGCTTTTTCTTTTTCCCCCACTTTATTTGAATTCCACGCCTTTAAGGTGCACTTTACCGCAATGCTTCATTGATCTCTATGGGACAGGCTGCTTGAGGACATATATCTGCAACCACTCTGTGTACTGAGTTGAGAGCCGTCTCATTCTGTCTGCCCTTGCCCTGTACTCCGGTTACCATCCTCTGTGTCTTTGGGGTTCCTAGGGGGGTCCAAACTCTGCATTTGATACTCCTTTGGGGAAATCATATAGCTTACAGGTAACTCTGGTAAGGCGACAGCCCCTTTAAGTAGGCAGGAACAATTCTTGGAAAGAATGCAGGGTGGAGCCTTCCTCTCCTCCTTAGCTGGTCACTAGCTATTCCTCTCCAGTTAATTTGTTCCTTGTAGAGAGAGGCTACAGAGATCAGTTCTGCTTAGTTTTTAGTTCCTTTTATTATTTTCTTATTAGATATGGGGTGTAGAAATCCCCCATTAAGCGGATTACCATTACTGACTTCCCAGTGGTGCATTGCTCAGTCAACAGGTGCTGTTTCTGGACCTTCCAGCCCTGAAGGAAATCCTTGCGTGCTATGTCTTTTCACCTGGAGGAGTCTCACTGAGGCTTCTCCCTTTCTCAGTGGTAATCTGAAGCCTGAAAAAAAGGATGAGCAACCCAGTGAGTGCCATGGTCCACTTGTCCCACTGTTTCCCCTCCACACAGGGGTCTCCTTTGGAGTCTTCCTGCACTCATTTGGGTTTATCTTGGTCTCTTTAGAGTCTTTGGAGCCTTTTGCGTTTTCTGTGGTATTTTAACCCCTTAATTGCCATGTTAGGATATTTGGGGGACATTTTCACTTCTTTCCCTTTGGATTCAGTGTTTTCTACCAATGTTTTGGTGTTCTCTATGTGTTTTTCAACTTTTAGGACACTTTTGAAAATTTTCGTTTATTTGAATTACGGCGAGCGTTACCGAATAGGCGCAATGCTCCATTGTACGCTTGGGACATATCTCTGCAATCGCACCACGTACCGAGTTCAGGGACTACTCATTCTTCTTGTCTGCCCTTGCCCTACACTCCAGTGCACATCCTCAGTGTCTTGGGGGGCTAAGGGGGATCCGGTTACTGTTTTTGTGGTACTCTCAGTGGAAACGACATTTCCCATGAACGCCCGTTCCGCAGGCTGTTTCCTGGTTGGCTTGCAGTTTAGTCACCATTTTCTTCCTTTCCTCTCATGAGTATCCTACGCAGGGCTTGGATCATTCTGCTGTCCTCCTCAGGTTAACCATTCGCTTGCCAGATAAGTGTATTTTAGCTCTTTCTGGGGTGAATTTCTTTAATCTAGGACACAGTATTGGGTTCTTCCTTGTCCTATCAGACACTTCATCTCCTGTTAGGGTGTCAGACCTGTTGGGACCTGGGGCTAGACCTAAGACGAAGGACTCTGAGGTGTCTTTGACCCCCATTACTCATTGTTCCTCGTGTCAATCAGGGCTTCCTAGAGAATACGCAGACCATTTATGCCCTTCATGCACAGCGGCCCCTCCAGCTATGATCAAGAGCCAGCTTTGGCTACAGGACTTAAAGTCTACTATGACACAATTCCCAATGCACCTTCACGGGGTCCTCCAGTCCTGGAAGCCCCCAGCACTGTTAAGATCCATGGCCCCTAAACCTCAGGGAATCCCTTATGTTTCAGATTCCTCTGATGAGGAGCTATTGGTGGATTCGGACAAGGGTGAGTGTTCTGAGGGGGCTTATTCTCAATTTTTTGGGGACCGCTTTGAGGCTGAGCCCTCTGCTGAGGGTCTCATTAAAGCTGTCTTAGATACTTTGAATATTCCTGCAGTATCTGAGGAACCTCCATCTACTTCTGATGTCTTTCAAAGGCACAAGAAGCAATGTACTGTCTTTCCACCTAATCCCACTCTTGACCAGGTTGTTCTAGATGAGTGTAAGACCCCTGACAAGCATCTGTCTCTGCCTAAGAGATTTGATAAATTGTACCACTTTGCTGAGGAGGAGTTGGCTCAGTGGCCTTTTCCTCCTAAGGTTGACACCCCTATCTCTAGGCTTTCCAAATCCACAGCTTTGCCTGTGGCGGATGCTTCTGCTCTCAAGAATTTGCAAACAGCTAGTCATAGACACTCAGCTAGGAACGAGCCTGCCCTCAAGGATTTGCCTGACAAGGTAGCTGGTCGCAGTCTTTGAACTGCAGGCCTTGTCAATTTCTTAGCTTTTAATGAATGAACTCCTCAACAGGGTTTCTATGATGGGGCGTTTGATCCTCCTACTCAGGTGCTCATTCATAGAAAGCTGGCCGCTTGAGTAGGATTGGAGCTAGAAGGGGAAGGCACTGATTACCTTTCTGGTCACCGCATTGATCACCTATCCTATTGGAGTTGTAGCCTGACTTTGAGAAGTTTTCCATTGTTCCTCTCGTTTACTTATTTTCTACTGTTTATTGGCATTTAGTCCTTTCACTGCTTCTCTGGCAAGGTTTTCGTTGTCTTTAACTTCTAACTTGGTTTCTTGAACTCTGTTCTGATGGCAGTCCTGTCATATTCCCTTGTGTTATCTTTTAAAAAGATTTTTATTTTATATAAGGATCTAACAACTGAGCAGGAGCACCTGAAAGTATGCTATAATCCTGAACAGTGTATATGTTCACAATCGTAGTGTCTGTCTCTCTGTTTAGACGGGTGGGGGTCGCTTCATTTAAATATATAACTACCCATGGTGGTATGGGTATCTGTGAGAATCAGTCATTCTCTAATCAAATAGACAGGTTCCTCTAATTAATTCAATGTCAACCAAGGTAGTGTGAAGCCCAAATTAACAAAACCCTCTTAAACACGCATATAAATTACCAGGGCATGGGAGCCAGCTTGCCTTTGAAAACATTAATGCTATGTGCCTCAATTTCCAAGGTATGGGTATTATGCAAGGCAGGGCTCAAAATTTCCACTCGCCTCCTCGCATTTGACGAGGAGAAATTGAGGGTGGAAATGGCCCCTTGCCCTGTAATCTAAGGTGACCAGATGCATAGCTGCCAACTGTCCCGTTCCGCTAACCCACTGTCCAGCTTCCCAGCCTTCTGCCCTTCTTGGTCTGTGTGTCAGCTCTCCCTCATGTGTATCTTTCGCAAAGCTGACATGATGCAGGGTTCCTCAATACCACCTTCCTGAGTCCCCGAAGTAGCTCTTGCAAGCTCATTCTCAGCAGGTCATTAGCTAAGGATGATGGGAATTGTAGTGATCCATTATGGGTCGCAGGTTGTATTATTGCATATTAACTTCACTAATGTCACAGGCGCCGCTACTGTTACAAATTTATTCATACAGTTAAGGAAATTAGAAACTTTAACGTATCGTGGAATGAGGCACTCATCTATGCACAGCGCTGCTTCAGCCTCTCTCTCCCCTTCTCTGTGTGGTTAGGGGAGAGAGAGAGAGGCTGGAGCAGCGCTGAGCATAGATGAGTGCCTCATTCCACGATATGTTAAAGTTTCTAATTTCCTTAACTGTATGAATAAATGTGTAAGAGCAGCGGCGCCCGTGACATTAGTGAAGTTAATAAGCAATAATTAAACCTGCAACGCATATTGGATCACTGCAATTCCCATCATCCTTAGCTAATGGCCTGCTGAGAATGAGCTTGCAAGAGCTGCTTTGGAGACTCGGTAGGGGGTGGTATTGATGATCCTCACATTATGTCAGCTTTGCGAAAGATACAAATCTCTCCCCACCTGTGACTCCCCTACTCTGCTGTCTTCCTCCCCATTCTGTCCTGCAGCCGCATACGTATAGTCTTGCCACACCTCTCTATCACTAAATGCAGAAATATGGGCAAAATGTAACCCTTCGAGTGCCAGAGGTGGTGTTTTGCGCTATTTTACTTTCACTTCTTCAATGCAGTAGAATCACATGTACTGTTGCAATTGGCCCTGGCTGGTTTCTCCACATTTCATACAGATTGACAGCCCAGCACTGTGCATCTGTTTAACCCCTTGAGTGCCAGATAGGTAAGCAACACATTGCAAAGCAATGCATTACCTCTTTGGCACTCAAAGGGTTAAGGTCCACCGATGGCTGCAAAGAAGGGAAAAAGAGATATTGGTCTTGAGTGAGTCTCAGGAATCCCCAGGGAGGTAATTAACCCCTTGATTGCTAGAAAGTTTAATAGAGTGACCTAATACTAGCAGCACATTGCTGCATGTACAGATACATTGTAATTTGGTTATGATTTTCACCTCCTTCTACATATTTCAAAAGTGGCCATCTTTAAGACCCAAATTCCTCTGTCCCTCATTCTCACCCTGTTATCCCTCTTTTTAGGTGATCAAACCCTATGGAGTGTATATTAGAATGACAGTGTCAAATTGCTTCACAATAAAACTCACATTAATGTTTGATTCAACTTCAGTATATGGGTTCATAAATTAGCCTCCGTAAATAAATACTTTGGTTTTGTTCTAAATCATCTTTTCATTCTTACAAAATTACCTAAAAATTATCAGTAATGCCCAGTCCACCTGTCACGCCCCCACCCACACCACCTAAAAGAGAAGTGTCCCTCTTTGACAATTTGGGCAGAATGAAGTTGGACAGTGGGGGGGGGGCATTGTTGAGGTGGACAATGTGGGCAGTGTGGAGGTGGGCAGGTTGGACAGTGTGTGAAGGGTGAACAGGTTGTCGGGGTAGACAGGGTTTGGGCAGGCAGTGGGTGGACAGGGTGGTCAGAGTGTGCGCAGTGTGTGTGTGTGGACGGGGTATGAGGGTGTGAAGTGCGTGTACAGGATGTGAGGGTGGTCAGTGTTTGGACAGGGTGTGAGGATGTGCAGTAGACACAGTGAGGGTGTACACAGTGTGTGGACAGAGTGTGGAGGTGGAGAGGGTGTGGGCAGTGTGTGGCCAGGGTGTGGAGGTGGAGAGGGTGTGGGCAGTGTGTGGCCAGGGTGTGGAGGTGGAGAGGGTGTGGGCAGTGTGTGGCCAGGATGTGGATGTGGAGAAGGTGTGAGCAGAGTGTGGAGGTGGAGAGGGTGTGGGCAATGTGTGGACAGAGTGTGGAGGTGGATAATGTGTGAGCAGCAGTGACATTTCATCAAAGAGAACTTGAGATGGGTGGAGTTAAAGGCAGAGTTATGGGAGGGGTTAAAGGTGGGGATATGGGTGGGGCTTGGCACGGAAACTGGTGGCGAATAACTTTTCAGGCCTGGCTAGTAGCTCAGGAGTTGAAATTTTGACCCCTTGCAAGGTGTGTTCATAATCCTGTTTACCACTGTATTACTACTAGGTACATCTATAGTGATGGTTGCAAAGACGTATCTGAAATAATCGTTCATCTACTGATGCCATAAAGTCGATCAATGTGTGTCTATAATTTATCCTATTATCATACTACTGATGGTGGTAGGTAAATCAACAAGAACACATTTTTCTCAAGAGCACCCTCAATTGCTTTTAACACGTGTAATTGTTGGGGGGGGGGGGGTTGAAACTGGCTTTTCTTTACAGTCAAAGAGAAGATCGCTTAATTGTAGCTGCAGCTTATTCTAAACAATCATGTCAGTAGGGTAAAAGCTGCATAAGAGTTAACATATAATTGTCTGGGCTGAAACTGGCTAGCCTTGGATGAATACAGAACACACTGCAGAATTCAAAAGAACCCAAAGCAATTCTGGCTGCTAATAATGTTGGTAACATTGTTAACTATAAAGCCGCACAATACGGTGCACAAACAAGAGCTAGAATAGGAAGGCATTGATCACCTTCCTGGTTGCCACACTGATCACCTTCCTGCTTACCACATTGATCACCTATCCTATTGGAGTTGTAACCTGACTTTGGAAAGGTTTCCATTGTTCCTCTCTTTACTTATTTTCTACTGTTTAGTAGCATTTGGCCCTTCCACTGCTTCCCTGGCAAGATTTTCATTTTTTCTAACTTGGTTTCTTGAACACAGTTCTGATGGCACTCATGTTATATTCACTTATATTAACTTTTCATGTATTTTTATTTTATATACTTTTGTACTTTATGGTGTGTTTAGTGCCTTTAAAAATGGGCACATGTAGTGTCTACATTGGATGGAATGTTTCTCTGGGACAATTCAAGCCTTCTTTAGCAATTATGTGGCTGTAATGGGGCTCAGGGTGCTTCTATTAGTGTACACTATCTCCCAGAGACCTGGCGGGAGCCTCCACCCCTATATCTGGGGAATGCTTTAATAGCGGCTGGAGAGACACTTGGCTTTATTGATGAGGAAACTGCATTTCCCATAAGCCTGTTCTTCCCAGGATTTTTTTTTGGCTAAAGAAGCAGTAGTCCTGTGCTGACCCTCTTCCTTTTTGGATTCAACCGGAAAAGCGAAGGGTGGTCTTTCCCTCCTTGCTTGCCACATTAACACCTTGCTGTCAGATAAGTAGTTTTATACATATTTAAGTAATTTTATTCTACTTTTTTGTTAGGGTCTCGGAGTTTTCAAATTCTATATCCTCTTCCCTAGATATTTCAGTAGACTTAAAAAGGAGGTTGCCATTTTTCCTCCTTGCCATTCCTTACACCAGCTACTTCTTGAGGAATGGGGGGAGCTTGGCCTTCCTAGGCTTATCTCTGTCCTGTGCACCTTTTCTGCTTTATCGCAGTGGGCAACCCCCACCCTCTCTTGCAGCAGGTCCCCTAATCTCACCTTGCTTAAAATACAGCTTTTTCTGCTGGAGGATGCTACAACATATAAGGATTAGACAGATAAGTGCCTGGTTTATCTGTTGAAGACAAATTTTTAGCCTCTGGTGCCTCTACATCCTACCTTTGCCATTACATGGGTTAGTAGGTCTGTTGCTGTTTGTAGGGATCAGCTTCTGAATGCACTCCATGTGGGCACATATAAGCATGATCTAGCGGTTATTGTATTCAAGATCCTTGAGGCTAATGCATATGTCACTGAAGTGACCTTTGTTGTCGGCAGGTTCACTGGAAAGGCCTAATCTCTCTCTGTGGCCGAGCATTATACTCTGTGACTTTAGATTTGGTTGGCTGACCTGTTTTCCAAGAAGTCCTTGTTGTCTCTTACATTGTGGGTAAACAGTTGTTTGGCCCAGAACTGAAAAAGGTCATCAGCCATGCCACTTGAGGCAAGAGTACTGGTTACGTGCAAAATCTTATTTTGCATTGGAGATGTGGTTTTCGCTACCCAGGTCTCTTATTCCTTCAATTCTAAAAATATCAGCGCTCACTAATGAGAGGTCTCTAATTGAATATACAATCACAATATTATATAATATTCAAAATATATATAAAAACCCTTAAACAGGGGAAAAAAATAATATATAAAAATAAATAAAATAAACCCAAAGTCTCTAGTCCAGCCTTCTTGGAAAATCTCTTTTTACTTCCACTTTCACGGTGCCGCCTCCCAACATCAGTCGCTGGTATTCAACTTCCAATACATGTAGAAAAACACAAAAAAGAGAAGCGCACACGATCTAAGTGTAGACTGTAATGTCAAAATATGGAATCCTCCACCAGATAATCACCTGTGAGCTCACAAAATGTCTACTCACATTTCCATGAGGCTATACCGGCCTCTCAGTGAATAAGCCTCCACTGGATCACCTCCAGTGCGGGTATCTGTATCTCTCCTGTTCCAGATCTTTCCACCAGTCTTCCCAATATCTCCCAATATTCCTCCTCACCCAGAGTAGATGGAGATGGTATAATGCTCCTCAAGATGTAGAAACTCCAACTAATACTCTATATCTAATGAGGACTAAAAACACAATAACTGTGGGCACTAATGAAATAGGAACCACACACTAGATCAAATGGTTCTCTATAGAAACATACATTTATTATAAAAAATATAAATCACATAAAACTCACATATATGTGCATATACATAGACTGAATACTATATAAAAAAATATAATTCTTGTAAAATAATCTCCAAAAGAGATGAAACAATGCTCTCACCCTACGCGTTACGTGATATATTATCACTTCCTCAGGGGTCTATCTTATATATTAGTGCCCACAGTTATTGTGTTTTTGGGACTATATTACTCCCTATAGTCTTCCCCCTCCCTTTTGTATATTCATTAGTCCTCATTAGATATAGAGTATTAGTTGGAGTTTCTACATCTTGAGGAGCATTATACCATCTCCATCTACTCTGGGTGAGGAGGAATATTGGGAGATATTGGGAAGACTGGTGGAAAGATCTGGAACAGGAGAGATACAGATACCCGCACTGGAGGTGATCCAGTGGAGGCTTATTCACTGAGAGGCCGGTATAGCCTCATGGAAATGTGAGTAGACATTTTGTGAGCTCACAGGTGATTATCTGGTGGAGGATTCCATATTTTGACATTACAGTCTACACTTAGATCGTGTGCGCTTCTCTTTTTTGTGTTTTTCTACTCTTATTCCTTCAGCAACCCAGGCGCATTCCACACCAAGATCCAAACAGACCAGACAAGAAGCCTGTGTAGATGTCCAATGCTGACAAACCTACCTCCGCATGACTTGCAGGGGTCTGGTCTACTTCAGGTTGTAGGTTTTCTACAATTTTTCCATGGCTTATGGGCTGTTTCTCTGGTCATTTTGTAAATCTGATTCACTCTTTGTCATTCCTGAGAGCCCACGTGCAGGATGGCCTTGTTGAAGGTTACATTAGTTTCTCGGATAAAGGCATAGGTTCCGTGGGAGAAAACCGAAACCTTTCAGGTTATAGTGCATTCCATTACATCAATGTGTGCAACTTGGGCATACAACAATATAGCCTCTTCTGAGCAGTTGTTTAACCCTATGATTGCCAGAGGCCCCCTCTGACACGCAAAGGGTTAAGGTGGGAGTGTGGTCATCCCTTCACACTTTTGGTGAAAGCTACTGTTTTTAGTGTTGGCTTTACCTGAAGCTGGCTTTGGAGGGGATGCCCTACAGGCTGTTGTTCATGTACAGATATTCTTCCTGGTTACATCTGGACCGGCACCATGTTGGTTTCTGATCTTTCGTTTGTAGTGTTGGTGCCTGTTGACACCTGCGGTTCATAGTCTACCATAACCCCTTTGAATCTGGTCTGTACTGAGGGGTATTTCTCTTTCCTTCCCTGGAATCTTCATGGATCCTTTGGTACATCCCCATGGTTCCTGTGTTCTACATTGGACAAAAAAGAAAAAGGAGAAAAGCCACTGGTTTGAGTCCCGGACAAGGGGGGTCCTCCAGGATTCTCTGTTCAGTAGATTCCCGGTCTTGAAGGGGTTGTTGAAGTGGTGCAGTCAGGAAGTATCCCCTTCTCTTAGCCCATGTGGAACAGAGATCTTCCCTCACAGAGAAAAAAACAGCTGTTAGAATCACAGACTTTGGGTTCTCTAGATCAAGGGACCCTTTCTTGCATTACTTCAGTTTTTTTCTTTGATGTTTGCTATACTTGTCGATGTAAAGTATACAAAAAAAAATTTTAACTGCTTGAATGCTACAAAGGTGCCCAGTGCACTGGGAAGCAATCTTCAATTCTGGAGCAAATCAGCTGCACCAGAGGGGATAAATGAAGATCCCACTGATTTACTTTGGGTTTTTAATCCCTTGAATTCTTGAGGGATCTTTGCTATGGGTTGGAGACCATTTTAGTGTATTTGGTTTACTGCGGAATTGTATAATATATATATAGAGCTATCTATCTATATATCTACTTAGATAGATATAATAGAGAGATCTAGAAATACGGTTGAGGTTGGCGCCAAAATCACCTAGACCCAAGGAATATAAAAATACAAATAAAGAATAATACCAGCAGCTACTATCCTAAAACCTGTTAGTGGGCAGGTAGAATAAAATATGGCAAAAAAAAATACAAGGAGTGCGCTAGTACTGTAAATATAGATATATTGTTGTCTGTCATTTCTGTATTAATGTCATATATTATACATACAATATAACATAAAATGCTATACAATGCTAGCAACTAGAGTCCAACTATGAACAATATAATTTGGGCAAAAATAAAAATATAAAATGGTGGTGAGAATTCCAAACCGCTCTTCTTTTTTGATTATATATATATATATATATATATATATATATATATATATATATATATATATATAAAATAGCAAGAGATAGAGATATATATAGAGAGAGAGGTAGAGATATATATATATAATATAATATAATATATATATATATATATATATATATATATAGAAGGGAGAGCGAGACTAAAGAATACTGACTATGTATTCTTACATGGATGGAAGGTAGTTGCATATTTTTCTGGCTAAATATGTGAATGTGTTAGGTATTTGTATGATTACTCTCTGCAGACAAAGGGGTTAATTGTTGTTATAAAAAAAAATGTTTTACCCCATGAATTGCAACATGGTTAGTCCATTTAAGCAGTCACTCCAATCATTAGCTTTCTCAAGTGCATTTATAGTACACAGGCTGTACTTATACCACCTTTTTATGAAAATAAATGAATGATTCCTAGTGCTTTCCATTTTACTCCTAATCAGCTTGAGCTGTAGTTTTCCTATTGGCTACATGGTGGCATTGCAACATCTCAAATTGTATCCTCTGCTGTAGCAAGAGTAAATTTGAACTCTGTGTTTAAAGGGGAACATTAACCTCTTAAAAAACTTTTTACCATATATTTAGTTATACTAGTATTAGGAAACTTTCTTTTTTAATTTACTTACTGTAAAGATATTTCTCTGTAGTCTAGTACAGATTACAGGTAACTTTGGGTAGGCAATCAGCCCCTTTATGTAGGCAGGAACAATTCTGAGAAGTGAATGCAGGGGTGGAGCCTATCTTTCCTCCTTGGCTGCAGCTAGCCAACGAGCTCCAGTAAGGTTTGTTCCTTGGTGAAGACACAAGGCAAGAGAACAGTTGCAGGATAGCTGAGCAACCCTTTGAGTGCTGAGGTCCACATGTCCCACATTGCCCCTCCACACAGGGGTCTCCTTTGGAGTTCCTATTTCATATTCCTGCACTCATTGGGTTGATCTGTATGCCTATTGGATGTTTGGAACAAGTTTCTGTGGTAACTAAACCCTTTGGTTGCTGGTCTAGCATCTTTAGGGGGATTTTGGGCACTTTCCCTACTGGGTTCAGTGTTTATTGGGTCTTGTGACATGTTTTAGTGATGTTTGTTGCAAATTTACTTCACAGTTATAACTTTGCAAAAATTGTGTTCTTGCTCTTTTACCGCATAAACGCCATTGCTCCATTCACTTCTATGGGACTTTACAGTTTGGGACATATCTCTGCAACCGCTCAACGTAGCAACTTCAGAGACTGCTCACTTTAATTGTCTGCCCGGTCAACGTTTAGTGTGTGTTGGGGGGCTTCGGGCACTGTTGGAGTACTTTTTCTGGGAAAACTACATTTTCCATGAGCTCTTGCATTGAGCGCTCGTTCCTGATTGGCTCCCGTCGCGGCAACCATTTTGTGCTTTCCCTGAGTGAGTACCTACGCTGGGCCTGGACTCTCCTTCACTTCTCAGCAGATTAACCCTTTGCCTGCCAGATAAGTATTTTAGTGATTTCTGGGGTGAAATTTTAATCATATACACTGTACTTGGGTATTTCCTTATACCTTGAACCAGGGCTCAAAATTTCAAGTCCTGAGCTACTAGCCCGGCCTGAAAAGTTACTCGCCACCAGTTTCCTCACCTAGCCCCACCTATATCCCTGCCTTTAACCTTTTAATGGAGTATAAATGAAAGGGTTGCACTAATTTATGTATATCCTTTCTATTACACACAATCAAATGCTCCAGGCAGAGAAGTATTGAGGTTAAAAATAAGTGATGCTTAAATCAGAAACATATTGTTATCTGCAGCAAAGTATGATTAACCCTATAGCTGCTAAAGCAGCTATAACTATTGCAGACCTGTTGATAAAGTGAAGACAAGCATGCAAAAAATGAAAACATACAGGATTGTGTTATTTGCATTTGTCATTTAACCCCCTGAGTGGCAAGGCAGTGTATACTGCTTTGGCTCTCAGCATAAAGGAGATCAGAATTCCACGTAAATCTAATAATACGGGTATCCATACCATGTTTACTAAAATCACAGTAAAATTCCCCTTCATCCTATGCTGACCCTACAAAAAAAAAATATTCTCAAAATATAATATGGTGTTTGCTTAAAAGCCTTAAAATATTAACATTGACAACAAATTATTGCAAAACTTTTAGTTTATTTAAATACAAAAAGGACGTTTTTCCCCATAAATATTTATGTATAGCAGTACGCAGCTCTATCACTTCTTGACTCACCTAGCAGACATATTTGCATTAATGAAAAATATTCTGCTCAAATTATTCATTGATAAGAAAACTTAATTTTCAAGACATCCTAAGTCTGTCGACAATGTTCTTATCAGTATCCTTAACCCTTTAAGGACAGAGGTGAGTGCAACATATTACAATTCAATGTGTTGGACACCCATCTGGTAATTAAAGGGTTAAATTTATCATCAACAGACGTTTCCACTGCCACCCTGTCGCTGATGTGGTTAACCCATTCAGAGGTAAAGCTACAAGCAAGGATTTGGTTAACCCTTTGAGTGCCAGAGGGGTTACGGAATGCATTGATTTGCAATGCGTTCCATACCCCTCTGGCATTCAAAGGGTTAAGTGAAATAAAGCTAAAAAGCAGCTTTCCCTTCCCCCAGCACCATACCCTTCTCCACGGTTGGTAGAACGTGTCACCGGACTGAAATGGCCAATATCGCACACATCACAATGTCGCCTCTGCTGACTGCTGCACACATAAGTAACGCTCATAAAAAGAAAACCCCCTAGTGCCGGACAAGCTGCTGTCTGCAGCTCTGTGCTGTATAAGTAACGTGCACTAGGGGGTCACATACTTACAATCTGTGCAGTACAGGAGTGAGGTACAATACGGGAGGCAGGGGAGAGGTGGAGCAGCAGGCAGCAGAGGTGACATCCTGTTGACAGCAGCGCAGTATGTAAGTGAATGTAAGTTTAAAGCTGAATTTGCATGAAGCGTTCATGCCTTGAACATTTGACTCTGTGAAAATGTCTGTTTCTTTTTAGCTTGGGGCTAGTACTAAGACTGAGGACGTTGGGGTCTCTGCATCCCCCTTAGCGCATTGATCCTCGTGTCAATCAGGGTTGCCTAGAGAGTAATCAAGTTATTATGCCCAGCATGTTCTGTTGTCCCTCAGCATTCCCCAGGGACCTCCAGCCATGCATTAGAGCCAGTTTGGATGCAAGAGTTTAAAGCTTCTACTAGAGGCCTCCAGTATTCATCTCCTCTCTTTCCATCCCAGTTACAGGGAGTCTTCTGCTCCTGGCGGCCCCCTACTTCTGTCAGATCTTTCCTACTGAAACCTCATGGAGTACCTGATGTATCAGATTCCTCTGATGAGGAACTGTTGGTGGATTCTTACGCTTAGGAATGTTTTGCAGTGGTCTCCTCTCAGTTCTTTGGAGACCCCCCTTTGAGACTGACTCTGATCCCTCTGCTGAGGGCCTGATCAGAGCTGTATTAAACACACTAAACATTCCCTTGGTTCAAGAGGTTTCTTCAGACCCCGCTGATGTATTTCAGGAGCCCAAATGGCCTGATACTTGTTTTCCACCTCTCCCTACTCTGGACTGGTTAGTGTCTGATGCGTGGTAGTCTCCCAACAGAAGGCCTTCTGTCTCCGAGAAGTTTGCAAACTTTACCCCATTTTCTGATGTGGCGCTAGCTCAGTGGGTTCATCCCCCCAAGGTGGATGCCCCTGTTTCTTTACCAGCTGCTGATGCCTCTGCTCTTACAGAGTAGACTGACGGGAAACTTGAGGCCTCTCTCAAGTCCATTTTTGCCACCGCGGGTACTTTGCTACGTCCAGCATTTGCTGTGGTCTGGGTAATGGGGCCAGTGCAGTTTGGACTGAACAGCTCACACTTGCTGTTTGTCAGGGAGCTCCTACTCCTGATATGTTCCAGCTACTTGCCAACATTTCTCAAGCCCAGCATTAGGTTTCTGCTGCTTGTTTTGATGCCAACAGTTGGTGGCAAGGGTTTCCACCATGCCTGTGGTTGCCAAACGAGCTACTTGGCTCAAGATCTGGTTTGCTGACGCTGCTTCTCAGGAAGCATTGCTCTCCTTGCCCCTTCCGGGCACTTCTCTGTTTGGGCCAGATCTTAAGGATCTGATTAGTAAGGCCACAGGGGGTAAGAGTACACTCCTGCCCATGGTTTCCAGGAAGCAGATGCTTATCAAACTTAATCATTTTTTCGTGCTTCCAGACTGAGACACATCTGGCGAACCAGGTGGTTCCCCCAGCTCCGCGTTCCTCCTCCAAGCCCAAATCACAAGGGAAGCCTAAGTCCTCCTCGAAGCCTAAGGCTTCCAAGCTTTCTTTGGTATGACTCGCCGAACCCAGATCCCCACTCGGCTGTGGGTGGCCGTCTGCGTCACTACACAGCATCTGGGAGGATTCAGTGGCGGACCCGTGGGTTTTGCAGGTCATGGCAGAAGGGTACAATCTCCCCCTCTCTCCCTCCCTTTCAGTTTTTACCCTTCTCATATGCCCCAGGGCATAGAGAAACGCCGTCTGTTTAATGGCGCTATCCAGGCCTTTCTGGACAAGGATGTTCTGGAACCTGTTCCAGTTCGGGACAGAGGTATGGGTTTTTACTCAAACCTCCTTGTGGTCTCCAAGGAGGACGGTGGCTGTAGTCCCATTTTAGATTTGAAGGATCTCTATTCCTTTGTGATCAAGACTCCTTATCACCTGGAGTCCCTAAGGATGGTGATTGCTGCTATGTCCCCGAGGGAATTCCTTGTCTCTCTGGATCTTCAGGATGCATATCTACTCATCACCATTCATCTAGGGAGTCGGCAGTATCTCAGATTTGCCTGCAACCAAGGGCACTTCCAGTTTTCAGCTCTTCCCTTTGGTCTGACTACAGCTCCTCAAGTCTTCAACCATGTCCTGGGAGCCTTAGTATTAGTCCTCCATTGGGACGGCATCAGAGTTACTCCATACATGGACGACCTGCTACTGAAAGCCCCTTCTGCGGAACGTCTTCATCAGCAGGTTCAGGACTGCATTCATGCTCTCACTCATCACGGGTGGATCATCAACATGGACAAGTCAGATCTTGTCCCATCCCAGCATTTGGTCTTCCTGGGCCTTTTCTTCAACATTCAGCAGAGCATGGTGTTTCTCACGGACGAGGTGGATCACCAGATTGCCCACAGGGTTTCTGCTGTTCTGTCTCACGATCCAGTTCCAGCCAAGAAGCTGTCCTTTCTAGTGGGGAAGTTCATTTCCACCATAGAAGTGGTCCCGTTTGCCATGGCTCACACCAGGGAACTCCAGAGGTTTTTGCTCCAGGTGTGCAGGGTTTAGCCGGACCTGCTGAAGATATCAGTGTCCCTCCCTCTTCATGTGGAACTGAGTTTGTCGTGGTGGCTCGACCTCTCCAATCTGCTGAAGGGCAAGTCTTTCCTGGTGTCCTTTTGAACCACGGTGACGACAGATGCCAGCCTCTCCGGCTGGAGAGCGGTCCTGGGTCACCTGAGTGCTCAAGGTTGGTGGTCTCCAGAGGAATCTCTCCTTCCTATCAATGTGTAGGAGCTTCGGGCGATATTTCATGCCCTTCGCCATTGGACACCTCAGCTGGAAGAATGCCTAGTCCGGGTCCAGTCCAAAACTCCACAGCTGTGGCTTACATCAACAAGCAGGGCGGAACAAGAAGTCTCGCCACTTGGTTAGAGGTCAAGGCTGTTTTGTCCTGGACAGAAGAACATATTCCTGCCATATCCGCAGTTCACATTCTGGCAGACTTCTCAGTAGACACACGGTGGACAGTGGAGAGTTGGAAGTGCACCCAGAGGTGTTCACCCTCATTGTTCAGAAGTGGGGTCTTCCTTGCATCGATCTGATGGAAACAAGACACAACCAGAAGGGTCCAATGTTGTGCTCTCACTGGAGGGATTCTCTAGCTCTAGCGGTGGATGCCATGTCCATTCCTTGGTGATTTCCTCTGGCTTACATCAGTCCTCCCATCCCCATGTTGCTCAGAGTGATAAGGAAACTGAGACTGGAGCGATGTCCAGTCATTCTGTTTACCCCGTACTGGCCTCGGCAGACTTGGTTTCCGGAGCTTCTGGACCTATCAATGGCGGAGCATTCCAGCTCCCTTGCCGTCCGGATCTTCTTCTACAGGGTTACCTGTGGAAGGAGGATCTCCATTGTCTAGCCTTGATGGCCTGGAAATTGAATCCTCACTACCACGGAAGAAAGGGTTTTCTTCTTGCGTGGTGGCGACTATGCTTAGTGCACGCTGGCCTGTTTCCTCTAGAGCTTACCATCGAGTCTGGTCTACCTTCTCTATTGATGTGCTGATAAAGACCTATCTCTGGATTTTGATTTTCCTACGGTCCTGGCCTTCCTATGGGAAGGTGTGGACAAGGGCATCAGTTTGAGTTCCCTTAAGATACAGACATCTGCTCTCTGTTTTTCGTTCAGTTGTCTAGGTTTTCTTCCAGGGCGTTGCTCATATTCGTCCTGTATTTCAGTCTCCCGCTCCTTAGTGGGATCTTAACTTGGTTTAGGGCGTCCTTCAGCGCCCTCCCTTTGAGTCTTTGGCTACTATTCCTCTACGTCTGCTGACGTGGTACATAGCTTTTCTTCTGGCAATTGTGCTCTGTCCTGTAAACCACCCATTTTTGGTGTTTCACTAGGACATGGCGGTGCTTCCGACTTCACAGGAGTTTCTCCTGAAGGTGGTTTCTGTGTTCCACCTTAATCAGGAGATTGTGTTTCCTTTTTTCTGCCCTGGCCCTTCCTCTGACAAGGGGAAGGATCTCCACTTGTTAGCTGTGGTGCATTGTCTCAGGTTTTGTGTGCATCGCACTGAGTCCATTCGATGGTCTGACGCGTTGTTCGTCATTCCTGAGGGTCCCAGGGCAGGGAGACCTGCATCCAAGTTACCCTTGTGTCTTTGATTCAGTCCACTGTTCAGAAGGTTCAGAAACTGAGGAAGAATCCTGCCACTGCTCCTTCCACTAGCTCTATTAGGGTATCTTGGGCTTCCAAGAATCAGCCCTTAGCTGATCGGTTGTGCAAGGCCCCCACTTGGTCGTCTGTGC
Organism: Rhinophrynus dorsalis; assembly: GCA_037306005.1. Lineage (NCBI taxonomy): Eukaryota > Metazoa > Chordata > Amphibia > Anura > Rhinophrynidae > Rhinophrynus > Rhinophrynus dorsalis. Next base: position 312,044,022 of record CM074720.1, on the reverse strand, counting down.
ACTCCTTTTCGAAGCACTACTGTGTTGCTGTGCTGGGGTCGGCTGATGCCAGTTTTGCTGGAGGCAGTCTTTACTGTCTAGGATCTTCTTTTTGGTTCTTCGGTGCTCCCTCACTTTTGAGCCCTGTTTGCTCTAGTTCAGTGTGCTGTGTAACAGTTCCTGAGGTGGTGTTACCCCTGTTCAGTGTCCATTGACACTTCATTTGTTATTGTTGGGCTATCTCTGATTTGATGGTTCATATATGCTCTGGTGATTTTGGGGGCCATGCGCCTGTCCTTGCCTTCCTTCCCGCCCTGGGAAACTCAGTGGTTGGACATCCCAGAGTTACCAGTAACCTGTATTGGAAGACAGAGAAAAGAGGATTTTAGTCTTACCTGTTAAATCCTTTTCTCTTAGTCCATACAGATTACTGGTCTCCCGCCCTTTCAAAGGACCATGCTTGGCTCTCCTGTGGCAGAACATGGGGGTCCTTTCAGGTTCATGCTCACCAGAGTCGCCTTTTACTTCTCACTACCTAGTCAATAGTTAGTGTCTCGAATTTACTGGAGCTGGTTAGCTAGCTGCAGCCAAGGAGGGAAGGTAGGCTCCACCCCTTCATTCACTTCTCAGAATTGTTCCTGCCTACTTAAAGGGGCTGATCGCCTATCCAAAGTTACCAGTAACCTGTATGGACTAAGAGAAAAGGATTTAACACGTAAGACTAAAATCCTCTTTTATTCTTTATGCTGTGCAGTTCCGCATTATGCGGCACTCTAAATCTTCAGCACAGCTCTTCGTGACATCCCAGTGCTCCCTCTCCACTTCCTCAATATAATGATAACCGGAGATTGCTGTAATGATAGAAGCGATTCACCCCACACCGAAGGAAAGCGTGAACGCTCTCCCTGGGGCAGCTGGGAGGGAGATAGGAGGAGAATTTAGTAGCACTGGGAAGTCATGAAGAGCTGTGCCAAAGATTCAGGGTGAGGTATTATGCAGAAGTGCACAGCTTAAAGAATAGATACATTAAAAAGTACCTAAATAAAAAAAAAATGATTCCTAATATTAGTATAATAACTAAATATATGGTAAAAAGTTTTTTAGAGGTGAATATTCCCTTTTAAAATCATAAGAAACCTATTTGGTAGTGTTAGGCAACCTTTTGGTTCTAGTTGTTGGAGACTACATCTCCCATCATCCCCACCCAGTTGAGGATAATGGGAGATAGCCTCCAACAGCTAGAGAGCCAAACACTTACCACTGCCTTATATGAACTTTGGTTCATTTGAAAGAACTTTGATAATAATTTATACGTTATGATAGCCATTTTTTAATTCTAAATAATAGTTTGATATATTGAACTTTCTAAATTTGTTAGTTAATGCTAGTTAGATAAAACTTATTAGCACAGCCGTGTGCCAGATACTAGGGTATCCTTTTAAAAGGTTGCATGCGAAAGAGCATGCGACCAAATTACAGAGTTAACATGTTGCCTGCATACAAATGTCGACATGAGAATCTCACACTGCATGACAGTGCGAGATTCTCGTGTCGCTTACTAAAAGGTTGCATCAAATACTTCCCGGCAGTAACGTGTAACCCTTTGCACCAACCTGTATCTTAATTATTCCGAGCCAGTTTAACCATATGAATGCCAGACGAATAAATGTGGAGACTTGAAGCTTCTTGGATTCATAGTGCTGTATCCCATCATGGTGCCCCGGCTCTTTAACTACAGAGAAACAGACTGAGTAAAGGGCTGGGGCAGCATGATTGGATAGAGCACAATGAATCCAAGAAGCTTCAAATCTCCACACTTATTCATCTGGCATTCATAGGGTTAAACTGGCTCAGAATAATTAAGATAAATGATGGTGCAAAGGGTTACACATTACTGCCGGGGAGTATTTGAATGCAACCTTTTCATAAGCGACACGAGAATCTCTCATTGTCATGCAGCGCAAGATTCTCATGTCGACATTTGTATGCAGTAGACATGTTAACTCTGACCTGTCTGCCTGTAGTGTAGCCAAGAGCAAAGTATTATGGAACACAGCGCTGCCCGTATCTCTCTCCGCTCCTTCTATCCCGGTATGCATGTATGTAGTTGCCACTGTAACCAGACTATTGTGACATCCAGCTGGCCATGTACATCACATACTGCGCTGTACTGATGGCAAACTCCATCTACTATTTGCAACATAGTCATGACACGGGTAAAACTGTTGAGCCACAGAGGGATATACAATGCAATGACATGCAATGCATTGGATACAACACTGCAATCACATGTGTTAACCTATTGATTGCTAGAGGTGTACACAAAACGTTGCAAGGCAATCAGTTGTGTACCCCTTCGGCACTCAAAGGGTTTGGGGGTAAATGGACTCACCTTGCATGTGAGCAATGGTTGGGCAATGCCCAGTGGAGAAGAACGGGGATGGTTATGGTTTGTGGTGTTGCCTACAGTATCAGAGTAACGATCTGTGGGTCAGGTTGCAAGGCCCACCATGCTGACATGTTTCTGTGTTTTTGTAGCACAGTGAATATGCCACACCATTGCTTGTCAAAGTGTTGTCCAGGTGTCATGACCACATGATGTTCCAATCAAGGGAATGGCAAGCAGACATATGTATGTGTGTCACGTGGACCCAGAGCACACACCTCATCAGTATGTAAATCGAGATCCATTGAATAGATCCACTGATTCCTGGGTCTTGGTTCACACACTGATGTGGTTGGTCATGACACCTACACAACACATTGTCGAGAAATGGATAGTCTACTTCATGTCAAATGACAAAGGGTTAACCAGTGGAGGAAGCTTCTCAAAGCATTGCTGAGGAATGTGTTGTGTACCCTACTGGCTCCCAAGGGTATGATGATGGTTCAGCAATAGCATGACTGTTGTTTTCACTGTGCAGTTTACAATCTTGTCTTCACCTCCTGCAGGCATTCATGGCATGAACCCCCATGGTTCAGATGTTTGTCCCTGTCACACGTTGAAGCCACGTCCATGAGGATCCCTGTTATTGTCAATGAAACATATGAGCATATATGACTGTCTTGTGTCATTGATTACTTCTCCCTCGTCAGGGTATTCAAGAGATAGTAATACCCAAAAGGTTTGTAAAATTTATATAGTAGGGTTTATTCCCCTTAGTAAAACAAGGGAACTCCCACTGCTGAAAGGTGTTTCATTTAAATGTTATTACAGCTCCAAGTTTAATTTCCAGATGCAATTTCACAGTGACCTGTAATTGTCAAGTGGCTCTGTTGCTACACCATCCCATGGACAGCTCTGGTCCAGCACCATAAATCTCCATAGATGAAATATCACAGTGGCGTGATCCTATCACATTCAACTTTGAGCTGATATTACTTCTGAATAATACACCTTTCAGCAGTGGGCGTTCCCTCGTTCTACTCAGGGGGATGAACCCTACTACATATTTGTTTAAACATGTTAGGTATTACCATCCCTTTTTGTGTTCATGTTGTTGATCTAGCTAATGTGTTTATGATGTTCAAGTTCAAATCACATCATGGACCAACACCCTGATGTTGTTTGGCTTTGATATGTGGTCTGTGAGTTGAACTTGTACAAATGTTTCTGTTTCTGTATGTGATGTGTGTGCTCACCCCTGCTGTAAAAGCTTTTGACGCCATCCATCGTACATGACAACTCACAACTTTACACCCATGTTAGATGTGCATGAGTTGTGTTCACTGCATAGCTTTGCAATGCATTGGAGACAACTCTGCCACTAACTGGGTCTGATAAATAACAGACATGGACATGTGTCGAAACAACAACTGCATATTTATTGGGTCAACAATGAACCCCTATTTTCTTTTTTTGGGGGGTGCTTTGGTCGGGGCTGCAGGGGTGACCTCCTGCACTCGACTCCATGAGGCCCTAGTGTATCTGGAGGCTGTGGGTGGCGGTGGTGAAGTGCTAGCAGGGGTAGTGGCTGTGGAACTGGATGCCTGGGCCTGGCGTAGGGTCTCCAGCCTATTGTGTTCACTCATTTCAACTACCACCTGGTCCATCACAGCTGTCAGTCTGTTGGTGTAGGTGACCAGGTGGTTGGTCAGCGTCAACTGCTGGGCCTCCATTGCCCTCATGCTGGCCAGGATGTGTGCAATGTGGTTCTCCATCTGGGTCAGGGACCTAGCACACCTCCTGGCCACCCGGAGTTGCTTTGTCTGAACTCCCAGGAACTCCCAATCCAAGATGGCAGTGTTGGTTCTTCTCGTTGTGGAGGGAGTAGAGGCCGGTGGTGATGATGCCATGTATGTGGTATCTGGCTCCCCCTCACACATTGGTGATCGGGGTGAGGAAGCACTGTGACCCTCAAGGGAATATCTGTAGCCCTGTGTCATCCCCTTCATCTCCCTGGGATCCCCAGAGTACATTGGTGGTGTGGGTGGTCGTGGCAGGGTGAACACCTCCCTTGCCTGGGGGAGTTGTGGCTCCCCTATGAGCCCCACATGTTCATACCCCAAGGGCCATTCAGATGTGGACCCCTGGGTGTCCTCCTGCCACGTGTGTCCCTGTGGCCTGGGGGCTGGCCCAAATCCAGACTGCTGTGGCATGGCCACCATCTCAGGCATCCAATGCCTACCCATTGGGGGGGGGGGGCTGGTAAGCCAGCTGCTTCTTTGGTGTTGGGGGTTCCTGGTAGGCCAGCTGCTGTGGTGATGGCAGGGCCTGGTAGGCCAGCTGCTGCTGCTGCTGTGGTGGTGGTGGGGCCTGGTAGGCCAGCTGCTGATGTGGCAGTGGGGCCTGGTAAGCCAGCAGCTGCTGCTGATGTGGTGGTGGTAGTAGAGCCCAGGATGTGGTTGGCTCCTCAGGAGAGCTTGTCACAGGATCCCCAGCAGATGCAAGCATGTATGCTGTGTGGGGAAATTAGATGATAAGATCAGTGATGTAAGCCATGACAGGAGTGCTGCAAGACCGTGACATTAACATGTGAACAGTTGAGTGGCAGGATGGTATCCATTGCATTGCTTTGCAATGCATTGGTTACCATCCTGACACACACACACACTGATTGCTGAACCTGCCAGGATCTAATATATGGATTCATAAAACCTACAGTGTTGTAGCTTTAGTCATCATATGTATCCAGGGGTGGGAATATGGTAAGGCATCCCCATAAATCTGGATACATGTGGTGAACTGGACCAACACACCTTGAGTGAAACAAGCCCATTGCATGTACATCACCTAGACCTCGACAGCAAACACACTAGGACCTCTGTGAACATCAATGCACCGGTGATGACCACTGAGTCCAACCAGTGATGTCAGCAACACTAATAGGCACAGCAAGCACACCAACAAACATGCACTGTGGAACCCAACAACACAATCAGCTGGAGGACACGTCAAACAGACTCCAGGACGGCTGGAATCCAAACACGCAGCAGACATGGGTGGGGTTTTGCAATACAATTGGAGGTTACTTCTACCCTTTCCTATGTTATGCTGTAGAGCCTAATCACTGATATGTCATGGGTTGTTTAGATCTCAGTGCATTGGCTCCACAGACTAACACAGGGATTGCAGATGTGATGACATTGCAGTTGTCATGTACACATTGTCACCTCTTTCTGACACCCTAGTGCATGTCCCTCCCCCGTTATGGTTGAGCCTTGTGAATCACATATGTCCTGCAGAGTGGTGATGGAGTTGAATGCCCCCTGGCCATCCACACTCTGCAGGCTACATATGATGCAGAAAGCTGATCTTTGACTATTCCACTTGGACTAACTACCTACATGTACAACGCCTAGCCCTGACATGCAGTACCAATACTCTGAACAACATGTCATATTGTCATTCTATGTATGACATTGTGATACACATAACAGTCATATCTTTGCCTCAAACATGATGGTGTGCATTGTTTATATGATGTGCATGATGTTGTTGTAGACAGCATGAAGGGAGTTCAACAGGGACTTGATCATTACCATTCAGGCTGGGTTTGACAAGTATTCTGTCCTTGTTTGACATCCCTCCAAGTTGTGTTTCTGAATTGTGGTGTGGAATACTGTTCAGGTGTCACTGTGTTGACGTCTGTCTGGTGGTGTCAAGATTTGTGTGATGTGTGTGTAGGCCTTGATGCACTTACCGGGGGACTGGGGGCTCCTTTCATCCCCGGTGTCAATCCACCCTGGGATTCCCTGCACTGCTGTTGTGGGCAGGGTCCTCTGCAATGCCTCCTCCCACTCCGTGTAGTGCATGCGAAGGGGCTGACTACCCCCTGTGCCGTCAGCATGCATAGCCTCCTGGACCATCTCTTTCTTGACCCTGGCCTTGCATTCGGCTCACCTCTTCTTCACAGCTTCCAGTGACTGGCTGCAGCTGGACACTGCACTCACTGCATTACGGACCTCCCTCCATGCGGCTTTACGCTTGGCCCCCATGCTGACAACCTTCCCCCTGGGGAACAGGATCCGATCCCTGGAGATGACTGCCTCCACCAGGGTGAGGTTCTCCTCCTCAGTAAATCTGGGCTCTCTCGCACTGTCCTCCTCCTCACCCCAGAGGTTCTATGAGAGCCATGACTGTGGCTATCCAGCCCTGCCTTTGATGGCCCTGGCTGTGCATGGTGCACCCCCTGGACTACCCCTCATCCCACTCTCTCCACTGATCCTGTACTAGATGTGCCTTCTCTGGCATGGCTGTCCCTCTTCCCCAGGGATCTCCCTCACCTGACCAGGGATACCCACCTGCTCCTCTTCATCCTCTCCTCCTACTCTCCCCACCCCTCTCTCCTGTCCTCACCATTCCTTTCACCCAGACACTCACTCACTCTCTGTCACTCACTTGCACTCACAGACTCATACTGTCAAAAGAAATATAAAAGTGTATGTGTTGTACTAATAAAAAAAAAAAAATATATATATATGGGCTATGTGTGTGTATGTATGTGTGTTTGAATGTGTGTATTTGGTATGTACAAAAGTGTATTATGTGTCGCTATGTGTGCTGTCAGTCTCTCCAACTCCTTCTATCTGTATTTGTGTGCCTAAACTAATTTTCTCTCTTTCTCTAGCCTCCACTCTTGGGTCCTGAGATCTAGCTCTTGGAACTCGAAATCAGACAAAGGTGCATAGGTTATTTTAGGTCTCTATATAATTTACTCGACTGAGCTTGATACTTTGGGGTGCTATAATTGGCTGGGGCACTAGGTAACGTTGGACGTTCACTTGTTTCTTTCATTAGGACGTTCCTCACGTTATTTAGTGTGTGTTTTCTGATGACGATGAGGTCAGATTTTAAGTGACTCCAGTTTTGTAGTTTTCATGTGTTATGTAGCCTGTTCTCACGTTAACCTTTCCAGGTAAGGAAGATTTGAATCTCACGTTACCTGGTCTTGGTTAACTCCTGAAGGCCTTTTTTTTCCTTCTCGTTTGTTTTAACTCCAACATTTTCATCAAGCCGTTAAATCCATAAAGAGTGAACTGTGTAGGAATTTCAGCCCTTTGTATACATAGTCTCTCCATTTTAAAGGACTAAAAGTCATTGGACAGTTGGCTTCTCTGCTGTTTTTTGCCCATGTGTGCTGTTGCATTATTAGTTTGTGCACAATTGAGCTAAATTATGATTGTCTCAGCATTGGCATTGAAGTGTCACTGCCAGTAAAGCAAGAGAGCATGAGGTTACAGAATCAGAATAAATCGATCAGAGACATAGCAAACACATTAGGAATGTCAAAATCAACCATGTGGTATATTGTTAAGAAGTAAAAACACATAGCGGAACAGATAAAGAACACTCTCCAGAATGTAGGCATACAAGTGTCAGAATTACATAAAGAGAAGAATACACCAGAATAACCACAGAGGGTTTACCACAAGAGGCAAACTACTGGTAAGTCTCAAGAACAGAAGGGTAAGGTATGAAGAACAAAAGAAGAGGAAAAAAAAAAAACAGGAGAAACACCTCACAACCTCTGGGCCACCACCACCAACAATAAAATTTAACAAGTGGATAATCACAGAGATGCTGTGATGTTTCTTATGTAAGCCAGAGCTAATAGGCTTTATTGGGAATATCCCAAAATATAATACACGATCCAGAACTTCAGACTGGGCTGCTCATAGAAATAAATGTTCTCGCCAAATAATGTAGAATCATGTAAAACAAGAAACAAAGAGCGCCTCATAGTATAACACTGTTATATTCTCAGTCCATAAGGTAATGAAACGGCACTCACAAATGTGTTGGTCAGGTCAGTCTGACATTCAGACAGATGGAGAGATTCCCCCGTCTCCATTCGGGTGAGCTCAATGAAGCAGGAATCCTCTGATCTTTTCAGACACAGGGAAAGTAGGATCCAAATGAACGGGAAAACACCCGACAGCAAAAATATAAATAGCGGCTCCAAAACTAGATATAAAATTACCATATCCTGTTTAATACATATACTGTAAAAAGAAATGGTCTAACGTTTCGTGGTACTACACCACCACTTTACCAAAGACAAAAGAGGAGCCCCCACTAAACACACAATCTAAATACTCACTGATAATCTCCCATTGGTTAATGTCACAGGCCCATCAGATATTCAATGGAAAGCATACCAGATCAAACATCAGTCCCTAACATATCCAACAGAGAGCTACATACATACATATCAAGTAATATATATATACTCTGTGTGCACAATTATTAGGCAAGTTGTATTTTTGAGGATTAATTTTATTACTGAACAACTACAGTGCTCTCTATCAATCCAAAATGTTAAGATACCTTAAACCTGAATATTTAAGAAAGCGAAAGTGAGGTTTTGGCTTTCTTAGGAGAATATCCATGTGTGCACAATTGTTGGGCAACTATTAGTGTGCAGAATTATTATGCAACTAAATGAAAACCAATAATTTTCCCATCTAACGTTTTTATTTTCATCTATTAAAGTGAGAATACTAAACAAACAACTCAAAATTTACAAATAAACATTTGTGACATTTCCAAAAAGAAATCCGTGACCAGTATAGCCAACCTCCTTTTCAATAACAGTCATAAGCCTTCCATTCATGGAGTCTGTCAGTTTCTTGATCTGTTGTCGATCAACTTTTTTGTGCAGCAGCCTCCCAGACACTGTTCAGAGAGGTGTACTGTTTTCCTTCAGCGTAAATCAGCCATTTAAGAAGGGCACACAAGTTCTCAATACGGTTTAGGTCAGGTGAGGAAGGGTGCCATGTCATTATTTTATCATCTTTAAGGCCTTTACTGGCTAGCCACGCAGTGGAGTACTTCGATGCATGCGATGGAGCATTGACCTGCATAAAAATCATGGTCTTGAAAGATGCAGACTTCTTCCTGTACCACTGCTTGAAGAAAGTGTCTTCTAAAAACTGGCAGTAAGTTTGGGAGTGGAGTTTGAGTCCATCTTCAACACGAAATGGTCCAACTAGCTCATCGTTGATAATACCAGCCCATACCAGTACCCCTCCTCCATCTTGCTGGAGTTTGAGTTGAAGTGGAGCTCTGTACACATTACTGATCCAGCCACGGGCCTATCCATCTGGACCATCAACAGTCACTCTCATCTCATCAATCCATAAAACTTTTGAAAAATCTGTCTTCAGATATGTCTTGGCCCAGTCTTGACATTTCATCTTATGTGTCTTGTTCAGTGGTGGTCAGGTTTCAGCCTTCCTTACCATGGCCATTTCTCTGAGCACTGAACACCTAGTACTTCTGGACACTGCAGGTGTTCTGGAATATGACAGCACTGGAGGATAATGGGTTCCTGGTAGCTTCATGTTTGATACTTCTCAAATCTCTGGCAGTTAATTTGCATATTTTCTCAACACATTTCTTGCAACCCTGTTGACTATTTGCCACAAAACGTTTGATGGTTCTGTGATCATTCCCAATGTCTTAGCAATTTCAAGAGTGCTGCATCCCTCTGCATTTTTGACTCTTCAGACTCCATTATATCTCTTTTTCTGCCCATTTTGCCTGAGGAAATGAAGCTGCCTAATAATTATGCACACATTGACATAGGGTGTTCATCTCCTTAGGCCAAACCCTCTCTCATTACACAAATACACATCACCTGATATGCTTAAATCCAATAAGCATTCAAGTTTATACAACTTGGAGCTGGAAAATATGCCTAAAAATAATGATATGGTCAAAATACTCACTTGCCTAATAATTGTGCACACAACGTATATAAAAATCTAAGAATTAGATAATAACATGCTTTGGCAGTCGGCTTTTGACAACCTAAAACGCTCAACAAATGTGCTCATGATTTAGAGCAGTTGTCATATCGTAAAAAAAGGTTACCACAGTGTACCGACTGGGGCATTCATATATCATACATGCTGCTATATAACCGGGGTAGTTCCAACCTACTCAATGAAGAGCTTAATCAGTTCTACCTGGTATCCGATAACCATATACTACAAGAGGTACAAATGGGTACCTCTCATATATTCAAAATAGATTAACTAAAACATATATCAAATCACAGAAGTAACTCACTCATAAACAACATTAGGACATAACAGGTATAAAATGTTGTTTACAAAAAATTTAGACTCTATGTTAAACATACTATTAAAATACCTCATACTTTCCCAAATAGACACATATACTGAGTATAAGCTATATCAATGATGATTAGGTTATTAAACTACCATATCTCGCAAACGGAAACATTATCATACACTGCATTAACTAGAACACACATGTATCGTACCAATTAAATGTCAGATTGATAAAAATAAGATCTATAGTTCCAATCCTTTTGGAGCGAACTTGGTGCTCTATAAATGTTATATTGATGACATCATCAACATGTGGGGGGGTGAGGTCTCTCTCATTCCCAGATTTGTCGAATATTTAAAACGACAATATCTGGGGTATGTGATTCACCTCATCCTCCCACAGTTCAATTATACATTTCCTGGATCTAGAGCTAGAAGGGAAAATTGGTAGTCCTATTATATCACTTACATTCTTCAAATCAGTTGACAAGAATAGTTATCTAGAATTTAGCAGCTGCCGTCACACCAAATGGTTACGTAACATCCCCTATAGCCAATTTAGGCGAATCAGACACAAATGCTCAAGTATAGATGTCTATGATTCTCAAGCAGAAAAGAACCAGAAGGGGCGCAATACCATTCATAAAGTGCAATAATGCTCCAGAATAGAAGAGAGTCCATACTCTTTATGGACACCAGCTGATGTACCTAACAAACGGTATAGCAAGCAGGGATATAAATCCGCCCTGCTCCGGATATGCAACTCTCAGGATACAAGTTATAAGATATAATGGAACCAGATGTAGAAGTAAATCTACCACAAATTTATTAAAAATAATGAAGGTAAAAATGTGATTAGGAGTATATAGAGCCCAAGCGTTCACGTGTTTTGAAGTGTTGACTTCTTCAGGAACAAAAAAATTTGGGCTAATGTAAAGAATCTATAAGCTCAATATCACATAAATATTACAACATATAAAAAAGGTATTAACCACATTTACATTGACTGTGGGGCTCCAATTATAGTGTTGTTCGGCGTCCCGAAGAAGACCAAGGTGCCAAAGACACTAGGCACATTTAAAAGAAACAACTGAATATGCCACCACCGCCCCAAACATGATAGCGAAAGAATATGACACTTATATGGACACTTTTTTTACAGTACAGATGTTGATAGGCCTTAGTCAATATGCTGGCATTTCTTCTTCTTCCTATTGTAGTAGTCAGTATCACTTGTTCTTGTCTGTCTCTTGGATGTTTGTAAAGTATACAAGTGTACAGGAGACTGAGAACATCCATATTTTAAATTTTTCTCCATATTGCTTGTACTATCGGACACATCGGTTTTCTGTGAGGTGGAGGGTTATCATATTTTACAGTATTGATTAAAAGTGTTATCTATTCCTTGAGTACTGGGTCATTACTGTGTAACCCTTCCATTCAGAAAGTGCACTGTTAGCATTGACAATTTGCTGTTATTGGGCTTTTCTTTTTGCTTGTGCTCTTTATTATCTGTTCATCTGAACAACTGCTGTACTGACTGAAGGTGAAATGCACAGACAGTTCTTATTATCCTTTGTAGACAGGTAAGTCACAGACCATGTTTATAGACTGCAGTTAGAAGGCAAAAGAGAACAACGCAACTAGATTTTACCAGTGATACCAAACTGCAAAGGGGCAAAATAATGCTGCCTTTAGGGGGTATCCTATTGAAATGTTGCACTCTAGCTGTCAACCATCAAAACAGTGAGATCAGAATGTCACCCTTATGAAAAGGGGGCGACATTCTGATGTCGCACAAGAAAATAGCATGCACAAGGTTGCACTGTGCAGAGCTTCTATCAGCCATTCATGGTGTCAGATCCCTTGACTGGAAAGCAACCTGGAATAAATGGCTCTTGGCCACAAACATTGAGGATTTCACAAGCTGCTTCCATACATGCTTGATTTTAAGCTTTCCTGCCAGATGCACAGGGTACTGTGTTGCAAGAGTCTCTTATTGTGAGACCCAAAATGGAACCTGGGGAGGGTTCTATTTTCATACCCCCATTCTGTTCCCAAGGTGATTCGCCTCCTCATACAACTCGGCCTCCGTTTTATAGGCAGTTCTGTCCACTAGGGAACACATCTGCCAATAGGACATAGTGATGAACTTCCTTTTTGGCATAGGATTTCCTTAAGGGTCCTTTACCACCTTTAGAATGAATCATTCCAGATTGAGCTGAGCTTCTCAAAGTTGAGCTTATTGGGTACACAACATACAATAAATATAATGGGGTGTCAAAAAAATGGACTAGACCTGTGTCCACCTCACAGAACCAGAACAGAACAACCACCTGCTGTGACAGGAACCTTATATTTATTTCCAAGCTCCTGGACCTCTTATCTCTCTACAGCAGGTAACACTCTCCTTTCTGAGCTCTGGAGGTCTGGTTTCCAATCTGGAGCCAGCAGCTCAGGCCGGGATGCACTAAACTAGCCAATCAGAGGACTGCCAATCAGTCATGCTTATGTGTCGCAAATCAAAAGGTTAAGGCACAGATGAATGGTATGTGACTGTGATGCGGACAACATTATGATGGGGGCTTGTGAGAGGAAGAGGGCATCTTAACCCTTTGATTGCCAGAGGTGTCTGCAGTGCATTGTGGACTTCTCTGGCACTCAAAGAGTTAAGGCGTAGATGGCTATAGTTCTTTTTTATTTCGTTATTTCTTTTTTATTTAGTTGGGTGGAAGAAGATGGGACATTCTTGTGCATGCTATTTTCTGATCTCACCCACATGGTGCAAGCGACATTCTGATCCTGCGGTTTTGATGGCCGCCAACTAGACAGCAACATTTCCATAGTAAACCCTTTTATGGCAAGTCCACATGAGCAACTTGGAACACCTAGGAAGAATGCCTCAGTTTAGTAATGTATCTTATTAGGCTGTTCACACATGCAATTTTCTCAAAGGATGTCAATGCAGCTTGCTGCAAGGTTGAGGCTGATGTATTAGGTAGAACTGATCCAACATCACCATACAGGAGAAATTAAAATGCCCATTTAAATAAATGGAGCTTTAACACCCTTTATGGCTAGAGAGATATCCAACACATTGGGAATTAATGCATTGGGGACTTCTTTTGCATTTGAGGGGTTAAAGCTCCACCGGATTTTGGGGGAGTTTTAATTTGGTACAATTGGTTTGCCCTCAGATTAATCTGTTATTGTTCATATATTGGTGAGTTGCATTTGCACAGTATTCCTGTTGCTAGTATCAAATAATCTGCCACTGTTTGTTTCTTACCTGTAATATATGAAACTCCTGTAATATATTGCTTCATTTTGGAAAGAATGTGTAACTTTGCAGATAATAAAAGACAAACTTTTTTATTTGTTTAATGGTCTCACGTGTATAGTGGTAAACACTTTCACTGGGGGACTAATGTACTAAGAACTGGAGCAAACCAGTTGAACAATTGGAGACTAAAATTCCCATTGAGTAAAATGGTGCTTTTAACCACTTGAATTCTATAGGTATGCAATGCATTTTTTTAATTGAAGGATTTAACCCTTTGAGTGCCAGAGGGGTGCACAATGTTGTGCACCCCCGTGGCACTCAAAGGGTTAAAAACCCATTTAAACTGACATAAGTCTGGGGGAATGTTATTTGTTCTCTCTGACGTAGTTGGATTGGTTCAGTTCTTGGCCAATCAAAATCCGTGTTGCTTATGGTGCTTCTACTCCAAAGCACGTCTTATTCTGTGTGTAGCCCCTTGTAGCCCTTACGTACAGACATAAATTAGGATAATTGTGGGGTAAACAAACTCTACGTAAGGTGGGAAATAGCAAGTCCTCAAACTTCCCACTCATTTAAATGGAGATTTTAACCCCTTAGATGTTAAAGGGGTATCCCAGTACATTTCTTTTTACTGCAGTGAAGGTGTATCTAGCATTCAAAGGGTTTCAAGCCTCTTTAAATCAGTTGGGAGTTTTATCTGTCCCCTTTGGTGCAGTTGGTGTGTTCCAGGGTTATACCAGTTTTCTTTTGTCCATAATGTCCAGTGTTTCAGAGCATTTTCCTATATGGAACGGATCCCTGGGAGATCTCTTTTTCCTTATGATTTTCACATCCCAGCTCTCCACTCAAGACTCCTAAATAGGGAGGTGCTTAAACCCAAATCAAAGAGCACTGGCCGTTGCTAGGAGGCAGGGAGCACATGGTCCAGAGCCAGGGGCAGTTTGTAAGGGAATACCAGCCCAGGCAATTTTTTTTTTTTATTTAAAGCAGGCCACTAGCTGGTGTTTATATATAATAGATATACAGCCTCCAGCACTGACGCCTCCTTGAATGCAAACACTGTCACAGAGAGTGCCTGAGCCGGTGGCAACACAGACCTCTCCTTCAAAATATCTTGGGACGGTGAGGTGAGATCCTCTGATCCAGGGCCGGCCCAAGACATTGTGCTGCCTGGGTCCAAAGATGAAATGCTGCCCCTACCACCAAAACCATGCCCACCTGGAGAGGCACATGTTGGCCAACTGTATCCATATAAGGGTCTTAAACCCTTAATTGCCAAAGATGTGTGCAAATCCTCTAATACCATTACAAATACAGTGTAAAGGGCACTCTATCTATAGCCCTACACATATACAACATAAGGCAGCTATGAACCCACTGTGATCCTGGAGTGATCACAAAAAGAGAAAAAGACAGAAAAAAGCTCTAATCTCAAAAAATATAATAAAATCTATAGATAGTAAATGATGTAGAAATGTTGAGAGTACAAAACAATTTATTAAGCACAATAAAAAAAACAGGTATAACTGTATTGATCAATATTAAGTACGTTTTTTTTACATATACACACACACATATATATATATATCTACATACACACACCAACATATACACACACACCAATACATACAAACACATATACACTTTTTTTTTTCATATATATATATATATATATATATATATACACACACATACACACACATGTGGTGTGTGTGTGTGTATATAATATATATAACTACATACACACATTCATACACACACATATACACTTTTTTTTTTCTTCTTCTTATGCATAAGACCAGTGGCTAGGAACCCCCAGGCCATCACCCACCTCCCACAACTCCAGCCAACATCAATGGGTCCCCAACCCTGCAGGCCCTGGTTAGGCCTTGAATCCGGTCCTGCTGTCACCTGGCTGTAGAAAACTGCTGGCAGAGGCTGCTCCTCCACAGACAGAGACTCCCGCCCCGTCGCAGCTGTACTGGTCCGGAAGGCCACTCCCGAGATGCAGCCATGGTGGGTCCTGTACCATGGAAGTATATCAGTTCGCAATCCAGTTGGCTGCTGAGGCTTCCCCTGCTAACCTCACAGCCCAGGGGCAAGCCCAGCATACCAGAGGATGGACGGAGGAAGGATACTCCACAGCAGCACAGTCCAGGCACTGTCCTCAGGGCAGGCCCTTAAGTGCCATCCCCCCACCGGCCCATGATCTAGCGGCCCACCAGGGGTTGCCCGATCCCCCCGATAGGACAATGTGCCCATGTCCAGAGCCATATTTAACACTAAAAATAAATGCAGATGTTTTGTATCCTAAGAAATTTGTCTATCATCTTTCGCTCTGAATCCGGTACGTCTCCATCCCATTGCCTCAGTTGTTTCTACACATAATGGTTGAGCTTCAGAATTGTATGTAATTAAAATTGGGCAAAATGTACACCTCATAAAAGGGCTCTCTTTATATATTTGGTTTATTGCAATTTTGGATCCTACACAAAAAGACAAGCCACCTAATTATTCACAAACTCAACACCTTTGCTCCAACAGAGTGATTCTTGCGTACTAGAAACAACCGCAGCAATTCTAGGAAAAGTCAATTGTACCATAGGGTGGATATAAAGATATGATTTTTTGTGAAAACCTGTATGTTATAGGTCTTTTGGTTCCCCCTGCTGGGCAAAACAAGAGTACTCCCACTGCTGGTAATTGTTTATTTAGAAGTTATAATCTTGTCAGGAAGTGATAAAGCTGGAATGGTGCATTGGTAAGACACAAGTGTACAATTATTTTCCTCAGCAGCTTCCCCATATTCTCCTTGGGGGTGTCTAACAGGCCATGACTTTAACTCATCTGTACTTAAGCAGCACAATCCTAATCAGAGGCTTTGTCATATAATGAACTCCCCTTTGCAGGGAAATACTAAAGACATAACCCGGCAGGTGCTCTAGGGAACTGCTGCCCTCAGTAACAGTAATGCTTTGTAGACCTCTCGAGCTTCCAATGAGTTAAATAAAATCACACCCCCAATACATTCTTTCCCTCTACATTCTGTCTAATAAGATATATAAGGCACAGGGTTAATTAATCTATGATGCACCAGCAGAATATGCCCCTACTCCACTTAACTCTCTCTCTCAGTATATGTATAAAATATAATATTTATAAACATTTACCCCTTGGATGCTGAAGACAGGTCCATGTAATTCATTGTGATGTGTATGAGACAGAAAAATGGATGTCTAACTCCTGTAGAAGGACTGATAAATGAGATCTAGACTACATTGGGATATATACATATATTTAATATAAAAATAAAACAAAAGTGGAACAATTCTGGAGCAAACCAAGTTCATCCTAGGAACAAAAAGAGGTGATTAATTTAAATTACCTTTAACCACTTAAATGCTAGAGGTCACCAACATGTTGGAAAACAATGCACTGGTGACTACTCTAGCATTAAAGGGGTTGGAAGGTCAGTTTACAGGGGAACTCATCTCTAGTAAAGTTGTCCTCTTTGACCCTATAAAGATAAGCCAGTGATGTCAGTTCTGGATAGGCTTCAGTACAGCTCTGTACTGCAGTCTGTCAGTCTTTGCCTCTTCCCCTCCCCATTAGTGCCTCGTTCTCCCCTCCTTCTCTGAGGGAGAATTCCTCCATGTGAGCTAGAGCACTCTCATTGAGGAACCCTCCAACAGAGCAGGAGGTGGGAATGAGGCACTAATGGGGAGGGGAAGAGGCAAAGACTGACAGACTGCAGTACAGAGCTGTACCGCAGCCTGTCCAGAACTGACGTTACCGGCTTATCTTTATAGAGCATTAAGTAAAAATAATAAAAAAAAACAGATTAAATATTAACTCAAAGGGAACATTAAAGGGATAGTAATGTCTACAAAAAAGTTTATCTCTGAGTCTTCTGCATTGTAAACATAACACTTTGTGCTATGTTTAACCCTTTGAGTGTCAGAGGGTTAGGCAACCCATTGTTTTGCAATGAGTTGCATACCCCTCTGGCATTCAAAGGGTTAATAACTTACTGTTCTGTAGTTTAAAAGATATTCAGTGTAAAAGGACCCCCCCCCTTCTGGCCACCTCACACTGCCTCTATGCATGGTCCAGATGGAGAGCGGTAAGGGACAAACTTCAGTAAGCAAAGTAAAATCCTTTGTCAAGGGGGGCAGGGTTTTCCTTATACTTACTGACTTAAGTTTCTCCCTCATTGCGTCCATCTGTCCCTCGTTTTGCAGTGCATTGGACACCTCTGTCACTGAAAGGGTTAAAGGGGAACTCTCACCTGTATTAATGTTGCCTTCATTTGAATGCTCCTGTGGACTGAATCTGTAATCTTTTTTTTTGTGTTTTTTTTTTTTATTAATATAATGCTGTATTCTTCCAGATTCAGTCCACAGGAGCATTCAAACGAAAGCAACATTAATACGTGTGAGAGTTCCCCTTTAATATAGGTGTTTGCTTGACTTTTCTGCATCATTGGGTTTCATCCTGCAAAAATATTGCATCTCAAAGAGAATAAAATATTTATATTACAAACTTATTTTAAAATCATCACTGAAACTATAGGATATTGGAAAGAAAATGTCCAATGGCTGCCCACCAGCCAGCATCACTCATTTAAGAGTCATTGGTAACCTGTTGTAAGGGAGATGAAATCTCTGTCTCGGTTTGGTTGTTAGGCAGATGATTCCTGCACTCACAGGATCCGGAATTGATCATGTTTGCATGCCTCCTCAGGTAAAATTTTGAGAAGTATTTGAAAAGTAAGTAAAATAACTCACAGATATTGAGCAAAATGCAAAGTCCAGAGGTTACAGCCACAAAGTACAGGAAGATCTTCTTTTCTGTAGGTTTGGAGATGTAACAATCAACAGTATTAGGACAAGGATCCATGTCACATTTCACCATCCTTGGCATGTTGAAGCCACCATATAATTTATAAAAGAGAACCAGGAATCCAAACTCAAACACTGTTTTAAAGATCAGGCTAATGACGTATGTGCACCATAAGCCACCATCCATATTCCCTGGATTGTCATACAGCTTCTTCTTGTGTCTTTTTTCTCTGTTTTCTCGGTATGCAACATGCAAAACAACTAGAAGTGATGGTGTAGACACCATGAT
This sequence comes from Rhinophrynus dorsalis, assembly GCA_037306005.1. Taxonomy (NCBI): domain Eukaryota; kingdom Metazoa; phylum Chordata; class Amphibia; order Anura; family Rhinophrynidae; genus Rhinophrynus; species Rhinophrynus dorsalis. The sequence continues at coordinate 312,025,109 of CM074720.1, read as the reverse complement.
TAGCTGTAAGGCCCAAAGCCTCACCTGGGATATAGGGAAAAAATGGTCAAAGCAAACGTTCTCGCATCCTGGCTGCCGAATGTTGCACTCAAACTCCTTCTGTTCATCTTTCCACACGTTTTCAGCTGCCACCACATACACCAGCAGTCGGAATATGAACACGACAGACAGCCAGATTCTGCCAATCACTGTGGAATATTTATTGACGCCACTCAAAATATCTCGCAAAAACGACCAGCTCATCTCACACCAGGGAAATTATCTGTCAAAACAACCAAAGAATTGTCCAAGGGTTTTAATATCTCAATAAAACTTACAGTACAAGCTCAAAATCTGAAATTTAAAGATACAACTTTACTGTCTTCCAAATGAACTATTTGAAGAAAGAAAACCACCCTCCGAATAAAATTCTGCTATAACACACATATTTAAAGATTTGCATATGTTACTTTGTGGACCTTATACAGAAAGTAAAGATGAGCAATTCAAGAGCAACCCAACTGCATATGGGAGAAATATGAATGATCATTGACTAAACCTGTTTAATGCTAGAGCAATCTCCAATATGTTGATACCCAAAAACATGCCCACTTACTCAAAGGTAATTTGGGAAATGCTTTTTTCCCTTATTTTCTTACTCTATAATTCCTAATATTTTTTTCTTTCCACTTTCCACCCATATTTTTAACCTTTAAATGGTCATTATAAAATTGTGTTTGTATCCATATTTGATGTGCTAGGAATATTACAAAACATCTATTGTGGTGTAATTGCCTGTATGTCAGAAAGCATAATAGAAATCTAGTACTCTGTGTTCCAAATAGGAAAAGTGCCATAAGCCAAAAACTGGTTTAACTGGTCCTTGCAATGAGTTTTACAACACTCCCTTTCTATATACATATTTTAATCTATGACAGTTGTCCATTAAAATCATGAACTCTGCTTTATGAAAAATGTGGCACGCATGCCATGATGGTATTTTATAACTTGTGTGTGAGGTTTATGGGCCAAAATGGAAAATATCAATAAAATAAAATGGTGTAATCATAGGGGTAAACTGACTTCACAACAGGGGAGAAATCAATATGTCCATCTATTTCAGTGGTAAGTGTTTTTTAAACTCCTTGATTTGCAACGCATTGGAGTCCTCTCTAGAATTCAAGTGGTGAAATCCCCCATTTAAATCAGTGTGCATTTTGGAAATTTTGTATTTTTTCCTCTATTTTGAAGTTGATTTAGCCCCAAATTTTCACCTGGGTATCCCTGAATAAGCATAGTAGATCAATTAAAATGACTGAGCCACTAATCAGTCTACCTGTGCTCTAGCTGGTAGCTCTTGAGGACCAGGGCTGCTTATCACTAAAGTGTTTTGGGGAATCTGTTATCAGGTAACTGACTAATAACTACCAACATAATTTGTTTAATTTGTGTTTGCTAGGCTTTTCCATGCATACACACATTCCACTGGACTGTGTAGCTACTAATCTTGTGAGTACATCACCACTGGACATATGGTGGTGTTTGAAGATTCCACACAAGGGGTGCCCCCTCCCCTTTTCCCCTTCTTTAGTTTCTACAGCTAAGGATAATGGGAGTTGTAGTCCAACAATAGCCTGAAAACCCACAACTTTCTTTCCACAGATTTAATCATTTTGGTGTAAGAGGAGTTGCAGAACAGTAGGTTACACATCCCTCAGTAGGTTAAATGTCATTTTGAGGGGGTTTCCAAGACTTCTGTTCTAAATCCTCTAGAGAGGATTTGCCTGACATTTTGGGGCTGGACTGCCTGTGGGTGGGACCAGACTGATATGAATATGGACATTTCTTCTCTGCAATGGCACATGGGAGTGAAAAATGTGACTTGAGCAGCACCTGAGTGGTCACACATGCCTTGAGCAAATCACTCTATTTTGCTTTTTCTTGGTGTTGCGTTCACATTCTTTTGTTTTTTGTAAAACACTAAGGGCCATATGCACAAATAAAAATGAAGAATTTTGGGGCAAAACAAAAGGCTCATATTGGGAAAATAACATAGCAATTAAAGGGGAACTACCACCCAACACAATCTTTACCTTCACTAAGTCCTCATCTGGCGACTAGCTGCTTAGTAGCGCTAAGCTTAGTAGCGCTAGTCGCCAGAATAATTGCCTTATTTAATAGATTTCTCCTTTCTTCCATGGGCGACAGGCAGGACGAAGCACAGACATTTTGCCATTGTGATGTCCACACGCCTGCTCTGTCAGTCCCAGCCGGCTCTAGGAGGCATTGCTAGGAGCCATTTGGCAGCATAGACGCGGGGACATCACAATGGCAAGATGTCAGTGCTGCGTCCTGCCTGTCGCCCATGGAAGAGAGGAGAAATCTATTAAATAAGGTAATTATTCTGGCGACTAGCGCTACTAAGCAGCTAGTCTCCAGATGGGGACTTGGTAAAGATTGTGTGGGGTGGTAGTTCCCCTTTAACCTTTTGAGTGCCAGAGGGGTATCAAATGCATAATGACAAAGATGTCTCTATCACAAAGAAAAGTGGAGCACCACAGGGGACAAATGAAAATTCCCAGAATGCCCTTTGATGTAAATAGGGCTTCTAACACAATGAATACTGGAGAGGTCTCCAACCCATTGAAAGACAATGCATTCAGCTGGTGCAAGTTCCCACGTAAATCAATGGAGATTTCTATATCTTCCCTATGGTTAAATTGGTCTGCTCTAAAATGGCTCTACTTTTGTTTGTGCATATGGTTCTCATTCAATAAAAAGAAAATAGATACCCATGACAGCTCTATGAAAAGTCCTATGTACGTAAACATTTTCTATAAATTAATTATCATTTTTATCCTTTATTTATATAGCGCCAGCTTATTCCACAACACTGTACAGTAGCAAATAGACATACAGAGACATAAATAAATGGAACATAGAAAACAAAGCGATCAGATGGCCCTGTTCATGAGAGCTTTAGAGGAAGGTAGGTGGGACACAGAAGGGGTAAGTGTAAAGAGCTACTTACTTTTATGACATATTGCATAAACAAAAGTATTTTCTTTTCAGTGAGTGTGCCAAGTTATGTTTGTGCTAACATGAAATTGCACTCAGGAATCAGGAACTATACTTAAAGAAATACGTGGGTATTAAGTTAATAGCAGGACATACTTATATAGGAGTTCTTCTTTCAGCAGTCAGATATGTCTAGTTATATTTGTGCATTGAATCTGCAGTTGTATGTATCTAGTGATCCCCATTTCAGGTCTGCATATCGTTCACACTTTCACAATAGACTGTACAGATCTAGTATTTGAATGAGATAAGGCTCTACCCACATTCATCTGAATAATGAAAGCATCTATAGATAGTGAAATGCCATTGTCCATCTATAGGCTACAACAAAGTTCCAATGCAAATAAAGCAGATATAGCTGACTGCTGTACAAAGAACACATATTTAGGTAACTCCTTTAAAAAATATTGAAGGCAACTTATACTTCTAAGTATAGCTTCCTCTTAAGTAAGACATTGGGGGTTATGCACTAAGGGGTGATAAAGAGGTGATAAAGTGGAGAAAACTTCTCCAGTGACATCACTTCTCTAGTTTCTATGATAATCTACAGAGCCTATTCACTAAGATTTCCAAAGTTGGAGAAATCTTAGTACATAGGCTCCATAGAATAACATAGGAATTGGAGAAGTGATGTCACTGGAGAAGTCATCTCGGCTTTATCACCTCTTTATCACCCCTTAGTGAATCACCCATTATTATATCCATATAGTGGAGGAATTATATTCATGAGAATAGCTCTGCCATTGTTATATTTCCAACAGGACTTCTATGTTAAATGCGGATTTTCCAAGTTACAACGTTTGAATGCAATGACACATTATGCTGAAATGTGAAAATCCTGGGAGGTTATATGCACTATCATGTGGTGAAGGTGGCATAACATCTGCAGTGAGAGACTCTCCAGCTTTGGTGTTATTCCATGGAGCCTATGCACTAAAAATATATGTATCTTGAAAGATCTTAATGCATAGGTTCCATAGAATAAAGTGTACGATTTATCTTCCACATTAAAAAGATAAAATGATTATTAGTTGCAGCCTATTTTACTGAGAAATGTAAAAAACAAACATTTGGATGTTAGAATTGTCTTCCACAATGTGTTGGGGACATACCGCTGTTAGAGACATCTTTGCATGAACATATATAACGTAAGGGCCGTAGTTCATCACTGCACAGATAAGGGCCGTAGTCCATCACTGCACAGATAAGGGCAGTAGTTCATCACTGCACAGATAAGGGCTGTAGTCCATCACTGCACAGATAAGGGCAGTAGTTCATCACTGCACAGATAAGGGCAGTAGTTCATCACTGCACAGATAAGGGCAGTAGTTCATCACTGCACAGATAAGGGCTGTAGTCCATCACTGCACAGATAAGGGCAGTAGTTCATCACTGCACAGATAAGGGCTGTAGTCCATCACTGCACAGATAAGGGCAGTAGTTCATCACTGCACAGATAAGGGCAGTAGTTCATCACTGCACAGATAAGGGCAGTAGTTCATCACTGCACAGATAAGGGCTGTAGTCCATCACTGCACAGATAGGGCTGTAGTCCATCACTGCACAGATAAGGGCTGTAGTCCATCACTGCACAGATAGGGCTGTAGTCCATCACTGCACAGATAAGGGCTGTAGTCCATCACTGCACAGATAGGGCTGTAGTCCATCACTGCACAGATATGGGCCTTAGTCCATCACTGCCCAGATAAGGGCCGTAGTCCATCACTGCACAGATAAGGGCCGTAGTCCATCACTGCACAGATAAGGGCTGTAGTCCATCACTGCACAGATAGGGCTGTAGTCCATCACTGCACAGATAAGGGCTGTAGTACATCACTGCACAGATAGGGCTGTAGTCCATCACTGCACAGATATGGGCCTTAGTCCATCACTGCCCAGATAAGGGCCGTAGTCCATCACTGCACAGATAAGGGCCGTAGTCCATCACTGCACAGATAGGGCTGTAGTCCATCACTGCACAGTTAAGGGCCGTAGTCCATCACTGCACAGATAGGGCCGTAGTCCATCACTGCACAGATAAGGGCCGTAGTCCATCACTGCACAGATAGGGCTGTAGTCCATCACTGCACAGATAGGGCTGTAGTCCATCACTGCACAGATATGGGCCTTAGTCCATCACTGCCCAGATAAGGGCCGTAGTCCATCACTGCACAGTTAAGGGCCGTAGTCCATCACTGAACAGATAAGGGCCGTAGTCCATCACTGCACAGATAAGGGCTGTAGTCCATCACTGCACAGATAAGGGCTGTAGTACATCATAGGTGATAAATGTCATCTCAGCTTTTTACTTTGCAGATTACTACTGAAGTTTATGGGGGGGGTTAAACCCAGAGATAAAGTTTTCACCTTCAATGGCACCATCCCACAGGTTAGTCATACATATAAAAGAAAGAGTGGAGCAATTTTGGTATAAAGCAAATGCACAGTAATTAACCCATTGGATGCTAAAGAGTTATCAAATGCTATGTGTTGGAGACCTCTAGCACCCAAGGGGTTTAAATCCATTCTTGAAACTAAGAATGGTTTTGTTATACAGTGAACACGTTTTGTCAGAGAATTGCCTTTTATACATCTGTCCTAATGAATGTCATTCACTCTACACTCTTATCTTAACCCTTTGAGTGTCAAAGGGGTATGCAACACATTGCAAAGCAATGTGCTTTCCCATCTGGCACTCAAAGGGTTAACATGAAAAGCGTTGTTCCACACGATAGGTGTCTGCTAGGTAGGTAGTGAAACACATTCCTGCACACATATTTGAAGATTATTCATATATTTTGTGATAGTAGACTGCTAAAGGCAAGTTATAAACCACAAGCCCCACTCGACATAGGGTATTCTATTCAGAGGTTTAATTAAACATAGGGTATTCTATTCAGAGGTTTAATTAAAAATTTCTTAAAGGGACAATACTTCCATGATGTACTAAAATAAATGGAACAATTCTGGAGCAATCCAACTGCATCGTAGAGGACAAATAAAACCTTTCCATTGATTTAAATATGGCTTTTACCTCTACCGACTGCTAGAAAGGTCTCCAATCCATGTGTATTAAACCTTTCAAGTAGTCAAGGAGACAAAAGCCCTGTTTTAATCTATGGGAATTATTGTTATCTTTTTACCCCCCCCCCCATGGGGCAGATGATTTGCACCAGAATTATTTCAGTTCTTAGTCCATCAGTGTTAATTGCTCACAGCATATCCTTAGTGCACTCAGAAAAGAAATACATTACTATTCCTTTACACTTTTATAGAATTTTATGCATTTAATAATCTTAAAATCATAAGAAAATAACTTACCAGTGATGAACCAAAAGCCAAACGCTTGTTAGATGCATTAAAAATTCACAACAGTGCCATTTGTTCTGACGCTCTATCTATCCCTGTGAGCGTTGACAAAGCAACCCTGTTGTTTCTAAGGAGAACTAAACTGGCGTAACCTGATCATCTCCTCTTTACTCAGATGAGAACGCCAACAGCAGCACTATTTACAGTGTACCTATACGTCCTTTCGTGACACATCCTGAAACACTGAACCTAATTATAGCCATTTGTATTATTTATTTACTGTGAAAACACACTCTTTATATGCAGTTCAAATACAGCTTAAATTGACAGGTTCAAAGAACGCAATGGGATAAAACTTGAACTTTTAGTTTAAATGTACTGTTTATGAGAGGGGTTTGCAACCTTTGGCTCTCCAGCTGTTGTGGACTACAGCCCCTCTGATCCCCAACCAGCCACTGCATGATGCGAGTTGTAGTCCACATAGGGTTGCCACCCAGCCAGTATTTTACCGGCAGGCCGGTAAAAAATTGGCTTCTGTCCAATGTTAAGTCTATGTAGAGAATGCCATGGCCGGTATTTTTTTGAAGAAAAGGTGGCAACCCTAAGTCCACAACAGCTGGAGAGCCGAAGGTTGCCCCACTGTTCTACACACAGGAGCATTAAACACCAGCTTGTTTTGCGACAGTCTCTTTTCGTATTAGTATGTTGATAAGTGCTTGATATACAAACTTATTGAATAGAGTAATTCAAAATCCCCAGTTGCTCAAACTTTCTAGAAATAACCAATTTTAGAGATGGACCCTAAACTTATCTATAAAATATAGGCCTTTATGTGGGATAAAATATCAGTTTATTCTTAATTCATCTAAATACATTTTGGTGTTTTCTGTTACCAAACCATATTGACTTACAGCAACAGAATGCTAGAGGTGAAGTTGCTCTTGACCAAGACCAGAATGGCCTGTGGCAAGACGACTCAGACCCAGAGGATCCTGGGAAAATACAGTGGAGGGGAGTAAAGGAAAAGAACCATAAAGGTAAAACAGTGGGCTTATGCACAAATGAAAATAGGTACAATTCTGGGGCAAACCAACTGCAGCACTGGGAACAAATAATAATCGATATTGATTTAAATAGTGCTTGTATCCCACTGAGTGATACAGAGGTCCACAACATATTCCTATGCATGATTCAATTGCTTAAAATCTAAATGTAACCCTGTGAGTGCCAGAGAGGTATTCAGCATAATGCAGTGTGATAGTACATAAAAGTGTTAAGTCAAAGATAATTTGGGAAATGTTAACATGCCCCCCTACACCTTGGTCAGGTATAAGGATACATTGCATACGGGTTGCACATTTAACCCTTTGAGCGCCAGAGTGGTAAGCATTGATTTGCAATGTTTTGCTTACCAATCTAGTGCTCAAAGAAAGAATACCATTTATGAACAAACAAGGAGCATGGCAAATTTATTTGGTAAAAACATCAACCAACATTTAGACATTTTTAAAAGTTAATTGAAATGTTCTCCACAATTATTCAGCTCTACAAATACTGTGAGTATAGATAACGAAATGGGGAGAAGAATACCTTATCTATTCAATACAATGGATTTACATTCGAAAGAGATATGTATACCTGGGAATATTCATATTTAGCTACCCCCTGATATCATTGATAAGTTACCCATGAAGTTCCATAGATGAATATTCTAGCTATAACAAAGGTGTGCCTTAGTCAGTTTGCAGGGGATTCTTAAAATGGTCAAGCTGTTCAGACTGATAATGTTTTGTGAGTCATGCCATGTTTGATTTTTAAAGCTTTTATAAAATATTGTGTATTTTGCACATGCAGTGGGCTATGATGTATTTTCTACATTGTGGACCTTCACCTTATTTGGGTCTATGTGAACAATTAGCAGATGGTTTTCATTTACATCCATGTACTAAGTGTGTTGTTGACAATATACTGTACTGTATAAGATGTATTGTTTGAACTTCTTGCACCTGACTATCTGCACTTTTGTAATTTTTTTTTCCAATGGGCAAGCATATTACAGTACTACATTATCAGTGGGAGCACTATTATTTACTATGATCACAGCCAGCAGCCAGCCAGTCACCTTAAAAAAATACCCTGTGGCTTCTTTAGGGTAGGTTTATAAATTATCCTTCAGACCCATTGAAACTCAGTGTGCATTAACTATTAGTGCATTGCCACTGGACTTTAATTATGGCATTGCAATTTTATTTTAGATGTATGTCAGTTTTAGGGTATTTTTATCATTAGATTTTCCATGTATTTGGGGGAACGAGTCTTGATATTAATTTAACAATCACTTTATTACACACTTTAAATCATCAGGGTTCATCTTCCCACGCCTAGGAGTAGCTTATTAAGAATAAACATATTACTCTATATCTTGTTTGTCTTCCATTGCAATTGTCATTCATGGCATCCTATAGACTGCACTGCATGCAGTGACTGTTGTACTTTCATTGATTTAGATCAAGATGTATGTCACTAGCCGAAAGCCTATAGCTGTGCATATCATTCTCCACTGACAGAAAAAAATGAATGTGGCCCTCACACATACCAACATAGTGACATTAACGCAGGTGCACTTTGTATGTGCAAATTCACTGACATTCAAACGAGCACAAACATCACCAGGGCTCTTTTACTAACAAAAAAGATGCAAATACTGTAGAATTGTTTGTTGTTGTTTTTTTAAAGTGATTTATATGATAATATATTCTTTATTTGATTTGAAAAATGTGTTCACACTGAGTACCTCCAAATAAAGGTCTGCACATCACATATAGAAACACAAAGGACACCCCTGCTCTGTACTCACTGCCTTCTACATTATTGCTATATTGGGTCAAATGCCTATAGTCAAAGTTGAGCTAGTCTAGGGCATACCAACTGCACCATAGTGAGGAAATAAACATTCCCATTAATTTTAAATTAATGTTTAACACCTTGAATGCTAGAGAGGTCTTCAACTCATAACATACAAGACATTAAAAGCCATCCACTTAGCTTGTACACAAGAGACCCAAGTAATTTCTGTATCTGTTCATACAATAACAGGAAGTAATAACTGAACAGATATTTGACACTAATATGCAATATATACATTTTCTACACATCCTAATACATATTTTTGAATGTACTTATAACTTTTGGTATTATTTGTCTTCTTATGGGGCAAGTTTATGTATATGTGCTCCCATATACTTTTTTCTCTTTTCTCTTTGTGTTCTCCTATTGCTAATAGTGTATTATGCAATATGTAAAACCTTTGTCTATGACTCACACTGAATCATTCAGCCACTCACTCTAATCATAGGTTACGCTTTTCCTTCCAGCACTGTAAAATACTGTTCTTCTAAATCTTATAAAAGCCTTTGTAGCCTATGTGTATATTTAGAAACTGGAAAACATCCAGGCTAATTGATAAGAGTACTTGTGTAGACTTGACTTTCTTGGCAAATAATAAAGCACTTGTAAACCTAATTCAATATGTGTCAGCCTATGGATAATGTATTAGAATAATAAAATGAAAGGGGTGATAAAAATATTTTAACCCCTTAACGACCCTTGACGGTCATAGTTCGTCATGGGTAAGTCTGACTTAATGACCCATGACGTACTATGACCGTCATGGAATTCCGGGGTCCCCGCGCGGCTGCATGCTGTTCGGGGAGTCCGGAATCGGATTCTTTAAAAAAAAAAAAAAAAATGCTCCATGGTCCTTAAGTGACCGCCGTGTGCGTGCGTGGCTGGTCCATAAGGGTTTAATAGGACTTTTTCTGTTGAGTAAAATAATGTAACTAACACATTTGTTTATGAAAAGCTATGATCAATGACAAAAGCTTTCAGCAGCGCACAACATAAGGATGAAAGCCCAGGAGCAAGAGAAGAGATGCACAAGGTTCGATACAGTGACAATATTTATTTATTTAATTTGTTTGTCATGAGAAAATTTGGCTATGGCGAGTAAGACACACCTAACCATATATATACTAAGAATAAGGTATTTCTTTAGAAAATGTTTTACCAGGAAGAATCCATTGAGATTTCTCTCGTTTTCAAGTATGTCCTGTATAGTTTACAATAAAGGGTTACATATTTACACAAATAGAGAGTCATATATACATACACACATTAACATACATACATACTGTTTTAGCTATAAATAAGCATTGAATTTTAAGGATTTTAGACTGGGAGAAGATCTGATTATTTCAGGCAGATTATTCCAGACTTTTGGAGGTTTGTAATAGAAGGCAGATTGTCTGGTTTCTTTCCTATAATGTGGTATATGCAGTGAATTGTTAGCAGTGGAGCAGAGGTTATAGTTAGTACAGAGAGCAGGAGTGAGCAAACTGCTCAGGTAGTCCGGTAGTTTACCAGAGAAGTGGTTGTATACTAAGCAAGAAAGGTGAAGGGCACATCTAGATTTGAGTGTTAACCAATTTAGTTCTTTAAGCATATCACAGTGATGGGTAGTGTAATTACATTGGCAGTGAAAGCATCACTGAGTGTGCAATAAGAACTCCAAAGGAAAACCCCTGCGCGGAGGGGCAGCATTCGAAGGGTTGCTCACCTTTCCTGCAGATCTTCTGTCTTCAGACTACCATGTATTAAGAAGCCTCAGTCGGCAACTCCTGAGGAAAGAACTTGAACCCGAGATTTTCACTCCAGGGCTTAAGGTCCACAAAAAGCACCTGGATACTGAGCTAGCCACATCTAAGGGCATTGTCAGTTATGGTAATCAGCCTAATGGTGGTATTCCATTTCTAACAGAATAGTTTTAGAACCTTTTTTACCATAGCAGAACTGTTCTCTTGCCTTGTGTCTTCACCAAGGAAGAAATCTTACTGGAGCTGGTTGGCTAGCTGCAGCCAAGGAGGGAAGGTAGGCTCCACCCCCTGCATACAATTCTAGAATTGTTCCTGCCTAAAATTAAAGGGGCGGATCGCCTACCCAGAGTTACCAGTAACCTGTATGGACTAAGAGAAAAGGATTTAACAGGTAAGACTAAAATCCTCTTATATGGAGTGTCAAGTTTACTAAGATGGATTTGTGTTGTTGGAGTATATACTACGTCCCCATAGTCTATGACTGGCAGCAAAATCTGCTGTACAATACTTTTCTCCCAAGGGGACTTAAACATGATTCGTTTCTAAGGAGAGTATGATTAGACTCTGTTAAAATGGATAGGTGGGTATTGACGAGAGAACACAGTTTGTGCTTTGTCCCAAATACCATTGTGACCGTTTTGTCTGTGTTTACGAACAGTTTGTTCTTTGCTATCCATCTTTCAACTTCAGAGAAAGCATGTTATAATATGGCTTCAAGTTGTGATGCTTTTGAGTTTTTAGCATACATTATGGTGTCATCTGCATATATATGTACAGAAGATGCTTTGCAAACCGTGGGAAGATCATTTATAAAAAGAGAAAATAGAAGAGGGCCAAGAATGAAGCTTTGGGGAACCCCACTTGTTACTTTGAGCGGAAGGGAGTTATTGTCAGCAACTGACACATACTGCGTTATGTCTGATAAATAGGATCAAAACCAGTTTAGCAAATTATTACTCAATCCTGAGCTTTGGATTTTGCTTATAAGAATATTATGTTCTTCTGTGTCAAAGGCCTTTGCAAAATCTAGGAAAATAGCTCCGTTGAGTTCACCATTTTCCATGCCAGTCTGGATATCATTGGTTACTTTTAGGAGGGCTGTGACTGTTGAGTGATGTGGACGAAAGCCTAATTGAAGGGAGGTAAAATAAAGGTCTGTCAGTAATACTTACATAGTTACATGTGTACACATTTCTCTAGAATTTTAGATAATGTGTGGAGTAGGGATATTGGTCTGTAGTTTGATACTACATTTTTATCCCCACGTTTATGGATAGGCACAACTCTAGCCACCTTCCAGGCTTTGAGCATATACCCGGATGACAAAGAGGCATTAATTAAAGATGCAGTAGGTTGGGCCATGACCATGGCACTGAGCTTTAATAACATTGCTGGTAGTTGGTCAAGGCTAGATTGTGATTTCATTTTTGGATCGAGGTGATCATATATTTCGCTTTCATTTACTGGCATGAAATTGAATTAACATAATTGGACCAGGTAGCAGGTGACAATGACTGTTTCTATGCACAGTTGTACTTCAGAATTACCTTTGTTTTGTTTAATCGGGGTACATCCAACAAAGTAGCTGATGGATGCATTAGCTATTGCTATGGGGCACTGTATTGTTTCTTTGCCTATTTTTATGGTTGATGGGTGAGAATGGTTAGGGGGGTTGTAGATGTTTTTTATAACCTTCCAAAGGTTGTCCAGTTTTGCTATGTTATTGTTCAAGTTGTCAGTAAAATATTGTGCTTTTGCTAGTTTTGTTTGTTTTGTGCAAGTATTCCTCATTTGCCTGTATGTAGTATGATCATAAGTGGAGCCAGTTTGTTTAAATTTTGTCCATAAGGCATCTCTGAAACTGTATAACTCAATCAAGTCAGTCGAGACCCAAGTTAGATGGGCGCCCCTAACCCTGATCCTCCTTAGTGGGGCATGGGTATTACAGACCTGTAAGAGTTCCGAGTTAAAAAAGTAAATTGCTGAGTCTTGGTCAGGTATTACGTGTACCATGAGCAATTTCTTAAATAATTAAGGAAGGACTGAAGATTATATTTTCTAAATAATCTTGTAAGTATGACTTTGGAACATGATTTGACTGTTTTTATTTTACACAGTAAACTGTGGAGTGATTACTATACACATTTGCAAGTATGCCTGAATCCTGGATTCTTCCAGGGTAGATGGATTTTGATTATTGCCGTGTGATGTTTGTGGGTGTGTTGTAATGGAATGTTTGCTGTCAGGGTTAATAGATAGGTTAATTTCACTAGAAGTGTATTTCAAAGTTCTCCACAGAAGTCTAATGTTCAATCTCACACTTAGTCTTATGTGAAGTTTCACCTCTGCAGTGGAAAAGTCTGAAATACAGCTCTAGAATCTGACCAGCTTGAAGATGCCATCCATATACATTACTACACATGTGGATGACATCTTCAAGCTGGTCAGACCAATAATCTCTTATGGCTTACGTTTGGTTTTTAACACTTTAATAAAGTATTGTATTTTTTTACACAAGCAGTGGTATAGTATATATTTTCGTGATGGTGGACCTCCCCTTGTTTTTTGAGTCTATAATGTGAACAATTAGCAGATGACTTTCCTTTATGTTCATGATGGTAGACCTCATTTTTTGAGTCTTTGTGAACAATTAGCAGATGATTGTCCTTTATGTCCATGTGCCAAAGAAATAAGTGTGTGGTTGTCCACATACTGTATAATAATGTATTGTTTGAATGTGGGGTCACACAATGTTGTGTATAAAATGCTCTCATTGTGAAAATGAGAAGTCCTTGCACACAACACTTTGCAGTTTGTACATTTTTCCAATGGGCAAGCACATTACATCTCTACTTTATCATTGGAAACAATATTATTTACTATACTCACAGCCTGTGATGCAGCCAGTCACATTAAGAATGCTCTATAGCATCTGCAGTGGAGGGTTATAAATTATTCTGCAGATCCAGTAAAACTTAGTGTGTATTAGCCATCAGTCCAATACCAATGGACTTTGTTTAATTATGGCATAGTAATTTTATTTTTGAACTGTCAGTTTTAGGGTCTTTTTATTTTTAGATTTTCCATGTTTTTGGGGAGCAAAGATTGTGACATTAAAATCAAGAACTTTATTACACATTCTAAACACAGTGACTCATCTTCCCAGGCCCAGGAGTAGCTTATGACACATTATAGACCAATCTGTCTTTTGAGAATGCATTTTGACACATTTTGAGCACATTTTCTATATTAACAATATTATCTTGCTTAAGCCTTCCATTATGCTTGTCTCTCATGATATCCAATAAACCGCACTGTAATATATGTTCTTTTTAATTATTATTAATACTATTATTATGTAAGCTGTACCTTGAAAGGGAACCATAAGACCATGTTTTGGGGAAACCCACTAGTGTTCCAGCTGAATAACAGTGCACCATGCAGCCCTACCCGGTTTTAATTGCTCTTTTGACTCTTTCAGTGCTGAGTTGCTATTTCCTGCTTACATTAGAAGGATCACTGCAATCTACTGCATTATTAATGCACTATGCAGCCTAATTGCACTATGACATGCCCCGAGCAACAACCAAGGCTTGAAACAATAATCCTACCCCGCAGTTCTCTGGCCAAAGGTTGGCAGGATCACAGGTCCTTCCTTGACCACGCACTTTTACTTTTACCAGCAATTCCACTAATTTGGCAGTAAAGGTCTAGGGGTATATTATATATTTTATTATTATTTTATATTATATTATATATTTCATTATTGAGGTCTAGGGTTTGTGTGTGTTGTGGGTGGGGGTTCTTGAACCTCTTGTGGGCCATATAAATACCCTTTATAGAGGGTATTATACAAAACATCCACCACACTCTAATTGACAGAGGACAGAGAGTGGATCATTCAAGCCCTTGCTTTTGACAGTTTTATTTAATACTAGCAGAAATTTACCAGTGTTAACTAGGTTAACAAACACACTGTTTTCTCTTACAGGTTCTTGTAAAGATGCAATACAGTCAGTTTCATTGTCTCTCTCACTCTGCAAGCCTCTTTACCTCCATCTCCCACTTCTTCACTATCTCTCACTGTTGTTCATGATCTTTTGCTTTCTCTGTCTTTTATACAGACACAACAGTGTCACACTCCTTCTCTTTCAACCTCTTACTGTCTCACTCACTGTTGCTCTGTCACTCTGTCTTCCACTGTTTCTATCTCTCACATTCTC
Source organism: Rhinophrynus dorsalis (assembly GCA_037306005.1). Classification (NCBI taxonomy): domain Eukaryota; kingdom Metazoa; phylum Chordata; class Amphibia; order Anura; family Rhinophrynidae; genus Rhinophrynus; species Rhinophrynus dorsalis. Next base: position 312,009,868 of record CM074720.1, on the reverse strand, counting down.
TGTGTCTCATGTACTCTCATGCTTTTTGTCATGTTCTCTTTAATGCTCTCTCAAGCGCTCACTCTTGCAGTCTCATTTGTGCACTCTTGCTGTGCTTTTGCACTCTGTCTCTTGTGCTGTTGCACTGTCACTTGTGTTTTCTCTCTTGTTCTAGTGCATGCTTGCACAGGCACTCTTCACTCCCTTGTGCTTTTTAGCATGCTCTCTCTTGCACATTTTCCATTGAACACTCTCTATTTTGACCCCTATCTATCTCGCAGGCTGACTCTCATGCAAAGTCTATTTTCCACTCCCCCTTGCACGCTCACTTGTACTCTCTCTTGATCATTCTCTTCTTCCAGTTATTCTTTTCTCTATCATGCACTCTCCCTTGCACTCTCTCGCTTTGTCTTTCAGTTTCTCTCACACTATCTTTCAGTGCCTCTTTCTCTTTCAGTCTGTCCTGCTGTCAATATTACTGTCACTTTAAACTCTCTCTATTCCAATCTATTTCACTCATTCTCTCTCTCTTTCGGTCTCTCTCTCTCTTTCAGTCTTCAGACTTTCTCTTTGTCTGTTTCTATTTCTGCCTGGTGGATTTTCCCTTTACAATAGTTTTGTTGCACTGACTGGAAGTTATATGAGGCAATGGCTCAATATTGCTGTCGCTTTAAACTAGGGTTGCCACCCAGCCGGTATTTTACTGGCAGGCCGGTAAAAAATTGGCTTCTGTCCAATGTTAAGTCTATGGAGGGAATTCCATGGCCGGTATTTTTTTGAAGAAAAGGTGGCAACCCTACTTTAAACTCTCTCATGCTATCTCTCTCTCTCATGCTATCTCTGTCTCTCTCTCATGCTATCTCTCTCTCTCTCTCTCTCTCTCTCATTCTATCTCTGTCTCTCTCTCATGCTATCTCTCTCTCTCATGCTATCTCTGTCTCTCTCTCATGCTATCTCTCTCTCTCATGCTATCTCTGTCTCTCTCTCATGCTATCTCTGTCTCTCTCTCTCTCTCTGTCTTTCAGACTTTCTCTTTGTCTGTTTCTATTTCTGCCTGGTGGATTTTCCCTTTACAATAGTTTTGTTGCACGGACTGGAAGTTATATGAGGCAATGGCTCAGGTATGAGAAATCAGTCACAAAAATGATTGTGAGAAACCAGCTGACATGAAACTAAATTCATGTTATGGGGAAATGTATTTAAGCTGTTAACTTTTTGATTTAAAAGGAACAATAGCACTTCTATAGACCCTTTAAGGACCAATGGGGTGTGAACACCCCTCTGGCCCCTAAAGGCTTTATAAACCCCAGTGTACCTTAACCCCTTAGTGACAGCCGCGTTCGTACGCGGCTGTCACCTTAACGCCCGCCGGACATTTTTTTTTTTTTTTTTCAAACAAGTCCGGAGTCTCCGAGCGGCGTGCAGCCGCACGGAGACCCGGACTTCCGTGACTTACCAGGTACGTCCTCTGTCACTAAGTGACAGTTTCTGCGGGATGTACCTGGTAAGTCATCCATCGTTAAGGGGTTAATCTGGGCAAAAATTCCCAATTACTACTATAAATCAGTTGTGACTGAATTAGATCTCCAAAATGAATCTTTTAAAAGATTAGGATTAAATGTCCATGGTGGCAGACATAATTATTTTTTCCGGACTTACGGACCCCAAACATCTCCCACAGAAGTCTTGCTAAGAGCCTCAAGTGGGAGGAGACTGGTGTCCTTAATTCCTGCAGGAAGAATCATGTCTACTTCCATGCATATGTTACCCAGTGATAACAGAATATTAATTCAGGAGAACCAGTCCACTCAGGACTAGGCCACTGATTTTGTGACCAGATTAATTAGTCCTCAGAGTACCAGAGAAGTATCCAATGCATTGCAGCACAATACCTCCCTGGCACTCAAAGAGTTAAGTGAAAAGGGTTTTTTTTTTTTTTTATTTTTTTATTAGGAGGTATTATTGTTCCTTAATGAAGGGGTTAAGGAACGGATTTGAAACCAATGGTTTCTGGCGAGGTCACAGTGGTAACAATGGTGAATTATAGCCGGTCAGCTATTTAAAAAAATATTGATTTATTTATTGGCAAACAGTCAAAACTGGTATTTATCAGACATCTATTCTTGAACTGAACAGTACTGGCAGGCGGGGATTAGATCTTACTGGTCTAATAGCTCATATTTGTGTCATGATCACCTGCCTACTCCTGTCGATCATTCCTATCCTGCTACCTGATCACTTCATTCTCTACCTTACTCATGTCAATCATTGCTCATCAACGCATCTCTGTCCTCCTAATGGAGGAGTCCCCTTTTTATACCTTCCTAGACGCTAGAGACTTTGCATGTTCTTCAAACCTTATAGAGTTGGTATCCTGTTGCTATTTGATCGTTTCCTGTGTATGACCTCAGGTTTCCAGTTTGACTTCTCTCCTGTTTGCTTCTTATGACCTCGGCTCTGATAGACCACGTCTGTCTGCTTCTGACTCCTGGCTTACGACCTCAGCTACGATCAACCACATCTGCCTGCTTCCTACTCCTGGCCTACGACCTCGGCTACGATTGACCACATCTGCCTGCTTCCGACTCCTGGCTTACGACCTCGGCTACGATCGACCATGTGTGCCTGCTTATGACAACAGTTAAGAATCTACAGCCAACATCCAGTAGTGTTCATATATTTCAGCTGGAGTCCACATCCGCCATGTGGTTCAACTTTTGTGGTGTGGAGTGTTCTCATCCTGTCATCTGGCTTTAATCTCGGCTTTCGCAATCTGCAGCAAGGGTACATTTCTACACTACCTCTGTTCCCTAGCATCGCTCTCTGTCCAGCGTATTCTAGCCTCTAGAACCACTTGGTGTGCACTCATTTGTTCTTTATGACCATTACAGTGTGCAAGTTAACTAGGTATAAAAATTGTTTTGTAAAAATCGCAGGCGGACCGCACCCTGGAGTCGAGAGGGAAACACTGGATGCCCCTGTGTTAAGGGGACAACAACATGCCTGTAGTTATATATATTTTCAACACTTTACTGCTCCACAAAAAATATCTGACTCCCTAACTATTTGAACTTACAGCATGGTTTTGTACTGCACATATAGATGTTGTGGCATTGCACAGTGCAACATACACAATAGTTTTCCCAGACACCCCACAGTACGTCAGTCTCCTTTGAATTAATGTACAGTGTTGATTCCGCTCTAAAGGTTTGATCCAATACAAAAAAACAACCGATGGTAGTTTTTCAAGCACAGTAAGCCATCCAATTACCTGTGCTGTGAAAAACTACTGCATGAACAAAAAAACACGTTGGGTGATAAATTTTGCACCCATTGGAAGCAACTGTGAATTTCTAATTCAGTTTCATGCATTGGGCAGTAACATGCATGGATGGACCCCATTTTATCACCAGAAATCTATGCTTACTGTTTTTTTGGAGTAGAGTCCCATAACATATGTTTCAAACTGCCAGTGCTGGAATTGAAGGGGAAAAATACTTAAGTGACCAGAGTTAAATGGACAATCATGCTACCACTCATATTATGCCAGTTACCACAAGCTAAAAGGCAGAGAAAAATAATCTGCACAATAAGGCTAAAAAATGTGTTCCCCTGTGTAATCCCCTGTATTTTAATCCCCTTATTTAAATTCTTGCACTTACCACACTTCTGCACTTCCTTCAATCCTCTTATTTAAATTCTCACACTTACCACACTTCTGCACTTCCTTCAATCCCCTTATTTAAATTCTTACACTTACCACACTTCTGCACTTCCTTCAATCCCCTTATTTAAATTCCCACACTTATCACACTTCTGCACTTACACACTGAGACAAAATTCACTGTATCTCTGTTGTTTAAAGCAATAATACACCAATTATAAACATAGCAATTAACCACTCCCATCACACCAGACTGCAATTAGTTGTATCACAGCAAAGGGAGGAAAAAAAAACCCATTGAGATTTGTTTTTTAACCTCTCCCTTACCACACTACACCACACAAAAAATGCTGATTCAATGTCCCCAGCAAATATCTCAAGCACAGCTTTTCAGGCCACAGGTCACTGATCAACTTATATTTCTCACTTTTTGTTATTAAAAGCAAGAATCCACCAATTACAAACACAGCAATTAACCACTCCCATCACACCAGACTGCAATTAGTTGTATCACAGCAAAGGGAGGGGAAAAAAACCCCAAATAGATTTGTTTTTTAACCTCTCCCTTACTACACCACACAAAAAATTATTATTCAACTTCTCCAGCACATATCTCAAGCACAGCTTTTCAGGCCACAGGTCACTGAACAATTTACAGACCTCTCTCTCTTTTTGTTATTTAAAGCTGTACTTAATTTAATGCAGAATCAGTTTTGTGTGTTTACCCCACTGTTATCTTCTCTCTCTCTTTCACTCTCCTATTGTGCTCTCTTGCTATATCTCCCCCTCTGTCTTGCTGTCCCTGTCTCATACACAGAAACCAGTCAGTCTCATTGTCTCTCTCACTCTGCTAGCCTTTCTCTCAATCTCTCACTTCTTCACCACTTCTCCCTGTTGTGGTCTGTCTAAATCTGAATTTCTCTTCCATACACTCACTCAGCTTCTTACTGTCTTTTATAGACGCCACAATGTCACTCCCTCACTCATTATTGCAGTCTCTGTCTCTTTCATGCCCTTGCACATTCCTTGTTTCTAATATTTTCTGTCTCTCTTGCTTACTTTTGCACTCTTTTGTGCTCTCTCACATGCTCTCTCAAGGTCTCACTTTTACACACTGTTGCTCTCTCTCTCTTGTGATCTCTCTCACATTATCTTCCTCTTGCATTATTTAGCTTTTGCCCCCTCATGTGCTCTCTTTTTCAGTCTTGTACTCTCTCTGTTGTGCTCCCTCTTTCATATACTCTCTTTTCTTCTGCCTATTTCACTCTGTCTTTGCTCTATCTTTCAGTCCGTCTCTATTGCTTTCAGTCTCTCACTCACCCACTTTCATTCTCTTTGTCAGTCACTCTTTGTCTTTCTTTTAGTTTTTCTAAGTTTGTCTGCCTCACTTTCAGTCTGTCCCTCGCTTTCAGTCTATTTCTCTATCTCTTTCAGTATGGTTCTCTAGCACTGATTGCCTCTTAGTCTGTCTCTCTGTGCCTCTCTCTCTCCCTCTCTCTGTCTGAACATGATGGGACTTGAAGTTCAGCATAAGCTGGAGAGCCACATGTCACCAGCACTGCATTTGTGTATACTCTGTATTGCCACAGCTGTTAAACTGACAATCTGGGAACCCTACCAATTACACTGTTATGATGCAATCTAGAAATTACATTAATTCTTTCACTTTTGCTGGATGGTAGTTTTTGAAGTCCAAGAGCTGCCATCACACAGAAACATTACAAAATCAGCACTACGAATAAAACAATACATTAATATGCAAAAGTATTTTCAGCATTTATGCATATACATTGCACTGGTTATATGTCCATAACCCTCTTAATCCATTGGGTGATAGAGATGTCTCCAATAGTATCCGAACTGTTAAATAAACACATCATAAATAAATTGAAAAAATATATATAAAGTTATAAATACTGAAGGTATTTACCTTTTGAATAAAACAGACTCCCACTGGTGCGAGATGCTGTCTTAATTCAACTTTGTCACTAGAGAGATCCTTGTATTGACCTCACATTTACATTATAACATTACATTATAACAAGATCCACTTTTAGTCATTTTTTCTATAGAGTAAATAAATCAAGTTTGGCTAGACTTTCTTCATACTCCATTTCCTCAATTCCCTTAATTCATGTTGTTGTTCATCTCTGTACTCTCTACAATCCTACTTGTTTAGAACAGGTGTCCAAAGCTGCACTGCATAGTCAAGGTGAGGTCTTAACAATGATTTGTAGAGCGGCAGTATTATGTCATTCACAGATTCTGTTTTGTTTGCTTTTGCGACTACTTTTCACTATTGCCAAGTTTTCTACTTACAAGTACTCCAGGATCTTTATCTAACAAAAGGTCTCTCAGAATTCTCCCATTAAGGTCATAAGTAGTATTCATTTTTGTTCTTCTCAGATTCCTAATTTTTCCATGTCTTTGCCCATTTTGCCATTTTATGTAAATGATTCTGTGGAGAACAAACATCCTGTTCTGAATTTATCATCCTGCATAATTTAGGGTCATTTGAAAATATTTAATTTTTTTCTTTCTATTCCAATTTCCAGATCATTTATAAATATGATAAAAAGGACTAGTCCAAGTTCTAAACCCTGTGGTACTACACTCTCAACTTTAATTGTACTAGAGAATACGCACTGTTGTTGTAAATGGAATATTCACATCAACACACTGTTACTTAAACTTCAGCTATTTTTTTTGTCTAATCAAAAAGGTTATACCCTAATTCAAATTTCCGTATTTCATACTCCAGTCTCCTGTGTGGCACTGTATCAAATGCCTTTGAAAAATCTAGATGTACTACATCTATTACTTTACCATTATCTACATTGCTTCTTATTTGTTCATAGAAGCTCAGTAGGCTTGTTTGGCAATATCTATTACTCATGAAACATGTTGATTCCTACTATTAATTTTATTTTTAACACTGTAATTGTGACTATAATCCCTTTTTATCCCTTAAAGGGATAGTAATGTTTCATAATAAAAGCAGCTCTAATTAATCATCATAGTATTTGGACTTTGGAGAGTATTATTTCAATTCTGTCAGAGCTGTAGTTCAAGAGTAATTGAATGGCAAAGTATCCCCCTCCCACCCCTTTTACTGATGTAACACTACTCAGCCAGAGCAGAAGGGAGGTGCCCAGGTAGACTGCAGAGAAGGACAATCTTCAATTAAGATAAGGGAAAAACCTGAAAAACTTGTCAAGGGGGGCAGGGCTTTCATTGTTCTCATAGGATGAAGATTGTCCCCTTCTGTTATCTGTCTGGTCTATGGACTGGATTGCACATCTGAGAAGAGATGGCTTACACTAGGTAAAAGGGGCGGGAGGGTAAACTTTGCTTGTGAATATCTCTCAAACAATAAAGGTTTGAGAGATAAGACATATCAGTCTTCATGTTTTTTTAATGCCTACAAAATAAAATAAAGATAAATGAAGTATTACTATCCCTTTAAAGCAATTTCCCCACTACTGAGGTCAAATTTACAGGTTTATAATTCCCAGATGCTTAGTTCTCTTCTTAAATATAGGAACCACATTGTCGTCACACCAATCTTGTGGCACTGAATGTGAGGAAAGAGTCTTTAAACATTTAAAAGAGTGGACTTGCCATACTGTGTTTCCAAAGAACCCTTGGACTTATACCATTAAGATCAGATTTTTTGTCAGCCTTAATTTAGTCCACTGTTCCACTGACCTCTTCTTGTGTTAAATGGATAGTAATGTTTCACAAAAACAGCAGCTCCAATTAATCTTCATAGTATTTAGGCCATGGAGAGTGTTATTTCAATACTGTAGTTGTAGTTCAAGAATGCTTGAATGATAAAGTATGCCCCTCCTGCCCCTTTATCAAGTGTAAGACACCTCCTCTCAGATCACAGCAAGGGAAAATCTTACTGAGAGCATAAGAAAAACCCTGCCCCCCTTGACAGGTTTTTCCTTATGGTCACTGAAGATTGTCCCTCTCTGCAATCCATCTGGACAGTCTTAGTGCTCTGAGGTGAGCAGTGTTGCATCAGTAAAAGGGGTGGGAGGGGATACTTTATCATTCAATTACTCATGAACTACAACTCTGACAGTATTGAAATAACTCTCCCTTTAACCATATAACTGATAATTTTATGGTTGTACTTCTTAGTTGTTGAGACTTCTACCATTATATGTTCACTAGTAAATACTGATGACAAGAATATGTTCAGAACTTACCCATCTCATTTTTGAAAGGTCCAGTGCTCTGCTTCATTTTTTTTTTTTTTAACTTTTTATGCATCGTAAATATTTTTTTTAGATTAGTATTTCTTATTCAAGTTTCATTTTCTGTTTTTGGTAACCTATTTGACGTTTTTGCAGTCTTTGTTGTACTCCCTGTATTTCAGGAAATAATTATGTGTTCATTCAGACTTGGATAATCTAAACACCTTTTTGCTTACCATTTCCTTCATAATAGTTCTATTTAAAACAGTCTTTAAATTGTAATAAATCTGGAAATATGCATCTCTCCACTCTGAAAGTAGTCTTGTTTTACTCAACAGAAAAATTATATACAAAACATACATATTTCACTAAAAAGTTTATTGCTTTTTTTACTGTCCTTTTAAAGGAAAACAAGAAAAAAATGATTAAGTTAAAATGTCTTTTTGGGCCAGTATACATCAACTCATCTAGGCGCAGTTTTTAATTCTTCACAGCACATTTTCAAAAGTGATGGATTGATTTCTTTAAATACTGCCTTGCTTTTACCGCCAACCCGCAATTCAACATGTTTTCATTATGATGATTTTTTTGAACATCATGGGACTGTCACTTCGTAGCAAATAGGTAATTTTGAAACAGCTTTCAAACTCACCTGTCTGTTGTGCTCTTTATTTAAAATAATGATATTATGGATGTGTGTTTATGCAAATTAACAAATACCAGCTGGCATAGACACAGCCATGGAAATAAAGCTGAATAGCTAGAAGAGTATTGCTTTAATCCCTTAAGGACCAGGAAAATCTGCGTTGGATTTCACTTAACCCCTTGACGACCCATGACGTACATGTATGTCATGAGTTTGCGGTCCCTAAAGGACCAAGGACATACATGTACGTCATGGAATTCCGGGCTCCCCGCTCGGCTGCACGCCATTCGGGGAGTCCGGAATCACATTCTCAAAAAAAAAAATGCCCCGTGGTCCTTAAGTGACCGCCACATGTGTGCGTGGCCGGTCTTTAAGGGGTTAAGGACCCGAGCAATTTTTACTTTTTTTGACTATGTCTTTGTTCAACCATATTTTCTCTTTAATTCCTTTAATACACCCATACAAATGATATGAAAAACAAAAAGGGAGAAAGGTGCAAAACTGATCTAAATGCAGACTATTTAAAATCTGCAAAATTCAACCTCCACCATGTTTTATAGACAGTAGTCTCCTTCACAGTATGAACAACACCTCTTGACTGTGGGCAACACTCCCACTCACCTTCTCTTGAGGCTAGATCCCGCCTCAAGGTATAAACGCCTGCACTGGATAAACCCCCAGTAGTGGTACACTGTATCTTTTTGCTCCTCTGCTTGTCCTATTTACTTTTCACCCATCCTGACTGCCATCACAATCTTATGCAGCTTCCCTCTAGGGACTATAGGACTCTATGCTAAAGGGACCTTAGTTAGTAGGAATAAGTGTCACTACACTCATGGGGCCAGTACATAAATATTTATTAAGATCCACACAAATTATATACTTCTTTTTTAAAGGGATAGTATTGGTTAATTTTAAGTTGATTTAATATTGTAGACATTAAAAAAAGATTAACATCAATGTAAGTCTTATCTCTCAAACCTTTATGGCTTGAGAGATATAACTTGCTAAAGTTACCTTTTCCTGGCTGTTTTACTCAAGTCTGCCATCTAGCTGACAGCTGCAGATTCCAGTCATTTGACCAGACAGAGGCTCTTCAGTAGAGCTGAAACTACACTATTTAGAAAGTGTGTTTTCAAGCCAGGCACACTTTGTAGACCTTCCAAATTAAGTATTTATCTTTAGATATCGTTATATCGGCGCTGCTGAAGAGCCACATCTGGTCATGCAACCAGAATCTGCTTCTGACAGCTGTACAGCTCGTCAAGCAGAAAGGGGAGGGACCAGAGAACTTTATTTTCCTATATCTCTCAAACCATAACGGTTTGAGAGATATGAATAAGTGCAAGTACTCTCTTTTAATTGTATCTACCATATAGTTAATACTTTTTTCTGACAATACTATCCCTTTAAGCACAAGTAGGGCTTTCTTTTGATGCCACAATTATATGAATACCTCATCGTTTAATTTGATTAAAATAGAAAAAAAGAAGAAAAAATTTAAAGAACAACATTTTGCTTACCTTTTACTGTCAGGATTTGTATACTATTAGTTCATTACAAAAAAATACCCCTAAATATATTAACTTGCTTCTCCTGAATATGAAAGTACCCCATATGCTAGTATTTCAATCCCTTTCTCACATTTAAAAGGTAAATATTACAAGATGGACACCGTTATTTCCAACCTGTATTTTTTCAACAATTGGCATATAAGTATCATAGCTTAGTTGACGGTGCCACAACCCAAAAATGTCCCACAAAGGTATATGTTTCTGAAAATTAGACAACATAAGGTAAATAATCAGTAGAATTTTGGTGTTTTTGTATGCAGCTATTTTTCCAGAAATCTGTTCCAAATTTGTAGAAATATTTAGTTTTTTTTGCAGTTTTCACACTTACATTTCAATATTACTGTTGATATCAAGCACGGGATAGTTGAATATTTTAAAAAATGCATTGTTTAGTTTTAAGCTTCTTCTGAGTATGGAAATACCCCATATGCATAGGTTTCTCAAGGTTTGGGGGAGCTACGGGGCCCAAATAGGAACATGCGCGTTTCCAGTTTCACACTTTGAATTTTCACAGCTTGCATCACTGGTGTCATGTCTGATCTGGGGCTGTGTAACAGTGCTCCACTTTAAAATTTCCCCCAAAAGTGTATATTTTTGGAATATAGATACCCAAGGCTTTCATTTTAGGCATGTTTTCAAATTTTTCACACTGACGTTTTACCACCAATCCCTCATAAACTTGATGTAAGTAACAAATTCAGTTGCTTCTTCTGAGTACGGCAATACCTCATATGCATAGCTTTCTCATGGTTTGGGGGAGCTACAGGCCAACTTTTGAACAAACATTGAATTTTCACAGTTTGCTTAACTGGTGCTGTGTCTCAATCGGGGCTGTGTAACAGTCTACATTTTAAGATTTTCTCCCAAAATTGAATATTTTTGAAAAGTAGATAACCCAGGCTTTCATTTTAGGTGTGCTTTCAAATTTTTCACTCAGCCATTTTACCACCAATCCCTCGTAAAACTTTATACTAATTAAAAAATCAGCGTTTTCAACACTTAGATTTCAGTTTTGATGTGGATTTCAAGCACAGGATAGGTGAACATTTAAAAAAAATGCATTGATTAATGTTCAGTTGCTTTTTCTGAGTACAGCAATACCCCATATACATAGGTTTGTCAGGGTTTGGGGAATCTACTGGGAACAGTTGGGAACATGCGCGTTCTATTTTCAGACGTGCCATTTTTACAACTCGCTTAACTGGCACCTTTGTCTTATTTGGGGTGTTTAGCAATAATGCAATTAATATTTTACCCCCAAAATATATTATATAGAAAGGAATACAACCCTGAGTTTTAGTCTAGGTGTATTGTGGCAATTTTTTCTCAGTCATTTTACCACCAATCCCCAAAACCTGCAGTAAGAAAAAAAAAAACAACTGTATTTTCACACCTATATTTCGGTGTTGCTGTGGATTTCAAGCACAGGATATTTGAAGATTTGTAAAAATACATTGTCCACAATTCAACTACATATTCTGAGTATGACAATGACCCATATGCATAGGTTTGTCAGGGTTTGAGGATTTACTGGGTTCAGTAGAGAACATGCACGTTTCCATTTTCAGACATGGAAAAACAGGGTTGTTCCCATTATATTTAGATCATAGTGTTAGATCTAAGGAGGGATGTATTTTGGGGGAAAAAACAGTATATTTCAGGGGGAAAGCGTGGCCAGATAATTAAATTACAGAATTACTGCATCACACGTGCGTGATACTGCTTGAAGCAGTCACCAATGCAGAGCCCAGGTTTTGTAGGGCAATCAGGACAGTAGAAGGTTGTTTCTGTCCATTTGCCATTGCCGTAACACACCCTGCAGTATTTCTGTGGCTTACTCTTTTCGGGGGTTGGGGGGATTTTAAATGCATAGTGTCCTAAACCGGGTCTCTGCTGTAAAACTGCTGTTGCCCCTTCAAACAAAAAACAGGAAATGACATGCATTTGGAACTGCAAAAAGTGATTTTTTTTGAGTGGGGTTTGCCAATTTAAAAATTACATATGAATTATAAATGGCAGTCTGCATAAGGAAAATAGCAACCTTCTTATACCAGGCCATAGATTCTCATGGTGAGGTAAGGCTGCATGAGTTGATCACAAAGATCACCACCCCCCATGTGTTTATTGTAGCCTCTGATGCAGACTGGCTTCCAGAGGACAATGCCACGGATGGAGACTGGCACAGTTTCCTCGTCATGTATAGTTATCAGCATATACACGTCCTTTTTGTCTCGAAACTTGACTGCCAGCAGCTCCTCTTGGCACAAAGCTAAGGATGTTCCCTTTCGTTGCTTGCAGTTTATAATTTCTTTGGGAATTTCTTTACAATTTAGTCTAACAGTGCCACAGGCCACTGTGTCAAAATAAAAAAGTGATTTAAGTAAAAGGGGGCTTGTGTAATATTTATCTACATATAACTGGTATCCTTTATTTAATGAGATCCCAAACAATTTTGCCATTGGTTCCCAGATATTCAGGGCAACCAGGAGGATCAAGCTGGCTGTCCTTGCCCTCATAAATATGAAAAGTGTAGGTGTATCCTGTGTTGCTTTCGCACAGCTTATAAAGTTTTACTCCAAACTTGGAGTGTTTCGAGGGGATATATTGCTTAAAACCCAACCTTTCCTTATATTTCATTAAGGATTAATCAACAGATATTTGGTTTTGGTGGGGTATAGCTTTCTGAAAAAATTTTTTGCAAATAAGTTATAAGGGAGTGAATTTTATACAGCCTGTAATACTGGGGGTGATATTTGGGGAGGAACAGGGTGTTATCATTGAAATGCATGAAGCGCAAAAGCATTTCATAGCGTCTCCTGCTCAATGTTTGGCCGAAAATGGGGGGTAACACATACAAGAATTTTACTCCAGTATGACCTGATGCTTGGCTTTTTAATTATCCCCATAGCCATAGTTAGGACCCATAATTTCTTGAATTCAGCAACATCTGTGGGGTACCATGATTGCTGCTTTGAAACATAGTGTGTGGGATTGGCTGCAATGTGCTGGGCTGCAAAAATATTTGTTTGCGCTACAATCTCCCCCAAAATGTCTTCCCCAAAAAATAAATAAAAAAACTGCTCCTGGTTAAAACCAGTCAAATCTACATTTATTCTTGGGCTGCCTGTGAAATTGGGTATTTCTGGGCTTAATCCCACTGGTGGTACCCATTCCCTAGGCCAGTGCTTTCCAAACTGTGTGTCGCAAAACGTTGGTGTGTCGGCTGCAGTGTGTAGGTGTGTCACAGGCAAAGGTGCCGTTTACACAGCACAAGATTGTCATTCTACCCAAGTACGAGCTACACTGGGAGCTGAGATAAAACACTACTGCTTAATGGTCTCATTTACACAGCTGGAGATTGCCTTAGTGTGCTGCATACATCTGGAGCGCCACAAAAGATTTGTAACAGCTGGAGTGCCTCCGTGAGCTGCATACATAATATGTATGCAGCTCACGGAGGCACTCCAGCTGTTACAAATCTTTTGGCGCTTGAGCTGTTAAAATCTTTTGAGATGCCACCTCCACTATACCTCTGCCCTCTCTTTGGGCTGCCAGGCTGGAGTGTCCCTGTGCGCGAAGGCTGCCTGTCACATGGCTGATGCTTCTGCTTTTGGCACTGATGAGACAGGAAAGATGGACAGTACTTCTAAAATCAGTTATGCGCTATATATTTAATAATGCGACATGAGACTTGCTCTTATATGTAGCGCAACATTCTCATGTCGCCCTTTTAAAAACCACACAACATGCTTAAAGGAATAGTAATGTTTCATAATAAAAACAGCTCTAATTAATCATCATAGTATTTGGACTTTGGAGAGTGTTATTTCAGCTCTGTCAGAGTTGTAGTTCAGGAGTAATTCAATGACAAAGTATCCCCCTCCCGCCCCCTTTACTGATGTAACACTGCTTAGCCAAAGCAGAAGGGAGGTGCCCAGGTAGAAGATGATCTGCCGCACTTGATCACTAAAATGAGAGATCAAAGGGGGGAAATCAGTTGTTCAATGTATTACAGTGATCAAATGATAAAAAAAAGCTATTTTTTCTTTTTTTTTTACTTTGTTGCAAGGCTGGAACAACGACAGGAAGACTGGAACTCTTCAGCAACGAACTCTCTCCGATATCGGAGCACCTAGTAACAGCCAGCCTGCATCTCTCGCATAGCACACTGTGGCGGCAATGGGAGATTTAACACTTGACGTGCCAGGACTATCACTGGTCCTTAAGTCACGGATAAGCATGGAGGTCCAGGCACGTCATTGGACATGAAGGGGTGAAAACAGAAAAACAGCAAACAGAACATAGAGATGATTTTTAAAACTCTTTCAAAATAACTTATTTGTTACAAAGATAAAGTTCTACTTTAAAGGGGAACTCTTGCCTATGAGAGCACATCGGGTCACATGGAGTATTCGAGCGTCAGAGAAGGAGGAGGGAAGGAGACAAAAAAGGGAAGCAGAAGATTGACAGCCATCTGTACAGAGCTGAACCAAAGAGAGGCTTGATGTGACGCAATGTGGTAACATTTTAGAAGCAATTTCACCATAAAATTAGTGATTTGGAAAGAAAAAATACTCTGATTTAACCTGTATTGGGGACAAAGAATTAAATCAGTATTACTTTATACGAGGTGAGGTTCCCCTTTAAGTTCTGCCCAAATAAACATATCATTATATTTACCTTTTTTAAAAATGCAACAAAATGATGGTACTGTGGAAATTCCCCAGGTGCTCAAAAACATGAGTGTTATGTGAACATTCAGTTCCGAGTGGAACGTGTGTATGAACACAATAGAGTAGAAATCCTGTGGAAAACCATCTATACCAAATAAAAAAACGCTAAATTTAAATGAGGCATTTAAGTCATTGCACCTACAAGAGGATTCTAGAGAAAAAAATGGTCAGAAAGAGCCAACATTGAATTATATAGTTGGATAAGTCAACAGTATAAGATGATCGCTTGCTCAGAAATTGCCCATGTTTAAAAGTTGGAGCAATCCTGGGGCAAACCAACTGCATCATAGGGAACATATAAACAGTCCCCAAATGTCCACTGGAGACCTCACTAGCGGTGCGGGGGTTATATCCCAAATTAAATTAGAGTTGCCACCCTTTACTCTTGCTGAACAGAAGCACAATGCTTTGTGCTAAATGTAGTTTGATGCTCCACATTTTTGTTGGTCAAATTCTAACTTTATAATTCTTTCCAATGGGAAGCATAATTTATGCCCTGCAGGCAATGTGTTGGGAGTCCTCTCTAGTATTCAAAGGGAATAAAGCCCCATTTGAATCAGCTGCACAACCAGCCAATTGTAATCGGTGATCTGGTGATAGGTGTGTGCTCTAATCAATGGAATCCCTTCTCTGGAAATTGCTGTGAATATGGTGCTATTCACATAGGCAATTTTTGCTTCAAATAATGCACCATAACACAGTATGCTGCAGCTTTGATGAGCTCATGAACTAGGCATATCCAGGTTTCAGCATGCCTGATCTACACAGTGGACTATGATTCATATGGGTGTCATTGGAGGTTGCAAGGATGATTACACCCTCCAATGACTTGCCAACCCACATTCACATCAGTTAATGATAGACAGCCATATGGGCCAGCCTTCAGATCAGAGCTAAGTAAGTCTAGGCTGTTTGGCCTTACCTAAAATGCAGTTAAGTCACCTTTGTAAACAAGACCATAAAAAAGCTACTTTTAATCTAGCTGATTATGTAAAAAGTTTCTCACCCCTAATGGAATCAAGTCCTCTGTATCTTGAGTGCCAGAGGGGTATGGAATGCATTGCAAAGCAATGCTATCCTTACCCCTCTGGCACTCAAAGGGTTAACTATCTGAGCTTCTCCCAAAGCATACATACAAGAGTCAAGTGATGGCAAATGTTTGTCTCCATATATTTGTAGCATTAGTTTCTGTTTTGTTTGTGGTCTCTGCAAGATCTCTAATACTGTTCCATATTCTCTGTTCATCTGTCTGACAGGTTTCAGGTAAATTAACCAAACCACTTCCTGCCAGGATAATAAAGAGGCATAGAGTATGTCGAGTGAGACATAGGAACACTGAGCTGTATTGAGGGGTCACGTGACATGCCTTTCAGCAACTTCATATAACAAACTCAGAACAACAGATTGTCCCACAGAATAAATGTAAAAGTCCCAGCACTAATGGATGTGCCAGAGGGTGTTGGTGACATTTTCCATATTATTAAATATTCAATAGAAACCAGTGTCTATTTGCCATGATTTCGAGCCCACAAAAGCCACATCAATTAACAAAAAGTATAATCATCCCAGGACACACAAACAATAAAGCAGAAAGCATGTACCTAGCAACATCTAACATGGCTGTCTGAAGATCATTGCTGTGTTTCTCACAAAATAACACAATGAGACACCAAAAAACATATGCACAAAGAAAATATATATAATATATTGCTTCACATTTTTATGGCTCCAAGAATGATGTGAAAAAGTTGGTGGGAAATGGAAGGTCTCCCAAAGAAGATCTATGACTGCTGCTCCGATGTGTTGAAAGCTGTCCTAGGGATTGTATCACCTGCATGTTGGTACAGATAAAACTGAGGTGTCAGCTGTACTTGTTTGTCCCACAAACCCCTCCCCTTTAGATTTTATTCATCCAGTGACTCTAAACTCCAGTCATCAGGACATATCAATAGGTCAGGTTTTAAGGCTTTTCCTAAAAAAATATGGTAATCCTTTTATTTTGTCTTCGCTTATTCTGCAAGGGCATTATATGTAAAGTCGAACTGCCTATATTTTTTATTCATCTATTACTTTATTTTTTTTCATGAGTACCTTTTTTACACTCTTACGTTTCTGACAATAATAGGGCCGTATGTTCAAAAGTAAAGTGGAGGCGTTCTGGGACAAACCATTTTCACTGCAGGGAAGAACGAAAAATTCCAAAACGTGCCATTCATTTAAATGGGGTTTTTACCCCCTTGAATGCTAGAGACCTCTCTAGCATTCAAGGGGTTAACGTCCTCATTTATATCAATAGGAATTTTTAGTTCTCCCCTATAGTGTTAATGGTTTGCCCCAGAATGCCTCCACTTTTCTTTTGAACATATTGCACTTAACCTCTTAAGGGCCCATGACTGTCCTGGCACGTCATGGTTTGGATGTGAGATAAAGACCCATGACGTGGCCGGACTGTCATGGATTTCAGGGCTCCCCAAACGGCTGCACACCATCCGGGAAACCCTGTGTTGGATCCACAAAAAAAAAAAAAAAAAAGTTCCGTGGTCCTTAAGTGCCAGCCGCGAGCGCGGGGGTTACATTCCTTAAGGGGTTAAGCTCCTTGAATTTCTGTTTGTGGAGAGTTTTCTGGTCAGTTTATCATCAAAGCAGAATATAATAAAGTGTTACACTATCCCTGCAACTCTGAGTGTTCTGTATGCGGTTTTTACTTTGTATATTTCTCCGCACACCTTCTTTCATAGTACCTAATAGAAATCTCTCTGGAAACAGATCCGGGGAGCTCTTTGACAGGGACAAAAAAAAGCATGAAAAATAGAGATGATGGGGAAAAATATATATGCAATTTCACTTTACATATTACATACCTGCAGAATATGAAGACTGAAAATAAAATGTTACTCTACCTTTTAAGTAAAAGTAGATCAATCACAACTACGGATAACTCACCTGTAATCAAGCATGAATAGCCTGAAAACCTAGCTGCAACAAGCTTCTGTTGTTTCATTGCAATTGCACAGAGACAGACATGAGCACTTTCAAAATATGTAGGGAAGGGTCCTTGGATTTGTTTCCAATTGGAGCCCAAGTCACCATTAGTTCATGATCCCGAGTCACCATTAGTTCATCACTTGTTGGACCCTCCCAGCAACAGCTAAAAGGTTAATATTCATGATTAGCTACAGAGATCCAGGCAAGAGGTTCAATAGCAAATTTATTAAATGTGTATCTTGAGACAGCTTAACAGTTCCTTAGCTAACTAATTGCCTCATCCTGTTAATAATTATTTTTGATTATTCTTTACTCAATAGAGGGGATAGATTTTTCCCATATGGCCAGATTATCCTGATGACTGCATTGCACATGGATGTTGGGGGTGTTGTTACTTCACCATTGGGCCTTTTGTTGGGGGGTGCCCAATGCGTTGTATGTTAGGGTGGTGGTGCCTCTTTGGTGTCTGCGGGATCAATTATGATATATAGATATGCTGAATGTGAGTTGAGGGATGGAAGGATTAATATATTGCTTCAATTATTGAAAGGGTTGCTATATTTCTCTAATTTCATGTATGAAATGTAGAGTAAATTTGTTCATGGTTACATTTGATTTATGTATTTTAAGATATACAGTAATGTGCAAAAGTTTTAGACAGGTGTGAAAAAATGCTGTAAAGTAAGACTGCTTTCAAAAATAGATATGTTACTAGTTTATATTCATCCATTAACAAAATGCATAGAAAGTGAACAGAAGAAAAATCTAAATCAAATCAATATTTGGTGTGACCCTTTGCCTTCAAAACAGCATCAATTCTTCTAGATACACTTGCACAAAGTTTGTTAAGGAACTCGGCCGGTAGGTTTTTACAAACATCTTGGAGGACTAACCACAGTTCTTCTGTGGATTTAGGTAGTCCCAGTTGCTTCTCTCTCTACACGTAATCCCAGACAGACTTGATGATGTTGAGATCAGGTCTCTGTGAGGGCCACAGCATCACTTCCAGGACTCGTTGTTCTTTTTTACACTGAAGATGGTTCTGTATGACTTTGGCTGTATGTTTATCGTTGTCATGCTGCAGAATAAATTTGGGGTCAATCAGATGCCTCCCTGATCAGGGCCGGATTTGCCATAAGGCAAAGTAGGCACCTGTTTACAGGCGCAGCCACTGAGGGGCACCTGCCAATGGGATATGGTTTTTTTTATTCTTTGAAAAGATTAAGAAAAAAAAAAAATGGCCACCGCGCCCACTCCATGTCGCACCTCCCTGGCAGGAGATCTGAGGGGCGCCTGCCAATGGGATACGTTTTTTTTTTTATTCTTTGAAAAAATAAAAATTGGCCACCGCGTCCACTCCATGTCGCACCTTCCTGGCAGGAGATCTGTTGTCTGCGCCTCCTTTGGTACAGTCAGTCCCGTAGTTGCTGAAGCTCCCTCGTCGGCACTGCATTCCTGAATAGACCTCCCAGCACTCTGCATTCCTGAATAGACGGCACGGGAGCTTCAGCAACTACAGGACTGACTGTACCAAAGGAGGCACAGACAACAGATCTCCTGCCAGGGAGGTAGGAAACATATAATGGGAGGGAGGGAGGCATGCAATGTGAGAGCAACTTGGAGATGGTGGGGGCAAGTTGGACCTGAAGGGGGGCATTGTGAGGGCAATTTGGAGCTGATGGGGGGCAAGTTGGAGCTGATGGGGAGGCAACATGGAGATGGGGGGCAATTTGGAGCTGATGGGGGGCAATTTGGAGATGGTGGGAGCAATGTTGAGCTGATGGAGGGCAATGTGAGGGTAGCATGGAGCTGATGGGGGGCAATTTGGAGATGGTGGGGGCAATGTGGAGCTGATGGAGGGCAATGTGAGGTAGCATGGAGCTGATGGGGGGCAAGTTGGAGCTGATGGGGGGCAATGTGAGGACAATATGGAGATGGTGGGGGAAATGTGGAGCTGATGGGGGCAAATTGGAGCTGATGGGGCAATGTGAGGGCAATAAAGAGATGATGTGGGCAATGTGGAGATTAGGAGCATTGTGGAGGTGTCCAGTGGAGATGGCCAATGGGGGGGGCGCTTTAGATTTCTGTGCCTACAGGCTCCTGAGATGTAAATCTGGCCCTGTCCCTGATGGTATTGCATGATGTCTGTATTTCTGCCTGTACTTCTTTGCATTGAAGAGAATGTGAATTCTGGCCAAATCCCCAAATCCATTTGCAGAAATGCAGACCCAGTCTTGTAAGGAACCTCCGCCATGCTTCACTTTTGCCTGCAGACACTCATTCTTGTACTGCTCTCCAGCCGTTCAGTGAACAAACTGCCTTCTACTACAGCCAAATATTTCAAATTTTGACTCATCAGTCCAGCGCACCTGCTCCAATTTTTCTGCACCCCAGTTCCCACCTTTTCGTGCATAATTGAGGTGCTTGGCCCTTTTTCCACATCGGTGGTATTGTTTTTTTGGCCACAAGTCATCCATGAAGACCACTTCTGACCAGACTTCTCTGGACAGTAGATGGGTGTACCAGGGTCCCACTGTTTTCTGCCAATTATAAGCTGATGGCACTGCTGGACGTCGTCTGATTGCGAAGGGAAGTAAGCATGATGATTTCATCTGCTGCACTAAGTTTCCTTGGCCGGCCACTGAGTTTACTGTCCTCAACGCTGCCCGTTTATTTGTGCTTCTTCAAAAGAGCTTGCACAGCACATCTGGAAACCCCTGTCTGCCTTGAAATTTCTGCCTCAGAGAGACCTTGCTAATGCAGTATAACTACCTTGTGTCTTGTTGCTGTGCTCAGCCTTGCCATGGTGTATGACTTTTGACATTAAACTGTCTTCATCAACCTCACTTTGTTATCTCAGTTTTGCTGTTCCTCACCCAGTTTTATTCCTCCTACACAGCTCTTTCTGTTACAGTTAATGATTCTGTTTCAAGCTTCATATTAAATTGATAGACAAAAAAAAGAACCTGCGCTTGTCTATATAAAAATTAAATATATGCCCTGTAATGTGCATATATAATATTTCTTAGTAAATATGTGCCCTGTAATGTGCATATATAATATTTCTTAGAAAACAAGTAAGATTTTAGTATTCACAAATTGGCCAAGTCGTGAGTAAGCTTGCCACCACGCCAAAGTATCACACTTGCAGCAAGTCCTACTCTAATACAACTAAGAAAACCCTATCTAAATTTTAAAATTCCTTGAAGTGAGACAGACAAGATGCATGCAAGCTAGGACTAGGCTGCATCTTGTCTGTCTGCAATCATTCACTCCTCACATGACCTGTGGGGGGTTGATAAAAAGGTACCCTTTGCAGACCCATTGAGGTTTTTGCACCAGGTAAGTATCACAGTCTCCCTTAGAGGCTAAGTGTTCCTGTGCTTCCTACCTCTGTATGTCCGCCGGCCAGTATGGCCTCCGGCCACTTCCTCGTTGTTACCTTCAGGTAACAGGCATTAGCACAGACGTCTGTTTATGGGCCTATTCTGGGTGGCCTAATTGGGTCCCGCCTCCTTCTGCTCCTTTAGAAACCTCCTTGGGCCTGGGAGTCATTGCCCTTACGTAGTGTTCCTGATAGCTTCTACTTGCTCCGTTGTGATCCATGCCTGTCTGAGTTTTCACTCTGTGTATGACTTTGGCTTGTCTGACTACCCACATCGGTTCTGACCTGTGGCTCTGACTGACTACTCGCTCTGTGTATGACCCTGGCTTGTCTGACTACCCACATTGGTTATGACCTGTGGCTCTGGCTGACTACTCGCTCTGTGTATGACCCCGGCTTGCCTGACCAGTGGCCCTGGCTACTACCCGCTTAGTGTAGCCTCCAGTCGTCTTCCCTGAGGGCCTGGTTATTTTCTCTCCTTGTAGTCCTCGGTTTGACTGACCAGTGGCCCTGGCTCCTACTTGCTCAGCATAGTCTCCAGTTGCCTGACCAGTGGCCTGGTTACTCTCGCTCCGTGTAGTCCCTGGCTTGTCTGACCTGTGACTCTGGCTGCCTACTCGGTCCCTACACTAAAAATGAAAAGTATTCCTGCGCCCTAAATAATATATGAATAAATTGTGACCAGAGAGAAAAAAGGAAATATCTTAAACAATATGGTTAACAAACGCGTTACTAAAAAATGCACATATACACAAAAATAAAAACTTACGTGTATTGCGGAAGAGGCAAAAAGGCAATATACATCCAAACACTAAATGGATATCAATAAGAGTTATATGGATGACCAGTACTGAAATACATCAAACCAGATCAACATCCATATATGGTTCTAAACAAATAGATACCAATGTCTATATGTTTAACCCCTTAAGGACTACGTGACGTGGTATGACCGTCACGGTCCTTATACCCTTAAGGACCAGTGACGGTCATAGCACGTCACGTACTTTTTACTTACAGCGCTCTACCGGGAGCGCTGTAAGTAAAAACGGAGCCTAAAATTGATCGCTCCAAGACCGGAGCGATCTCTCTTAGGCCTCCAAGCGGCGCGCCGGTACGCGTAACAGGTCACGTGTACTGGCGTGTCGGCAAAGATCAAAGCGGTCCTTAAGGGAAGGTAACTTCCCTGGACCGCTGGTACTCAAGGGGTTAATTTGAAACCTAGATACAATATGTTCCACAAAACCAAACCCAAATTGATACACGTACCCCTCAGGAAAGTCCCCGCTTCACATCCAGAAGCGTGGCAACCCCCGCATATGAAGATAAAAGGAAAAATGCTTGATAGCCTGAGAAAATGGCACAGCACGGTCACTATATAATATATTAACAGGGACCCACATGGCAGTTAATCAGGAGAAAACCACAACACTTGTAGCTGGAGATATGCCACGCCACTCAATAATGGAGCGAAAGTCTTTATCCGTAAGGGACACAATCAGATAGCATAAAATCTGTATGCACAGTCTCTCCCCGAATCCTGGAAAAAACTAACCAGATAACAAGAGAAGTGACCGTGCATACAATACAACAGGAAAACAGTTATATTTATATATATATATATATATATATATATATATATATATATATATATATCCAAGTTAAAAGCAATATCATAAAAGAATTCACTACACAATCACAAGTGATAAATCCTAAACGGTTGAATTAAAAAAATACTCTGTATCTCAAGTATATTGAATATAAATAACTATATTTATTAAAAATCTTCTAATACATAAAATATGCCTATTGTTATTTAATATGTTGGGTCCACATAAAGTATTCCGTTGGTGTACACATAGTTGAACAATATTTTGCTGTGTTCCGAGATGGAATATTCGAACAACTGAATAGAAATCACGATAAATCTACAGAGCTGTAGTAGTGATTGAACATCAAAGAGTTCGATAACAAATTTACTGTGTTACTCTATGCCAAGGCTTAAAGTGTTAGTAATGTCTGAAAAAACTTTTTTGCAATTAGAAGAGCTTAAAAAGCTGATCTAAATGAAAAAAAACGTATTAATACCGTAAAAATATAAATTTTTACAGTACAGTACAGTTTAGACCTCTTAGTTACAGAATCAGCAGCTTGCAAAGATTAAGTGCACAGCAGATGTTGTAGCACCACTACCCCCCAGTACATGTGTGTCCCTCTTGTTCTTGTGGTTGGAGAAGTGAGTTGGTCTATGTAACCTAGTAGGTCAAGTTGAACTTATAGATAACTGTTTGTCTTGTCTTGAAAGTATGCTGCAAAAAGGTTTGGGGGTTTTGCATTTATTTCCCATCACACCCAGGGAACAACGGGTACTGACTAAAACCAATTCTTCTATCAAGCAACTCCCGATCCCTCCCTTTGCCTGTCTGCCTACGCTAGCATCTAAAATTCAGCTGCTCTCTCTGTCTCTCTCTCCCAATCATAGACTGACAAAATTGCACTAAACTGACACCACCTTTTATACTTTTGAATGGTGGAAATGGGGACAACTATCCATGGGGTGTTACATTAATATTATTTATTTCAATGTAGTGAAAAAAGCAGAAAAAAAATCAGAATCAAATTTATAAAGTAGGCTGTGACTGAAGAAAATGCATTGGTTCATGTTGGTGGCAAGTGCTCACGCACAGTGACAGCTGTGATGTGAGGGAAGGTTAAAACCTGAAATCTTGCCTTGCTCTGAGTGCAGCGTGCCAAGTTTGTGTCTGTCTGTCTAGGAAGGGCACTTACAGTATCATGCTACAACAGTCTTTCACCTTCTGACAGTAAATAGTTTATAAAAACACATTAAAGGTGATGCTTCCATTTTAATTAAGCCTTATCCGTTTTGGAGAGATTCACATGGGGACCTATATACAGCCTGATACTCGCAGGCAGTTTAACAACTGTCATTATTTATAATAGATCCATCCACTCCCTTAGCTATTGTTAGATGAAGCTGGTGTGGTCTGAAAATATATTTCCTGCTGTGCTGTGATTACACAATCAAATGTTCAGTCCCAGTTGTAAAAAAATTATGACTTGATATTTAGTTGACAAGAAATAGCATATTGGAATTTATCCCTTTGAGTATCAGAGGGGTACACAACGCATTGCAGAGCAATGCGTTGTGTACCTCTCTGGCACTCAAAGGGTTAACATTGTTTAGAACAGAGCTGTGATCTTCTCTAAGTGGCATCATGGCCAATTTAGCAAAAGAGTGATGGAGTTACAGCTCCAGCCCCCAATGATCTGTGATTCACCCAGTAGCTGAACTGACCTGCTTGTCTCACTGCAGGTTGTGTCTGTAAATGTACAATCCACATGGCACACCCTGCAAGTGAATGTCAGAGGAAGAGTGAGCAAGCTGAGTAGCACTATCTCTCTCACTGTGACATGATGGCATTGATAACTTACAAGCAGGACAGTGCTCAGTTAAATGAAACCATTCCTGAACCAAGCAGGATGGTAACTGGGTCACTAGGGAGTAACGTGTTCTCACTGCCTAAAAGGAACAATTTGCCCTGTCCCCTTAATTATCACCTCGCAAACTATTTACGGGTTTTAGATGGACCATTTTGCTCAGTAATAGGAAAGGTGCTGTTGTAACTTACAAATTTCCTTTAGTTCATGATGGATTGCACTGCATAAGCTCACAGCTAAGGAAGTTCTAATAAAGCAACATATTCCACTGTACAGTGAGCAGCCAACAATACAAGAAATGATAGGTATGTCATATTGAGATAAACGCACACTTTACACAAAAGTTTGCAATCTGTAAGACCATGCGGCAAATATTTATTTAAGACATGGCAGGGCAGAACATACTGCAAACTCTTTAGGGCACATAGCTAGCAGTTTGTTTTTTAGTTAGTATTTAAAATAAATAAATAATTAAAGGATGCAATGTATTTTAGGTCATACTGTCTGCTCTAGAAAGCATGCACTCTTTAGTTCTTCTAGACTCCCCTAAAGAGCAGCCTGCAGAAAGTAGAACAGATTAAAATCACTTTCTCTTATTTCCAATGTGGAACTCTGGAACCATGAGTGTAATGTTCCCTTCCCCAAAGAGCAGGGTACTTCAAAAGAGGCAGAGCATTTGAGACGATGACTCCCTTCTTTCCTTTTCAGCTTTAATCCCGCCCCTCAGTTTCAAGTGACCTGACTCAGCAAAATGACAAGCTGGCACTGTTCTCTTGGTTTTTAAATGTCTTTATTATTTTTTTAATTGATATGCGGCTGTATAATCCCCCATTAAGTAAGTTAGCTCTT
Organism: Rhinophrynus dorsalis; assembly: GCA_037306005.1. Classification (NCBI taxonomy): domain Eukaryota; kingdom Metazoa; phylum Chordata; class Amphibia; order Anura; family Rhinophrynidae; genus Rhinophrynus; species Rhinophrynus dorsalis. The sequence continues at coordinate 311,984,389 of CM074720.1, read as the reverse complement.
TGAGTGCTGTGGTCCTTGCTATGAATCAGTTTTTATTTGGCATCCAGTGAAAAGTACTCAAACCTTCTCTTTTCTCATGCATACTGTGCTTCCAAGGGTGGCTGCCTCAGTGGTTTGGGTTTCTTAACCCTTTATGTAACTGAGCTTTTATTTATATGCACTCTATTTGCTTTATTCTACTCTTATTTTCGTTCATTTCGATATATATAATATATATATATATATAATTTTTTTTTATTTATTTATTTTTTTTGTAACTTTATTTCTGTTGTTATTTTACTTTTTACATTTTAGAACATGGCTCCTTTAAGAGAGGGAATACATGGAGTCACCATCTTTGTTCCATAGAAATGCATGGAAAATCTTCATAGGGCATATCTCTGCACCCGTTTCTCCTACAAAAGGCCAGAGTCGCCTCAACTTGAATTGCTGGACTTGATCTATTGTATAGTTAAAGGGGATGTATCACCTAAAATCATTTTTGCCCATAGGTTTTGATAGTAAAGTATTATTAGGGAAGCTGTTTTTTTATGTAAATCCTGTTGCAGATATTTAATTTTTAAGTCAGACAGAGACCGGCACATCTCTATCTGACTGCCTATTTCTCCTTCCACCTCCCTCCTAGCTGCCCCAGGGAGCGTGTTCATGCTTCCCTTTGGTGTGCTGTGAATGTCTGCTATCATTATAGTAAGCTCCGGTAAGCATTATACTGAGGTTGTAACCTCAGTATGATGCTTACCAGAGCTTGCTATAACAATAGCATACTGAAGGGAAGTGTGAACGCGCTCCCTGGGGCAGCTGGGAGGGAGGTGGGAGGAGAAGACCAGCTGTGCTGTGCACATTATGCAGAAATGCATAGCACATACAATTAAATATCTACATAAGGATTTACATTAAAAAAAAAAAAAAATCAGCTTCCCTAATAATACTTTACTAACAAAACCTATGGGCAAAACATTTTTAGGTGATACATCCCCTTTAATTATTTAAATGAGACCTTTAACACCTCAGATGCCAGAGGTTTCTGAATTGCATTTTATTTGTTCTCTATGATACAGATGATCTGCAATATAATTGTTACACTGTTCATGGTGTGCATATAACACACAGGGGGTGATGCACTAAGGCAGTGATGGCAAACCTATGGCACAGGTGCCCTCACTGGCACTCAGAGGTCTTCATGGTGTCACTCAGCAAGGGTGCCAGCTCCACCCCCTTTGCCATCTGATGTTTTTCCTGGATGTGAGTGAGGCTGCAGATGCACAGGGCAATGGAGCCTTCCCTCCCTCCACCACCGGTGAATGGATTGGCTCACCTTTCCCTTCCTATTATCACATGATTCCCTATATTTTCCTCCAATCACAACTCTTTTCTTTCCATCTTTTACAAGACACACAGAGCCGTCCACACCTGGAGGTATGCAGTGTGTGTTTTGGGAGAAGAAAGAGAGAGTGTGAGCTGTGGTAGAATGAGGTGAGAATACCTGATTCCATCACTATTCTAACACCTGGGCATACGTCACATATGCCAGCTGGATGGGGTGGCGGCCTTGTTGAGATTGTTTCCCAAATCATGGTAGGGATGGAAGAAAGAGGTGCACAACTTAAACTGGACTGATTTTGGCAGATTCATGTCAGGAGAGGGTAAGCACAGGAGACAGACAGTTAAGGATAGTAGTGTGATTGAAGCTTAGTTCACAGTGAAGGGGAGGTACAATGAGACAGTTTTGCCACCACATGCCAGATCAAGGTCTGGTAAAAGCTAAAAAAAAAATGGGGCCTTTATATTGTGCCTAGCTTACCCAAATATTAAATGTCTGTCTCTGTTCCCTGCTCATATTAAGCCAGTGACAGAAGAAGGGAACCAGTGGTGAACCTCTGAAGGAATTGGGAAGGGAAAGCCTCTTTTGTCCAAAGCCATATTTTCGCTCAGTTTATTAGTATAAATTAAATGTTTTAAGCTCCATTGTAGATTCTAATGTAGTTCAAAATAGGGGAAATAAGTAGATACACTCCATTAGTTTCTATGGAGATTACTCCCAGTGTATAACTTTGCCCCAAGCAATGTAGAGGAGTTGGCGGTGTTGCAGAGAAAGTATGGTGAACTGAAAGCCTCCTTTGGCCAAAGCTATGTTTTTCTCAAGTACACTATAGCCATTTGTATCAAGGCAAACCTGGAGCAATTCTTGAGGCAAAGTGCTAAATTAAGCAAAACCACCTTAGAAATCAATGGAGTGTTATGCTCCCAGTTTAGCACTTTGACCCAGAATTTTTCCTTTTTACGTTTATAAACATGGCCTTGAATTCTAAGTATAAAGTTGAGGTAATTGCAGGAAAGGTAATGTGAAGTGAAAGTCTCCAACAAAAGCTTATAAGTTCCATTTTTAAGTTGGTGGCCTTGCAGAAAATATTTTGTGACGTGTTAAGCTCCATTTACTTTGGTTGTACATAACACTAATACAATGATAGTTCAATTATCTATACTACAAAAGACAAAGTGGTCATGTGGCCACAAATTGTACTGTTGTGTCTGACACACCCCGGGTTGGCAGCTAGGAGGAGATAAATGCATATCTCCTTCACACTGCCTGAGACCAAGAATTATGCACACCCCGGGGAGGCAGCTAGGAGGACACACTGCCTGAGTCCGACATATACAGGGGCGCCTGACACACTCCAGGGTGGCAGCTAGGAGGAGATATCTCCTCCAAACTTCTAGAGCCCGTAATACATTTCTGCAAGGACTTTGCCCCTCCTTAATATTCTGCCAGCAAGTTACATGGCTCCCGAACACCATCCTTCCTCACTATTCCACCACTCCTTAAGATTTACTCACCTACCAAGTGATACTGCTCCCCCACACCAGCCCTCTTCACTATTCTGCCCATCCTGAATATTTCATCACCCACCAACTTACAATGCACCCAAACACCACTCCTCCTCACTATTTTGACCATCATCAATATTTCCTCAGCCACCAAGCTACAGTGCTCCCAGCCACCAGGCTTCCAAGGACTAAGGCCACATTGTCATTGTCAATGCCTTGCACACTCCTGTGGCTCTCAGAGGGTTAAGTATGTTCTGCCCTTCTTCAGCAGGCCAAGCGATGCAATCTTCTATTCTCTATGCAACCCATCACTGGCATGCTTTCACTAATTGTGTCTTAAAGTGATAGGAATGTTTCATAATAAAAGCAGCTCCGATTAATCTTCATAGTATTTGAGCCATAGAGAGTGTTATTTCAATACTGTCAGAGTTGTAGTTCAAGAGTAATTGAATTATAAAGATCCCCCTCCCGCCCCTTTTACCTAGTGTAAGCCACCTCCGCTCAAATGTGGAATCTGGTCCACAGACCAGACAGCTCGGAGCAAGGGACAGTCTTCTTAACCCTGCCCCCCTTATACTAAATGAAGATTGTCCCTCTCTTTGATCCATCCGGACAGTCTTGCTGCTCTGAGGTGAGCAGTGTTACATCAGTAAAAGGGGCAGGAGGGGGACACTTTATCATTTAATTACTCTTGAACTACAACTCTGACAGTATTGAAATAACACTTTCCATGGTCCAAATACTATAAAGATTAATTGGAGCTGCTTTTATTTTGAATCATTATTATCCCTTTAAGACACAAGAATAGTAACATATCTCCAAAAGTACACTGTTTTTCACATGCTCTTATCTCTGTTCTCTGTATTTCACAAAAAAAAAAAAAATGCCAACGTCGATAACATAATTATGGAAATACACTTCATTATTAGATTGCTATGCTTCACAGAACTGGGAGTCTCAAATCATACATTCCTCATCCATAGTCAGTTGCAGGGGTAACTGTGGGAGGCATGCAGGCAAGTAGAGAGAACTGACAGATGTCCTCTTTACCATCCTTTTCTGAAACACATGTCCTCTTTGTCTGTATTTGTGCCGTTCTCTTCACTATGCAACCCATCATTGGCACTATCTTACACATGTCCTCTTTGTCTTCTCCCACCTTCCCTCTTCATATCAGCCCTCTAGTGACAGAGGTACGTAGGTATGTGTGTGTATATGTATGTGTGAGGTACTTGGAGAACTGAGGTACTTGGAGAAGAGTTCAGGTGTTTCTTGGAGAGGCATTTAAACTAGATGGAGGGGGCAGGAATTTCATTGAGAAGATTGATTTCTGTCCCCGAACAGTTTTGGTGAACCAGGGTTCTGAGTTTGTTAGTGTGATAGATACAGATGTTGGTGCACAGGAAGTTGCTGGTGCTTTACATACAGATGTTGGTGAGGTAGATGATGGTGCGGTAGATAGAGTTGTTGTTGGTGATAAATGTAATGTTCTTCGTGTAATGTGTACTAATGCTCGCAGCTTAGGCAACAAGCTCAGCGAGCTAATATCAATAGTTTGTAGAGATGACTTGGACTTGATTGTAATAACAGAGACATGGTTCAGGGACTGTAATGACTGGGAAATAGCCATTCCGGGATACACGTTGTATAGGAAAGATAGGGCTGAGAGAAGAGGGGGTGGGGTAGCCATTTATGTTAAAGATAGCATAAAATCCACAGCGATCCAGAATTCATGTAAAGAGTTGGAGACTCTCTGGATCTGTCTGCAGAATAAAAAGGGATCAGTTACAAGAATAGGTGCAGTCTACAGGCCTCCGGGGCAATCTGAAGAGCAAGACAACATGCTAGTGGACGAGATTACCCAAATGGCAGTAAAGGGAGATATAGTAGTTATGGGAGACTTCAACATGCCTGATGTTGATTGGAATATCCCTTGTGCGTCCACATGTAGAAGTAGGAGCATCGTAGAAGCCCTGACGGGGATGTCCCTAAAACAGCTGGTGAAGGCGCCAACTAGAGGGGACAATATCCTAGACTTAGTATTCACAAATGGAGACCTGGTATCTGAGGTGAAGGTGGGAGAAAATCTAGGTTCCAGTGACCACCAATGTTTGTGGTTCGGAATCCAGACTGACTACGAGAAATCCCATTCTGCAACCAAAGTATTGGACTTTAGGAAGACGAAGTTTGAGGATATGGGAGAATATGTAAAGAAAGAATTAAAAGGGTGGGATAAAACACCGAGAGTGAGTACTCAGTGGAAGACACTCAAAGAAGTCCTCTTAAAGGCAACAAGATTACATGTTAGACAAATTAGCAAGAGGAAAAGAAAGAGAAATCCACTATGGTTTACTAGAGAGGTAAGAGCTATAGTGAAAGATAAAAAGTCTTCCTATAAGAGATATAAAGAGACTGGAAGTGAAGCGGACAGAGAAGGGTATAAAACTATACAGAAGAAGACTAAACAGATGATAAATGCTGCTAAAGCCTCAAAAGAGGAAGAAATGGCCAAATCTGTTAAGAAGGGGAATAAAACCTTCTTCAGATATATCAGTGACAGGAAGAAGAAAAACTGCGGGATTACAAAAATTAACAACGGAAAAAATCAGTATATAGAAGAGGAAAAGGCGGTCGCTGACCATCTGAATAACTACTTCTGCTCAGTTTTTTCAGACGGCGGCCCTCATAATCAGAAAATGGCTGAACACAGCATTGCCTCTAGTTGTATAATTTTAGCCCCAGTGTTTTCAGAGGCCGATGTTCTAGAGGAACTTGTCCGGCTAAAGTCAAATAAAGCGATGGGTCCGGATGGAATCCACCCTAGAGTTCTTAAAGAACTCCGATCTGTCATAGTTGGCCCCCTGACTAATCTGTATAACCAGTCCCTTCTTACGGGAGAAGTTCCTGATGATTGGAGAATGGCCAATGTTGTACCCATTCACAAGAAGGGTAGTAAAGAAGAAGCTAGTAACTACAGGCCAGTCAGCCTGACATCTGTAGTGGTAAAAATGATGGAGACTCTTCTAAAGAAGAAGATAATTGACCATCTAACAAAAAACAACCTGATGGACCCAAACCAGCATGGCTTCACTGAGGGCCGATCCTGTCAGACTAATCTCATTGATTTCTTTGACTATGTAACTAAAGTGCTGGATGAAGGTGGTGCTGTGGATATCGCCTACCTGGATTTCAGTAAAGCTTTCGATACAGTTCCCCATAAAGAGCTGATAGATAAATTATCAAGAATTGGACTTAACCCCTGGATAGTTCAGTGGATCTGCAGTTGGCTGAAGGACAGAAACCAGAGGGTTGTTGTTAATGGAGTGTATTCTGAGCAGAGACTGGTTACAAGTGGAGTGCCACAAGGATCTGTTCTGGGCCCTGTTCTGTTCAACATGTTTGTAAGTGACATAAGGGAAGGCTTGGCAGGGAAGGTTTGCTTGTTTGCTGATGACACAAAAGTGTGTAATAGGGTTGATGTTCCAGGAGGTGTCTGTAATATGGAGAATGATTTGGCACTATTAGATAAGTGGTCAAAACAATGGAAACTTCAGTTCAATGTTTCCAAATGTAAAATAATGCACTTGGGGACAAGAAACCCTCAATCTGACTATCGTATTGGCAGTTCTGTGGTAGCAAAGACTTCAGAAGAGAAGGATTTGGGGGTGGTCATCTCTGACAGCCTCAAGATGAGTAACCAATGCAACCAGGCGGTGGGGAAAGCAAATCGTATGCTTGGCTGCATAGCTAGAGGTATAACAAGCAGGAAGAGGGAGATTGTGATCCCTCTGTATAGAGCTCTAGTGAGACCACATCTGGAATACTGTGTACAGTTCTGGAGGCCTCATCTGCAAAAGGATATAACTAAAATTGAGCGGGTTCAAAGAAGAGCTACAAAAATGGTGGAAGGTCTAAAGCATAGAACTTATCAAGAACGACTCAGAGATCTAAATATGTATAGTCTGGAGGAAAGAAGAGAAAGGGGGGACATGATTGAAACCTTTAAGTATGTTAAAGGACTGAACAAGGTTCAGGAGGGAAGTGTGATTAATAAGAATCTGAATACAAGAACAAGGGGGCACAATCTGAGGCTAGTTGGAGGAAAAATCAAGAAAAACATTAGAAAATATTATTTCACTGAAAGAGTAGTAGAAACTTGGAACAAACTTCCAGCAGAGGTGGTTGATAAATCCACAGTAACACAGTTTAAACATGCCTGGGATAAACATGTATCTATCCTAAGATAACAATAAAGGAATACTAAAGGGCAGACTAGATGGACCAGGTGGTCTTTTTCTGCCGTCAATCTTCTATGTTTCTATGTTTCTAATATGTATGTCTGCGTCTCTATAGTAATATGTATTGGTGCATGTATGTGAGTGTCTATGTATATGTGCGTATATATATTTGATTCTATGTATGTGTGTCTGTTTGTCTCTATGTGTGTATGCGCGAACGTTGTAGTACAACTAACACACTTCACAACACAGGTATCCAAAAATTCCACTTCACATAACTGAATACAATGATTACAAAAAAGTCAGGTAATGCCATCCCATACTGTTAGTTCACAATAAAAATAATTCAGCACAAGAAGTTTTTCACTTGTTTTTTATTATTAGAAAATACACAGGTTACATCTGTCTGGTAACATGAAGGGACTGGTACTTTGATATCTCCAAACTAGTCTCTCTGGAGAATATTGAACACTCTGACCATAAAACATACTCCTGTACTAAGGTGTGATAGGTAGGTGATAAAGTGGAGATGACTTCTCCAGTGATGTGATTTCTCCAGTTCATATGTTATTCTGCAGAGCATATGCACTAAGATCTTCATAGTTGGAGAAATCTTAATGCATTAGCTCCGTAGAATATCACTAGATCTCGCTGCATCTCCCCGATAGACTTGCTATACAGGATTGAGAGACCATTGTTTCCAATTTTCATATGATTACAGTTGGTAAGTAAGGCACCAGTTGGTAACAGGAGGGTGTGATCTCATTGAGATCCAGAAGCAATGAAACAAGGGTTGAAAACTGAAAGTATAAAGGTTAGGCTGGTATTTACAATAAACAGAGATATTTTGAAAGCACGGGGACTTTAAACAGTTCTGACTAAAAAAAAAAAATCTCATTTGTACATCTCCATGGTGTGTACCAGACATGTTTACCACATTGAAGAACAATTGGCAAGTTTTACTAAGTGTTACTAGTGGTTTCCTAATAGAAGCGCACTGTATATGTTTTTTGTCATTAGTTTGTAGGAATTAAGTTACAGCCCCATTGACTTGAACTGTGAGACTTGAAGCATAATAGTTCAGTCAGTATTGGAAGATAGTGAGAAAGATATGTAGGAACTCTTAAAATGGACTGACCCTAAGGTGTTTGAAATATTAACTCTTAGAGTTCCCCAGAACATAGATTCTAGACAATATGTCCCCACTTGTTCTAACACATAGGTGCTCCAATCAGACCACAAGGAACCTTTAGCATGCAACAACTTCATAGGTGAAACTGAAAGAGTCTTGGGTGCCTTTGTCTAAGGGCACCTCAGGTGTAAGTCTGGACTAGGGGGAGATTCACTAAGAGGTGATAAAGTGAAGATGACTTCTCCTGTGATATGACTTCTCCAGTTCCTATGTTATTCTATGGAGCCAATTCACTAAGATCTCCAAAGTTGAAGAAATCTTAGTGTACTGGCTTCACAGAATAGCATAGGAATTGGAGAAGTGATAAACTGGAGAAGTCATCTCCACTTTATCACCACTTAGTGAATCCCCCCTCCGGTCTCTTCTATGTGTTTGTACATCAAATGTTGCCTATGTGAAACATTTGTTCTTCTTAACCATGTTAGTATTTTCAATCCATTCCATCTATTTTCAATTACCCAGTGTGCTGATCTGCTAGTTCTGTATATATGTTAGGGAGTGTTATAGAAATGGAACATATACTGCAGCATGTAGCTGAATTCACTGCACAGCTGGTTTGCACTAGTTCTACCCACAGTGAAACATGTTAAACCCCAAACAAACAAAGTTAGAAGGTATGTCATTTTATTATGAAGAACTGGTTACCCAAAATAAAACACTGAACATTTCAGAAGTGTTTATACTGGGCCACCTTTCCTTTTGTTTGTCTTCAGTAATTTTATCAGTGTCTCTTATTAACCATTTGGATGCTAGAGACTTTTCTAGCATGTTGCATGGCAGTGCATTGGAAACATATCTATCATCCAGTGCGTTAAGTAATGTTGAAAGTGTTATTAATAGACTAAATCATAAGTAGTGACTTGTCCAACCACAGCTGGTTGGGGTAAATGGAAGTTGTAGTCTCCAACAGCTGGAGGTTCCACACTTGACTATTCCTGGACTAAATAATTCTTGTGCATTAAATTAAAGTAACTCTATCCCTATTGATAGATATGCTCCCATGGGGGGCAGACCTGCCAAAGATTGCATGGGGAGGCTATGCTGTTAGCCTTAATGGACCAATGAGAGCACAATGGGGGCCTGATGCTCCTCTCCATTGGTCCCACAGAGAAAATACTGAAGGCTTGCAGTTCAGTCTTTTGTCCTACATAATGCAATCACCACTGACCCTTTGATTTAGGCTTGAGGGCCGATAGAGACGGTCATGGAAGCTGAATATGCAGCTTGAAAAGTTTGTGGAACTAACTCCCTGAATGGATGATAGGATCAGTTTTGGGGTTGCACGGTTCAAGTTTGTTCTCTTTTTACCAAGTCTGCTCCCATAGGAGTAGACATAGCAAAATATGACACTTGCCTTTAACTCTATATCTTACTCTGGCAAAGTGTCAGAAGTTTCTGTGTCATTAACCCTTTTAGTGTCAGAAGGTATCCAACACATTGCTTTACAATATGCTGGATATACCCCTCTGGCACTCAAAGGCTTAAACAGTATAACAACCTATGAAATGGCTTGGTTTTTCTGAGACCAACACTGCTTTCTTATAGAAATTTGTGAGACTTGATTATAATTAATTATCTTCATGAGAGAATGTTCTCATTTTACTGGAAGGACTGAATCAGAGGAGATATCCAGAATATACCAAACAACCCTTATTAACCTCTTAGATTCTACAGACATAGCTAGCATCCTAGGTGTTAAAATATTGTTTAAATACTGCCTATTATTAATGCAATAAATTGTTAACTAACATTAAAGCTTTTATATTTATTTTATTTATTCCGTTTTATTTTTTTTCCCAAATACATAGTTTATTTGTTAACTTTTAGAAAATAACAGGGAGTAACATAATGCATAATGTATTGCTCATGTTTCTGATACTCAGAGATATACTGCGGCCCCTCACCCCAAGCCTTAGAGCAGGGATGTTTCCTAATGGGCAATGATGAGAGCTGTAGTCTGGCAGCATCTAGATGGTCATGTGTTGCCCAACACTGTCTTGTCTGGGGGTTTGGACCCCCGTCAAAAGGGTGAAGACAGGGGACTAGAGGTGATTATTAATCCCCTTATTTTATGAACCCTCCCCCCATGGAAATGGATGGAAAAGAGAGAGCAAAATGCTGGGATCAGCAGCATCCGCGAGTGGCGGCAGTCAGGTCATTCTTGGCGCACGTCCAGAGTCAGGACGTGCGCTTATTTAAAGTAATAGCCACCTCTTGGCTGCTCCTCCTCTTCCTGTCCCTCTGCCTATTTGAACTGTCTGGACACGGGGCTTAGTTGCCCTTTCGTTTGTGTCCAGTGCATTTCTAGTGTTTGAGCTCAGTGTATGAACTGGCTTGTCTGACTAACTGATCTGGTGCTGACCTTTGGCTCTGTCCGAATACCTGCTCTGTGTATGACCCCTGGCTTGTTGGACATCCATTCTGGTGCAGACCTGCTACTCTGGCAGACTAACCGCTCCGTGTATCTTTCCCGGCTTTGGCTGACTACCCGCTACGTGTATAACCTCTGGCTTGTCTGACTTTCTGTTCTGGTGTTGCCCTGGGGCTCTGTCCACTGCGCACCCAGCATACCAATGCTTCAGTGGACATCCTCAGGTGAAAACCTGTGGCTGTGGTTGACGACGCCCTCTGTGCATGACCTCTGACTTGTCTGACCATCCTATCTAGTGATGACTGTTGGCGTTATCTAATACCCTGCTTGTGACCTTCCATCCAGTGGATAACCAACCCGGTGCAGGCTTGGGGCTCTGGTAGACTCCTTCCTATTGCCTCCATACGTTGCTGGTTCTCTCAGGTGTGGACCTGAGACTTTGGGTACCCCTATCTCTGTCTGGCTACTCCCAGGTGCGGACCTGTGGTACTGCAGACTCTCCAGTTCCGTTGCTGGGGCTCGGTTCGAGAGAATCACACAGTAGCAGGCTTCTATTCCTGGTAGTCGTCTCTTGCACCGTTGTATGCTTCTCCTTATCTTTCATATTTTACTGTCTTTTGTGAGATCTCTGTAAACTTGTTGACTGAATAAAGTTGGTGTTACCTTCAGTACTCGTCCTGTGTTTCCTTGTTGGTACCGTGACAGTAACCCATTTTTGCTTAATTGAGGAACTCTTCAAATCCTGATTGATGTCTTTGAGGACATCATTTAAACCCCTTGTGTAGGGTGTGTGTTTGAGTACATAGGGATTTACTATTGTCGCTATGCTTACATAGTATTAATAGTGCATTGCACTGAAAAGCAGCAGTTCACTTCAAGACTGTCATTTTGCATCAAACAATGACTCAGACTGCTGTTTCTTGTTCAATGCTGCTAGAACCTGAATAAAATGCTTAGGTAAAACAACATTGCAGGATATTTTTAAAATGCTAATCACAAGTGTGTTCAAATCCAATTGAATCAATGTCATATTTCAGATCTCTGAAGAGAGACATTCCAAGCCTTTTGTGAAATGTTTTAAATCTTTTTTTAATCTATTTACATTATCATGGATAGATGCTTCATCAGACTTCATAATTATTGTATACAGAGAGATAAAAGGGCCCTCTTACCCTTCTGTCTCAAATGTATTTTAATCTGAACTGTAAATATATTGTGTATATATTCAGAGATGGGCTGGTATATTTTGGCCTGGACAGGGCAAAATCAGCCAAGTGGTTAATACTGTACCACTTTTAGGGCCACAGAAAAAGCTTACAGCACTGGAAACTCATCTGTTTCTAGACCTAGTTCAAAGGTGGAAAGAAAATTGCCTACCGGCAGAATCCAGCCTGCTGAATAACTTTATCTCACCTATGTGTAGTTTAGAATTCAAGCCTGCAGGGTCTTCCATATCACTCACTAGCTTCTGTCTTTCCTAGTACCCCATCCTGATCTGTGTAGGATCACCGTGGACCATTGATATTATCGTGTGGGTGCGTGTGTGTGTACGCATGTGTTGCGTGTGTAAAAGGTCATGGGGATAGTATGTGCACACTTAAGCTTTATTAAACAATTCATAAAACATGTTAAGAATTTATTAGCAAAAAACACAATCTCCTGTGTCTTGCCATATAGCCCAAGAGAACCCTAACATGTAATAATATTTTCACTGAAAGAAGCAATACCTAACAATCTTTTCTTATACACTGTTAACAGAGGGTTCTCGCAATTTGGCACCACTTATGACACGGGCAACTTGGCCCCCTTATCGCTCTCTGGTTTTGGCGTTTTTGGGGAATCCAGCATATCCCCCGGGTCTGTGTAGGGTTGCTTTTCATAAATGGGAACATATTGGACGTATTTCCCTGCCTTCCCTTCGTCTGTCATCAGAATTTCTGGACCTGGCAAATAAATACAGACTCTCAGACAGTGAACTTTGAGGAACCAGACTCTCAGAAAGTGATCTTTGAGTTGTTAGTTCAGGTTCGATTCTGAGGAAATCTACTGTTATGGAATCTTTTCTACAATCTCCCTCATGTGAGATCAAGACAATGTTTATAGGAAGGTCTCCTTGAGGGGTACTGACACCCTGTCCAGTTATAACACAGCATGGCATGTGGAGCCGGGTACCCCGGCTTTGTCAAGGTCAAAAGTTTGTAGGAAAATATTTAGAACCTACAATTTCCCTCCTAAAGACACACCCTCCCTAGAGGGTGGTTTTAAATTACTTTTCTCCAAATAGGCTATCAAAATTCTGCAATGAATCTGAAAATCTCTTATGGAGATATGAAGACCCAGGATGCTCTATGATTCATATTCGGTGTGCAGATGTTCTGATCGCAGATAAAGCAGTGAAAGCAGTTCTGGGATACACTGTCCCACTGGATCCATTTCTGCTTCTTTTTTCTTATTACACTCAGTTCTCCCCATGAGTTGTCCAATAAGTTCCCTATTTATTTTTTACGACCATGGCGAGATTGAACATCCTCTCCCACTGGAAACCCTTCTACCATTGATGAGTGGAGAGATATGGTTAATAGATACAGAGAAATTGAAAAGCACCACACGATTTGCTTAAACAGTTTGACCTCTTATAAAGAAATTTGGTTCCTCATTCTCTAGTTGTTGCACATAGATTGAGTTTCAAGGTTAATAATTAGGCAAACCAACTGTGGGATCTGCAGTGCATGATGCTCATAATACTGGGATATCTTGGATCTACTTAATCGAGTCCGAACCCCATAGCCCCCCTCCTTTCTCTCCATTTTTCTGCCTCATTCCTTCTCCTTCCTTTTCGCCTTTTTTTGTACTTTTTAATCCTCCTTTTCCGACTTTCATTCTTTCGCTTTTATTCAACAGTCAAACAGTGGGTAGACTAGACTGTCTGCACAATCTTGTTCCCTTCTTTTACCTCCTTAACTCTGAGGATGTTATTAGATTACTTGCATCATAGTGCAACATTGCTGTATTGCTGCCCATTCATTAATGCTGGACCAATGCCTAGAATGCAATTCACAGTGAAACTGTCCCATATAGCTTACTATAAAGCTATATTGCAAAATTTGTTTGCCCTTTACTGAATTACAGGATTTTAATTTTACTGAGACACATGACCAGAGAACTTGCAATTTAAAGGGAAATGGACTTCCACAACTTGATATTAATCATCAAATATTGCTTCTGTCAAGGGGAATGCCCCATGTAGTTTGCATTCAGTAGAAACTGACTCAGAGTTTGAAATTCAAAGTGAAACTGATTCTCAGTGATTTCAATTGAAAGTAAAACTAATTCACTGGGCTGGTAATTGAGTTATCATTACGGATATTTTAGGAACTTAACAATAAAACTTCTGTTTATATAGCCCAATAAAGTCCCATTTGCAAATACAGACAAAATCTCTCACCTGCAAAGCCACCTTACACAAAAGTAACCCAAACAAACCCACTGTGATGAAAATCCACCCAAACTGATCTATTTATAACCACAAAGAATCACAGTTACCCTCATACTCTGCCATAATTACCATTTTCAACCATATATTTATGCACTTACCATCATACAATTACCGATTCTCACACCCAGAACCCCACTGATCCATACTTGTTAGTACTCCACAACTTGCGTAACACTTGAATTTACCCACATTTATCCACACAGATCCACACACTCATGCAGAGTGCCAATCTAGATTATCAATATAGCAACAAACAGGTAACAAATAGCATCTATGCTAGCTGGTGGGAGCACTTCAATGTTAGGGCCATTTTAAAAAGTAAATGTCCCCTGGTGAAATTATATATAAATATTTTCACATTCATTGAAGTATGTCCTAACATATTTTATTATCTATGGGAAAAGCAGTTACTTTGGTACATTATGCAACCAGGACAGTCTCTCTTGGCTGAAATCATCTGACCACAGGATTAGATTTGTTCCTTAATGAAAACTGCGATGAATATGAACACAAGCAGAAGAGCCCTGGAAGAAATGGTTCTTGGTAAAAGCGCACAAGTCTCATGCATGAAAACTGCACTGCTTAATAAAGATTGACTGATAAGCGACACACTGTTACATGCTCTATGTAGTACACACCTGTTGACCAAAAGACGAGCCCCACTCCTTTCGGATGTTGAAAAATGCACCACAAAATCAGGAGACAACTGCCATTCAGATTCTATCCACTGGCCGTCTGTGAATGGGGGGGTATAATTGGTGAGGCACATATGCTTGGCCCGCATATCGCCGCTACAGATTTGGACAGATAGAAGCAAAATTTAGAATCATGTGAACTGCCAAGGGAAAAGCATGGACAAATTCCCAATCTGTCTGTTAATGAAATTGATTTTGAAGGATCTTTGGAAGGCACTTTCAAATTTTGGGGGTAGTGTAAGTGAAATATTGCATCTTTTTATGCTACCTTAAAAGTGAGACGGGGTGGGGCTTTGAGTTGTAGCCTACAATATCACTCTCACATGTCACATTCCAAACTTGCAGCCATTTTGTGCTGTAGACCTGCATGAAGTTTATACCTAAACCTGCCTGGTTATTCATTCTATACAGTTCCTGGATACAGAACAAAATAATTATTTATTAACAAGGCGCTATACCCTATGACTATATCTTGTATGGAAAAGTGTATATGAGAAGTCTTCTATAGTGGCTTTCATCATCCTCAGTAACAGGAACCCCCTCAGGAACACTCTAATTGATGAACCACGTAAAATGTAAGGTACCAGCAGTGATTATATATATATATATATATATATATATATATATATATATATATATATATATATATATATATTTATATTCCTGAAGGTTGGACCAAAGTATTTCTCATATCAAAACCTTGATGAAAAGGCTGTCCAAAAAGGGTGTTTTGAAAGTCCCCTGGATTCTTATGTGATATGTAAGGGTTGCCATAACCCTGCTAAATACCATTAGAGCTGTTTCCATTCAAATGGTAGCTCTGAGAGTTGGAAATGATTGTTGCCAAAAGCAAACATTAGGTGTCTTTTGATAATATGTGCAAATTGCAATTTAGATAAGCATATTTTTGTCCTATGATGACAATAATTCTCCTGGGTGCATTGCTGTTGATTAATTGAATAGACTGCATTTTGAATCTGGGTGTCCCCACAAATGTATTTATGGCTTCCAGATTCAACACAGGGCAAAATTACCCATCCATTTTTAGAATGATAAATAGTTTGAAATAAAATCCTTTGGTCTGCAGAGATCACGTACAGATGCTACAGTGACTTATCACTGCTTTGAATGCTCTGCCCTTTGTAGGATCTTTAAAAAAACCCAGACATAAAAAAAACATCTTAGAGCATGTTTTAGAAATCTATTCTGTATCCCATGGTTATCAGTTAAATTACCAATAGGTATGACACAGAATCTGTCTACGCATCATAAAAAAGCTTCAGAGTGCTTCTTATGAAGTGCTGTTTTGTCCAGAAGGCTGAGTCCTGCTAAGGAAGTCTTGTTGCATGTTGGTTTCTGAGTATGTTTTGGCCAGACATTGTGAATTACGCTTGTTCTGAAAATAGGGGTTTGTCGACAATGACACCACTGGTGGTTTATATTGGGGAAAGTAATTTCTTGATACATAAAAAAATCTGGGTCTTCACTGAATTTCTGCCTTTTTGTTGAGTTGATGCAGTAATTAACTTTTTCTAGTTCCAGGCCCACAATGCTTTTCTCAGAAAAGGCAAAATATCTTTTTTTTAAAGACTGTTCATCTGACCATACCTTTAAACATAAGGTCCTTCTCACAGCCTCTAAAATCATGGACAATTTAAAATAAAAAACATTGCCAAGTCAAGAGCATTATGTCATTAATATATATTCTCAAATCTCAGATGCCATATGGAGGAATTCCTTTCTTGGTGTGTTATCAGAGACGAGGCAAGAGACAAGTACTGAATATTTAACTACCACCTTTATTAGAACAGGTAACGTGATACGAAATATCACAAAGTACAATGAGGAACGAGAGAGCAGCCCTAGGCCGGAGCAAGAGATTCCTACCAGAAATAGGAGACTGCTACTGGTGGATCTCCCTATAGGAGTCTGGAGCCGGGGATATAACCCATCCACTTGCGATACCGGACTTGATTGTGACAATGCCCACAGGCATATAGAGTATACCTAGGCCGGAGACACAGATAGCACCAGAGGGAATGGTAGACAAGCCAGGGGTCAAGCACAGAGCGGGTAGTCAGCCAGAGCCACAGGTCTGCACCAGTTTGGATAGTCAGACTAAGCCAGGGGTCATACAAGGAGCGGATACTCAGACAGAGCCATAGGTCAGCACCAGAATGGATGGTCAGACAAGCCAGGCGTCAAGCATGGATAAACACAGGAACTACTGCACTGGACACCAACACAAAGGCAACTGAGCTAGGGCTTCAGGCAGTTAAAATAGTCAGCAAGAGAGGAAGAGGAGGAGCACACAATAAGGACAATGCCCCTTTAAGGAGCAATTCGCGCATCAGAGGAATCCCCTGATGATGCGCACCCGACAACCCGGAAGAGGACCAGAATAGCGTGGAACGCCGAAGAGTAGGCATTGATGTGGCCGGCTCCAACAGCCGGCCGCAAGGTATGACAGTACCTCTCCCTCAATGACCCCTCCTCCGAGGAAAGGCCGTGGTTTAGAAGGAAAGCACACATGGAAATTGCGGGTGAGTATCGGAGCATGCACATCCCTAGAAGGAATCCAAGAACATTCTTCTGGACCATAACCCTTCCAGTGCACAAGATATTGCAACTGCCCTCTGACTAACCGAGAGTCCAAAACGTTTGTACCTCATACTCCTCATGATCTCCCACACTGACAGAAACAGGATGGACCAGGGCAGTAGTATACCGGTTACAAATCAGGGGCTTCAGTAGAGACACATGAAACACATTATGAATATACATATTAGCCGGAAGATCTAGGGCATAGGCAACTGGGTTGACTCTGAGTCTGCGAAGAACATGGAATGGACCCACAAAACGGGGAGCCGGTTTCTTATTAGGAACCTGCAAATTCAGGTTGTGGGAAGATAACCAAACTCTCTCCCACCTGGAAGGTTGGTGCTGGTAAGCGCCTACGGTCTGCGTGCCTCTTTTGTCGTTGCAGAGAACCACGTAGGGTATTCTGAACCTGTACCCACGAGGAACAGAGTGCCCTTAAATGCTCCTCAAGAGCCGGAATATCTTGTGCTTCGAAAGATTCAGGAAGTACGGGTGATTGGAAACCATAATTTATCAGGAACGGGGAACTCTGAAATAAAGAATTTGCAGCACAATTCCGGGCAAACTTCGCCCAAGGTAGCAAGGTAGCCCAATTATCGTGGTGGTCTAATATATAGCAACAAAGGAATTATTCCAAGGCTTGGTTATACCTCTCTGCCGCACCGTTAGATTGAGGATGGTAAGCCGAGGAGAAAAAGAGTTGGATCCCCATCTGAGTGCAAAAGGACCTCCAAAAACGGGAAATTAACTGGTTCCCTCAATCCGAGACTATGACCTTAGGTATTCCGTGGAGTCTAAAGACTTCTTTTGCAAAAATCACGGCCAGTTCCTGAGCGGAAGGTAGTCCCTTGGGCAGAACAAAGTGCACCATCTTGGAAATTCAATCCACGATCATCAGAATGACTGTGTA
Organism: Rhinophrynus dorsalis; assembly: GCA_037306005.1. Lineage (NCBI taxonomy): Eukaryota > Metazoa > Chordata > Amphibia > Anura > Rhinophrynidae > Rhinophrynus > Rhinophrynus dorsalis. Next base: position 311,966,060 of record CM074720.1, on the reverse strand, counting down.
GCCCTTAGATACTGGTAGTTCCACCATAAAATCAATGGACAAATGTGACCAAGGACGTTCCCCATTAGGAATCGGTTGGAGGAGAAGATGTTGGAAGGTGTTGTGGTGTTTTACTTTGGGCACAGGTAGGACATGCTGCCACAAATGCGGAACAGTCAGCTCTCAAGCTAGGCCACCAGAAGAGCCAAGAAATAGACCATATCAGCTGATCTCTCCCAATATGCCCAGCTGCCTTGGAAGCGTGGAATGTTTCGAACAGTCTGGTGCGTAAGTGATCCAGTATAAAGCATTTCCCTCTAGGTTTGCCAGTCGGTGCAGAGGCTTGTGATCTCCTCTCCCAACGGAGAGGTAATGCTCGTAATGCCAGTATATGGTCAGCAGGAATAATGGGTGTGGGAGTGTACTCCTCCTTGGAATGCCAGCAAAACTGATAAGGCATCAGCCCTAATATTCTTAGAGCCAGGAAGGTAAGAAATCATGTGTCAGGGTAACTCAGACAAATAAAGACTCTGACAGGTACAGTTAAGATCAACACCACTTTATTAAAAGATATAATACAAATAATAGCAAATAAGCACTTCCACAACCTTTCCCGGGGTCAGGCGTGGAGACATTGCTACAGTCCACTACCCAGGAGCTGACACTGAACTTAGCATGAAATACTGAAACCAGGAGCAAGGAAGAGAACCTAGCCTAAGGTTCTTGGAGCCACCTGAGATGGAGCAGGGTGGCATGGGGCCAATCTCTACCTTAGAATGCTAGGGTCAACAGAAATGTGATACCCTAGAATGCTAGGGTCACAGAGACGCAATACCCTAGCACACTAGGGTCCACAAAAATCTGACACAACACCCTAGGACGCTAGGGTCCAAGCAGGATACCGGTAAGACCAGAGCGCTACAAGGCATATGGGTAGAGGCAAACCCGGAGTAGTATGGTGGCAGAGACCAGGCCCAGTGACCTGCACGGAGAGTGAGCCAGGCCCAAGGTACAAGACAAGCGGAGTCAGACAAAGTCAAGGTCATACACGTATTGATTAGTCATACGGAGCCACATTACTTAGCATGGAGCGGGTAGTCAGCCAGGCCAGGGGTCATTCACGGATCGGGTAGTCAGATGGAGCCAGTTATCGAGCACGGATCTGGTAGTCAGACAAGGCCAGAGGTTCAGGCACAAATCGGGTAGTCAGAGAGAGCCAAGAGTCATACACAAATCAGAATCTGCAGCCAAGAACGGGTCACAACGAAAAGCGGAATACAAGTAATGCTCAGATACACCACGAAAGGGCACTGAAGCTAGGTCTGAATGCCGCATATAAGGCCTACCGGAGAGGCGGGACATGAATCGGCCAGTTAGGCCAAGTCTACAAAATAGTGAGCACGCTGTAGTGATGCTCGTATGCAAACAGGAAGTCCATAGCCAGGTATCGACCAGACACGCTGCTGCCGAGTCACAAGCTGGGAAAGGCAGGTATGCCCCGGGTGATGGATCACAGGCACCGTGATACCACTTAATTTAATCTGGAAAGAAACAAGGCCCATCTAGCCTATCGTGAAGACAATCGTTTGGCCTCAGACAAATATGTGAGATTCTTGTGATCCGTGAGAATAAGGATCAGAGCGCTAGTCCCCTCAAGGAGATACTGCCACTCCCGAAGGGCTAGAATAATGGCCAGTAATTCACTGTCACTGATGTCATACATACTCTCAGCCTTAGACAGTTTCTTAGAAAAGAATCCACAAGGAAGCAATGCCTCCTCCAGAGCCAAGCCTACTCCCATCTCAAAAGCATCCACCTCCAGGGTAAAGGGCAGGGCGGGATTCGGGTGGGACAATATCTGAGCCGCAGCAAATTCCGACTTCAGGTCCTCAAAAGACATCAGAGCACTGGGTGACCAGTCCAAAGTATTTGCCCCCTTACGAGTCATATCCGTCAGTGGTTTAACCACAGTAGAGATGTTCCGTATGAACTTCCTATAATAACTGGTGAAACTCAAAAATCGTTGAATAGCCTTAAGCCCCACGGGAAGGGGCCACTGTAAGCCTATAACTTGTGAGGATCCATAGCCAGAACAGAAGAGGATATAACATACCCTAAGAATGTCACCTGTGGTCTATGGAATTCAAATTTCTCCAGTTTACAATATAGGTTGTTCTCCCTTAAGAGTTATAATACCATGGACACATCAAGAGCGATGAGCCTCCAACGTAGGGGAGTGGATAAGGATGTCATCCGTGTAGACTACCACACAACGTTGCAACAAATCTCTCAGATCATCATTTATAAGCTCCTGGAAGACAGCATTGGCGTTGCATAGACCAAACGGAATCACCAAACATTAAAAATGCCCATTCCGGGTATTAAATGCTATCTTCCACTCGTGGCCCTCTTTAATTCTAATGAGATTGTAAGCAGCCCTCAGATCGAGCTTGGTAAACACCTTTGAACCTTTTAGTTGATCAGATAATTCTGTAATCAACTGTATGAGGTAGGCATTCTTAATCATCAACTTATTCAGTCCTCTGAAGTCAATACAAGGACGTAACTCCCCATCCTTCTTTTTGACAAAAAAGAATCCAGCACCGGCCGGTGAGGTAGATTTACGAATAATGACCCTGGACAAGGCATCAGACACTTACTCCTCCATAGCCTTATTTTTGTCAATGCACAGCGGGTATATGTGGCCCCTAGGAGGCATAGTACCAGGAATCAGGTCGATAGTACAGTCGTACGGCCTGTGGGGAGGTAACATACCAGCTTGTACTTTGTTAAATACATCGCGGAAGGACATTTACTTCTCAGGCAGGACCGAGGACGAAGTGCACAGCAGTTTCGTGGGGCTTGAGAGACAGGAATTAGTGCACTGAGAGGCCCAGGACAAGATGTCACAAGTACGCCAGTCGATCCTAGGGTTATGCGCCTGCAACCAAGCGAACCCAAGGACAAAGGCATAATGAGCAGAATTGATCACCTGAAACTGCAAAGTCTCCTTATGAAGCGGCCCTACCATCAGAGATAAGGGAAGCATCTCATGGGTAACATGTGAGGGTTGTAGGGGCCTTCCATATATGGCCTCAATAGCCAACGGAGAGGAGCGAAGCTGCAACAGAATGGAATATTTGGCCACAAACTCGGCATCAATAAAATAGCCGGCAGCACCTGAGTCTATCAAGGCTGGGGCTACCACCGATGAGTTGGCCCAAGAAAGATAACCTCGAGAATAGGTTTACCCTGTACAACCTCCGGGGACTGGGAAATTCCACTGACAGGACCCTAAGTGCGAGTGTTTCCCGGCTGTACGGCACAGGACCTCAACAGGTGCCCAGGTTTCCCACAATACAGACAGAGACCCTCCCTCTGCCGGAAGGCCCTCTCCTCCACCAAAAGGCGAGTGAACCCCAGCTGCATCGGTTCACCACCGACAGAGTCAGAACTAGGAGGCACGGGAGGTGAGGGAGGAATGGGTGGGTGAGCAAAGTTACGTGCCAGTCAAGACGGAGGCCTACGCAGGTGATTCCTAAAGGATGGTCTTTCCCGGATCCTGGTACCAATCAGGATGGTAAATTAAATGAATTCATCCAAATCACTAGGCAGCTCATGGGCTGCAATTTTATCTTTGATCATGTCACACAACCCTTGGGAAAATGCGGCTTCCAGTGTCTCATTGTTCCAACCCACCTCCACCGCAAGAGTACAGAATTTGATCACGTACTCTGCCATAGTTCGAGCTCCCTGGCAGATGGTCATAAGGTGCTTGGAGTCAAAGGCTGCATGGCCCAGAATATCAAAAAATTGCCTAAAAGTGGCCACAAACTCCACAAAGTTGTGTACAATGGGTTTGTCCGTCTCCCATAATGGATTGACCCATGTCAACACTTTGCCCGACAGGAACGAAATCATGAAGCCAACCTTACTACGCTCATTAGGGAAGGCTTGTGGTACTATTTCTAGGAATATGCCGAATTAATTGAGGAACCCACGACACAGGGCTGGGTCACCTTCATAGCGCTAAGGGAGCGGAGCAAAACTGGATAGCCATTTGACCATACTGGCCTCAGAAGTAGCAGGAACAACCAGTGCTGGATCAGGAACCGAGGAGGCCGCCGGTTGTCTATCAGAATGGTCAAAGTGTGCAGTATGGTTTAGGAGGGTTTGCATGGCCAAAGACAATTGATCAATATGTTGATCCCGAATCTCCATCCTGGCCATAATGCTCTGCACAGGTGGGTTACCAGTACTGTCTGTACTCATGTGCCCTCGTGTACTGTCATGGAGTCAGAGACGAGTCAAGAGACAAGTACTGTACAAGTACCACCTTTATTAGAATAGGTAACATAATACGAAATAAGACAGAGCACAATGAAGAATGAAAGAGCAGCCCTAGGCCGGAGCAAGAGATTCCTACCAGAAATAGGAGGCTGCTACCGGTGGGTCTCCCTATAGGAGTCTGGAGCCGGGGATATGACCCAGCCACTTGCGATACCAGACTAGATTGTGACAATGCCCACAGGCGTATAGCGAGGCTGGAGTCCCAGATAGCACCAGAGGGAATGGTAGACAAGCCTGGGGTCAAACATGGAGTGGGTAGTCAGCCAGAGCCACAGGTCTGCACCATATTGTATAGTCAGACTAAGGCAGGGGTCATACATGGAGCGGATAGTCAGACAGAGCCACAGGTCAGCACCAGAATGGATGGTCAGACAAGCCAGGGGTCAATCACGGAGCGGGTAGTCAGCCAGAGCCACAGGTCTACACCAGAATGGATGGTCAGACAAGCCAGGGGTCAAGCACGAATAAACACAGGAATTCAGGAGCTACTGCACTGGACACCAAGACAAGGGGTTAGGTGTCCAGGCAGTTAAAATAGGAAGAGAGGAAGAGGAGGAGCACATAATAGGGACAATGTCCCTTTAAGGAGCGATGCACGCTTCAGAGGAATCCCCCGATGACGTGCGCCCGACAACCAGAGCGGTGTGGAACACTTAAGAGGAGACATTGATGCAGCCGGCTCCAACAGCCGGCCGCAAGGTATGACACTCTCCCTACCAAAGAAATGACAAAATCAGGTTGCCAACTTGCAGCTGTAATACCAACTTTAGAAAAGTGTCCATTCTATTTATCAGCCGGGTCCCTGAATGCTCCTGTGTATGCTACTGGTAACACTTTTTATGTTAATGATGCATATGTTCTCAGTGTACTGTATTGTTTGATTGTATCATTGACAATAGTTTTTTTTTTTCCTGTAGATGTGCACTGGACAAAGCATAGCTCAAAAAAATGGCGGGGTGGTGCATTTTACCATTTCATACCTAGAAATGGCCCTGACTTGATTTCTAGAGGGTGTGCTACTCTAGCAATGAATGGTAAGGTCCCATTAACATAACCTCACCCTAGGGTGACCACATTTCCCTTCTGCCATTCCGGGACGTGGTCACCCTATTGCCTTACCTTGAGTCCCTGGTGGTCTAGCGGCGTGTCAAGAGGGAGCTCTGTGCCTCCTCCGGCACAGAGCTGAAGCTCCCGCGCGCTGTGCTCAGTAATGCAGAGCGCTGGGAGATGATGTCATCTCCCAGCGCTCTGTATTACTAGAGCGCTTACCTCCAGGAGATCAGGTAAGCTGCATTGCCGCCCTGGATGTCAGCCTGCAAGCGGCGTCCATGATGTGACACACCGCTTGCAGGCTGACATTCAGGGCGGCTTGGCTTCATTCCGGGACACTTCATTGTCCCGGTTGAAGGGGACCCGGGACGCGGGACATGTCCCTGAAATAAGGGACAGTCCCGGACGTTCCGGGACCCGTGGTCACCCTACCTCACCCCCATTACTCTTTCTAAGCATTTGCATAACAGGTAGTGCTTTTTTACTCCTACCTTTCAGTGCTCAACAATTATGGAACCAGCAATGGTTATCAGGGTTATCTGGATGCAACTGCTGACAGTTTGCAGCCTTCTGATGTCTCGTGAATCTAAACAAGGAGAGTGTGGAGATTCTGTGGCCAGAGACTGATAGAACTTAGCAAAAGTGTAAACATTCGACCAAGTGGCCACCTTGCAAAGCTTGGCAACAGAGGCCTGGTTCTTGAAAGTCCATGATGTTCTAACAGTCTATCTTTTTTTATTAGTGAAATTGTCATGGATACCTCCCAATTGTCCCAAGCACTGCTTTGAAACCCAAATCCCTCTGTCCATCTTTCCCACCCTGGTGTCCCTCTTTTTATGAGGTCAGACTGTGTGGTGTGTATGTAAGTGTATCACTTTGGCCACAGCAAAACTCACATTAATGTTTGTTTAAACTTCAGTATATGTGTTTATAAATTAGTCTGTATAAATAAAATACTTTTGTCTTGTTATACAAAATGCATTCAGCTACACATAAAGGAGTCAATAGGTCATAAAATAACCTAAAAATGCTCGGTAATGATCCACCCACCAGCCCTGCCCCCAGCAACACCACCTCACCCAAATGTGTCCCTCTTTGGCCAAGTGAAATGTTGGGAGGTAAAATCATGTTCCATATAGTAGTCACTCTTTCCCTGGCCAGTCAAATGATAGAGGTATCACTCTGGTCTCTCTACAATAGAACCTCCAACACAACACTAAAATATCTTATACAGCACATATCTCCCAACATTTCAAATGGCAAAACATGGTCACTTTTGATTATGCAGTGCTGCTAGGGAGAGTGGCAGGTGGGTGGGGAATTACCAAGACTATTTAGATTATTTCATGACCTATTCACACCTACTTTGCATACCTTAGAAGGGACAGTCCATCTTTAAGAAGCAAATCCCTCTACCCCACCCTGGTGTCCCTCTTTTTAGGATATAAGACTGTGTAGTGTGTATATAAGTGTAACACACTGTGTAGTATGTATATAAGTGTAACACATTGCTCCACAGCAAAAAAAGTGTCAGCAGATCATGAAACAAACTAAAATTTGTCCCCAGCAAAACCACTTAAAACAGAAGTGCCCCTCTTTTGCCATTTGAAATGTTGGGAGGTATGTTTTTTTGTGTAACTGAATAAATGAATTAGAGCAAGACCAAAACATTTTATTTACGCATACTAATTTACAAACACGTGAACTAGAGTTAAAACATACTTTAATGTGAGGGTTATTGCTGTGTAATACACTTATAATCACACCACACAGTCTCATCCCCTCAAAAAGGACAACATGATGGGAAAGAAGGATTTGGGTCTCAAAGAGGGATACTTTGCAAGACAGAAGACCAATTTTAAGGGCCTTATGTACCAAATAAAACTGGAGTTATTCTGGGGCAAACCAAATGCACCACAGGGAACAAATAAAATATCCCATGATTGAAATGAGATGTTAACCCGCTGAATGATAGAGAGGTCTCCCATGCGTTGGAAACAGCGCCAGCATTCTAGTTAACCCTTTGAGTGCTAGAGAGTTGGACAACCTTCTATCACTCAAAGGGTTAAAATCTGACTTTAACAAACCGCACGTAAAATAAGAAGTAAAATGACAGACGACTTGCAGTTCGCACTCCAAACAGCAGAGATCGCTACTCGCTGTAGGAAAGTCATGTTAATTAGAGTTTCTTAACTATTCCGCTTCCGGGTTAGGAAGTGCAGGGTTCTGTGTGACCTGACTTTCTGCAGGTACGTGTGGTGTGTGCTTGGTTGACTTGTCTGAGGCACTAAGCTATTTAATCTTGTGTTTCTATATCTAACTATCTGCAGAAGAGAAGGGCGTAGCGTATTGTTTTGCACACATCTATGTGACACTCAATCGGATAACTCATATTGGTTTATTTTAGAAGTTGCACTGATTTCTATGTAAAAACTAATGTTGGGTTTATTGTAGGTAGGAAGTGAGAAATATTGGTATAACCTAAGTGTAAAAATATATTTTGTAATGACATGTTATTTAAGGGTGCATTGCCACTATACACACACGTATACATAGTTAATATACTAAACATGTGTGAAGTGTTTATCTTGATGGCAGATGTATTTTTCCAATTCGCCAAATGAAAATATTTATTTTTATGCAATGTTTTCCTTTGATACATACAGTGCAATATGTTCCACATTTATTAAACTAAACTAAACTATTGTCTTGATACATATGTCATTATCTTGAATCATGTCACTTCTATCTAGTTCTTTGACAGTGATGGGGCATAATCTGGGTATGAATTAATAAGGTTTAGGAATGAAGAGCATCACAAATACTATGATGATTAATTAGAGCTGCTTTTATTATGAAACATTACTATCTCTTTAACATGGGCAATATATCTTTTGTTACATTGTAAGCTACTAAGCCTGTATGTCATTGCTTTGTAATGCTTTTCACACTCATCTGGCCCTTAAAGGGTTACAGTTAAAAAAGAAAAACGTGCAGTGCAAAATCTATGCACAGAATAAGAAGTATACAAAAGGCACCACCAAGGGGTGGGTGTGCCAAATGGGTGTGCAGCTCATTGCAGAGGGATGCACTGAACACTCCTCTGTTCCTTAACGTGTTAGGAAGTTAACCAGTTTGAACTAGAAATGTCTAAAGCATCAACATGTTGTAGACCTCTAATATCAAAGGAACTAATAAGAAATGTAACCACAAATATCAGCTAGCAGCAAAAAAATATTGTGGTATACCTGGGATTAGGTGCCTGGAAAAGACGCAAAATAATATGTGAAAACAAATTGGGCTAATATCATGGGTTTCAAACTGCAATCCCAGAGACAGTGCAGGTTTTTGGGACATCCCTGTTTTTTCACAGGTCTTTCAAAATCATTACGCTAACGATTGACATAGCTGCAAAACCAGAGGTATCAAAAACCTGCACTGCCTCAGGCCTCTAGGAGCATAGTCTGAGACTCACTGGCTAGGCCTGACTCTCCTTAGGGAGTTTTACATTCTAGGAATCGCATCATTGGGGTTTATATGTGGCACAATCTGTCTTACTTGTCTGTGCTTTACTGTATATGTACTTAATTCTTTGAGTGCCAGAGAAGTACCCAACACATTAGCTTAGTTTGGATACCTATCTGGCAGTCAAAAAGTTAATTGTTACCTTAAAGAAATCCTATTATAACTTAAGCTTTATTTGACTTTAAAACAGGGTTAGTATCTTTAGTTTTGTGCAGTTTGGGACTTTTTTTTTTCTTGCTCAAAGCTCACCTAACACGCAATCTGGAATTTTTGGGGCACCCATAACATTTAACAGGTCAGATTTCAAGGGTGTAATGGAGGGTCAAATGCATTAATATATTGCTGTTTGTAGGTCACATAATCAGAATGACAAAATGAGCATAGTGTTTAGCAGTTTCCATGTATATACTAGACTGAAAATTCACATTAAAAAAAAAAAAAAAAAAAGTTGAAAAGAGTACCATAAACTGGTACCTATGGCACACCAAAGTGCCACTGCACCCTGTCTGAGATCTCACTACCTTTGAGCAAAAGTATCTTGGCTCCCCCCAGGGAACACATACTTTGTGTCATTGGTTTAAATTATCCTTTTAACTCCTTGAAGGTTAGAAAGGTCTTCAACACATTGTAACAATGCATACCTCTGGCACTCAATGTGTTAAAAGTCCAATTTAAAGCAAGGGACATTTTGGGAATTTTTGTTTGTCCCCAGTGGTACAGTTAGTTTGCGCCAGAATTGTGCTTCTTTTGTTTTGTGCATAAGGCCCCATGTTTATTACTATACTATATAGTGGTGGTCACAGACCAGAAGCAGGAAGTGGTGCCACCTTCTGCCCAAGTTTGATGATCCTTCTTGCACCATAGAGCTTGTAGTGGTGGAAGGGCCTGCTCACTTGTACAGCAGCTTTTTACAAAAGGAGAAGGAGCTTCACAGTCTCAAGGCAGTCTCTTATGGAATGTAAATGGAACTGGAGTAATTCTGATGCAAACCAATTGCACCACGGGGGACAATGGTAAATTACATTGTTATAAATGTGGCTTTTAACACTTTGAATGTTATGGTGGTCTCCAGGTCTTCAAATGCTTCTCGAGCATTCAAGAGATTTCAAAGCCCCATTTAAATCATTAAGAATTTGAGGAATTATTATTTGTACCCTATAGTGCAGTTGGTTTACTCCAAGAATTCTACATTTTATTTTTGATCTCCAGCCTCACTGTCTGACACTCTGGCCTTGTTCCACTATACTGTTAGTCACAGAACCACTTATACACTGTCTGATACACCATGTTTATTCCATTGGTAGTCAACCCCCCCCACCCCCACCCCCCAAAAAAAAAAACACTGACACTGTCTGCTTCCCCAGTTTTTTCCATTGTCCAGTGGTGGGCACAGAATCACATATATACTGTCTGCTTTCCCAGCCTTGTTCCACCGTTCGCTAGTAGTCTCAGGACCACACACATATATTTATGATACAGTCAGGTTGTTCCACTGGTGGTCATACATTGTTTAACATTCCAGCCATTCTCCACTGTTGAGTGGTAGTCATAGATTCATACATTCACTGTCTAGCACCCTAGCCTTGTTCCATAGTCCACTTGTAGTCAAACACAAATATACTGTTACACACCAGCCTTGTTCCACTGGTAACTACAGAAAAACATATACACTGTCTTACACCACAGCTTTGTTTCACTTTCCACTCATCACAGAATCACACATGCAGTCTGACAATCCAGCCTTGTATCTCTGTCTGCCATTACTTAAACTTCCTTTACTTTTTCTTCATATAATGGTGCAGTATCCTACATAATTCATTCACATAATTGTGCTGAGCACTGACTGTTTTAAATTCTGAAATAAAGCTCTGTTGGTCTGGTGTAATGCTCTGCTGTTCTCTAAGTGTATCATTCTCTGCTGGTCTCCATATTATGGGTCAAATACCCATTAATCTCTTGAATGTTAATGATCCATATGCACCTCTTGACCTTATGTGGCTCTAATACTGCATGACACAGCCCCCCCAAAAAAACAAAAACAGAAATTACTGGGGTGGGGGGCATTTTATAATTCTGCACTTGGAGACATATTGCCTGTAAACAACCCTGGCTAGAAATTACTTCAGCACATTACTTAGTAAAGAGTTGGAGAGGTCTCTAGCATCCACTGCATGAATTAATGAATATGTTTATACAGCGACACAAGTGTACGCAGTGCTTTACAATTTAGTAAATATGAGAGATTTTTTTTTTTTTTTTACATTTCATTTCACCTCTGTATGACTGAGCAAAAATGTAATTATTCTTTTATACTATTGTAGCATTCAGCAGCCAAGTTACTTTTGGTTAAGATGTCTTCACCTTCAGAGCCACCAGATGTAAAAGGAGCAGCTCCAAAGGAAAAGGATTTCCGTAACCCTGGATTCAGAGGGGTGAAGACAACTACTCTTTTCCGTGCTGTCAATCCTGAGCTATTCATCAAACCTGTAAGCAATACTGCACATTTCCTTTAGTATAGAGAAAGGTCTGGGGCAGTTTGAGAGAGAAACTAGACACATTTTTCAGCTATACATATCACACAACTGCCGTATTCAGGAACCTGAAGAGGAGAAATACCCCCATTTAAATCAATAGGAATTTGTATTAGTCACCTATGGTGCAGTCAGTTTGCACCAGAACTGCACCCCTTTAGCTTGCTGAATACAGCCCTAACTTTGAAATACTTTAACCTTAACTTGCCAGGTTTTAACCCAGTGGTTTCCTACCTTTTTTACCATTTCTTTGCTCCATTTAAGTCAGATGGAATTATTTCTCCCTCAGGGTACAGCTGGTCTAGAACTGTTCCACTTCACTTTTATCTAATCTACAGAGCAAAGGAGGTGCAATTGTGGGGCAAGCCAACTACATCATAGGAGAGAAATAATAATTTCTTACATGCACACATGTTAAATTTAACCTCTTGAATGCTACAGAGGTCTTCAACATACTTAGGGCAGACTCCAACTCTTTGCTCCAATCATTCAAATGGTTTACAAGCCCCATTTAACTCAAAAGGAATGTTTGTGCTCCCCTTTTCTTCTGTGGATTAGGACCTATGTGTATAAAGACAAAAGTGGAACTATTTTGGAGCATGGCAATTGTGTCATATGTAGCAAATCAAATTCCCATTAAGTTAATGTGGGTTTTTAACCTTTGGATGCTGATGCGCTCTGTGGCGTGCAATCAGTCAAATAATTGTCACTTTACTTTTCCCCCCACTACTTGCTATCACTGCAGTGAGGCTGATGTACATACTGGAGCACTCTAATGAATTGTACCATAGGGAACAAACAAAATTCCATTGATTTATAAGGGGGACTTTAACCTTATGAATGTCAGCGAAGTCTCCATAGCATTGCTTAAAGCTATAAAGTCGCCCTGCTATAATTAAAGGGATAGTAATGGTTAATTTTAAGTTGATTTACTATTGTAGACATTAAAAAAAAATTAACGTCAATGTAAGTCTTATCTCTCAACCCTTTATGGCTTGAGAGATATAACTTGCTAAAGTTACCTTTTCCTGGCTGTTTTACTCAAGTCTGCCATCTAGCTGACAGCTGCAGTTTCCGGTCATTTGACCAGACAGAGGCTCTTCAGCAGAGCTGAAAACACGCTATTTAGAAATAAATACTTAATTGGAACAGTCTACAAAGTGTGCTTGCTAGTCGCTACCCCTTAAGGACCAGAGGACTGTGCAATGCATTGCAAAGCACTATTGTTCTTGAGGGGTTAAACTATCCCATTTTGTAGTACTTCGACAACCAGTTCTACAACTATATTATATATACTGTTTTTTTCTAATGGTGGTGACTGCAAACATTTGAATTTTATAAAACATTAATATGGATTTTTTTTTTTTTTGTTATTCACAGAATAAACCAGTAATGGCATTTGGACTTGTTACAATTACAATGTGTGTTGCCTACATTGCTTATTTACATGCGACAGAAGAAAATAAAAAGGAAGTGTATGAGGCTATTGATGGTGAAGGCACCAGATACACAAGAAGAAAAACATCCAAATGGGATTAAATAACCCGCACTGGACTCTGTTGGTTATGATTACCCCAAAGTGTGAATAAATAGTATTCATTATTATGGATATGGAATCGTGGTACTAAAGCGAGGCAAGGTGTGACACTGCAAAATATATAATTTAACCCTTTGAGTGCCAGAGGGGTACTCAAAGCATTGCAAAGCAGTACATTGCATACCCCTCTGGCGCTCAAAGGGGATATATAAAATAGTATTTTTTATTATTATTGTTCAAGACTTTGCAATTACTGATATGGTTTTGACTACTTTAAAGTGTTGTAATACATCTTGGGGGGTATGCACTTAGGTGTGATAAAGTGGGGATGGATTCCCCAATTCCTATCTTATTCTATGGAGGCTATGCACTAAGATCTATAAAGTGGAGTTAATCTTAGCGCATTGGCTCCATAGCATAATATAGAACTTGGAGAGTTTAGAACACTGGATAAATCATCTCCACTTTATCAATTGTGTAACACCTCTTTATCACACCTTAGTGCATCTCGCCTTGGTTTGTTTGTAGGCCATTTTAGTGCCAGAGGAGTGTGCAGTCCATTGCTGAATCGTACACACATCTGGCATGCCGAGGGTTAACCACTGTCTGTCATTATAAAACAGAAGCAGATTAAATCATTGCTACTGAGAAGATTATTACATTTGACATGGTACTTTCCTTTCTACAGACTGATCAAAGATGACAAAAGTATATATATATATATTTTTTTTTTTTTTCTTTTTCTTGTATGATAATTTGTGAAGTATGTATTACAATGTCACTAATTCAGAAATAGGTTAAATATACAATTGTGACTAATGTGTTGCTGTAATGTAAATGTTAAATTTGTGATTCATGAGACAGATCAAAGGTGAATTCACAGAAATACCTTGGAGACACACATATTTAAAATAGTACAAGAAACTGAGACAAAATAGAAACTAAATAAAGATTTAAGCAGCCTTATTCGCAGTAATCTACTGAACAGGGACTTTTTAGTGGCGCATTGTTAAATATATTGTTGTATGTTTCTCAATGTCATGTATGTTTATATTTGAAAATTGTGCATTGTTACTAACGCAATTATAAGGATGATACATACTGATGTTTCACAATCCCTGTTAAATCATTTTTATTCCAATTAGTTGTGAACGTTTAGAGACATAATACATATGCTCCAGTATAGCCCAATAAAGTATATGTGGAGCAGTTTTGATGCAAACCATAAATTTGAAGGGGCAGAAATGTAAGAAAATGCCTTTTTTTTCATTAGCGCCACCTCCTGGAAGCATTTGTGCGTACCAGCCTTTGGGTAAGAAGGCAAGTAACCCCTCATTAGATGTGGCAGGTTGTTTTCTTTTCAAAATGGCATTGTTTCTCTACCTTTCCTGCATATCTATTATGGTTATAACCATTTTAGTGCAAGCAGATAATTTAAAAAACAAAAGTGTCAGGTTTACGTACGTGTTCCTAGCACCCGCATATTGTATGTTAACCCACACAAATGGGCTACCATTTTTCTCATGTTGGTAGCAAGTACTGAATACAGCAGGAAATGTTATGGTTTTCAAAGATTTTAGTATCTTTGAAGTGGTGGAAATGTAAAAAAACATGTATTTATTCCCATACCGCCACCATTTGGAAATATTTGTGCACTTCAGCCCAGGGGGTAGAAAGGCAAGTGACCCCTTATTTGATGCGGGAGAATGTCTACTTTCCAAAATGGTATACCTTTTATACCTTTCCTTCATGTCTCTAACAGTTATGGACATTTTAGTACAAGCAGTCATTTTCGAAGAAGCAAACAGGTAGGTGTAGTTATGTGCTTGTGGCACCCCTAAGGTAGGTCGACTCATTCCAGTGGGGTGTCATTTTTCTCCTAAGAGCACTAGCTAATGAATACAGTTGGAAATTCCATGTTTTTCACAGATTTCCATACAGATGAAGGGGCAGAAATGTAAGAAAATGCCATTTTTTTCCTATAGTGCCACCTTCTGGAAGCATTTGGGCACAACAGGCTTGGGGTAAGAAGGCATTTCACCCCTCATTTGATGTGGCAGGTTGTCTTCTTTCCAAAATGGTATGGTTTATGTACCCTTTCTTCACTTCTGTAGTTGTTATAACCATTTATGTACAGACAAGTAATGTTTGAGAAAATGTTAGAAAAATTAGAGGTTGTAGTAGGTGTCGTTTTGCACTTCTAGCGCCCCCTGAGGTAGTTAAACTCATACCAATGGGGTGTCATTTTTCTCCTAAGAGCACTAGCTAATGAATACATTTGGAAATACCATGGTTTGCACACATTTCAGTACATTTGAAGGGGCAGAAATGTAAGAAAATGCCTTTTTTTTTTTTTTTTTTTTTTTTCTTCTCATTAATGCCACCTTCTGGAGGCATTTGTGCACTCCAGGCTTGGGGTAACAAGGCAAGTCACCCATCATTAGATGCGGCAGGTTGTCTTCTTTTCAAAATGGTATGGTTTATGTACCCTTTCTTCACTTCTGTAATTGTTATAACCATTTTTGTACAGACAAGTAATGTTAGAGAAAATGTTAGAAAAATTAGAGGTTGCAATAGGTGTAGTTTTGTACTTGTAGCGCCCCCTGAGGTGGGTGAACTCATACCAGTGGGGTGTCATTTTTCTCCTAAGAGCACTAGCTAATGAATACAGTTGGAAATGCCATGGTTTTCACACATTTTAGTACATTTGAAGGGGCAGAAATGTAAGAAAATGCCTTTTTTTCATTAGCGCCATCTTCTGGAGGCATTTGTGCACACCAGGCTTGGGGTAACAAGGCAAGTCACCCCTCATTAGATGCAGCAGGTTGTCTACTTTCCAGAAATATATAGTTTTATATAGTTATTCCACTGTTTTAGTGTAGATTTACCACAAAAACTCTAGAATGCACATATTAGCTCATAAAGTTGAAAATGTCATTTTGCGCTGCTGGTGATTAGGGCGCTACACTAGCCACGGACGTAGGTAAAACTATACAAATTTGGTATTTTTTTACTCGGGGGACTCGAGGCTTTTTCAAATAATTGAAACTTTTTCAATCAAGGTAAATGTTTTTGATACATAGTATGTGATTTTAGCAAAATGAGTAAATTTTCACTTTTTTTGTCATTATGACATCATAGCTTTTTGCACGATGTAAAATTCTCTTCATGTAAGGTATCACGAGAAAGCTCAATTCGTTCTGAAAAAAACAATATATAGTTTTCTATATTTAACTAAAAATCCCCAGAGGAAATCGAGCCTAAACGGAAGGATAGCAAAAATGTTGAAAAAGTGTCTGGCCTGCAGGGTACTGGAAATGGCCCAAGCCTCTGGCACTGAAGGGGTTAAAAAAGGCAGCTATACAGGAAATGCCTAGCCAGTGTCAAGATTTTATTTCCTGGATGAAGGCCTCTATGCAGGAGACCTTTTCAGCCATGCAGGAAGCGGTGGTTCCAAGGAAAAGACAGAGGTTAGAGGATCCTGGAGAAGGTACATCTTCACCTAAGCAGGGTGATAGTGAAGATAGAAATAGCCAGGGTCCATCAGATTATTCCTCAGAAGAAGAGGGAGGAGAGATTATTGAGGAATCTGGGGCTTTTTCTTTGGAAAAAATAGACAGTTTTGTGTCTTCAGTCAGAAAATCTCTGGGATTGATTGATGAACAAAAAGATTTGGGTATCATGGATACAGCCTTTATTGGTAAGAAGAAGGTACCTACTTTCCCGGTTCATCAGTCCAACTCAGATACTGTAATAACTGAATGGAGTAGAACAGATAAAAGGTCTTCTGTTTCAAAACGTTTTAATAGGCTGTACCCTTTTGAGGATGAGTTTATTCAGAATTGGGTTGCACCTCCTACAGTGGATGCGGGCATCTCCAGATTGGCTAAACCCACTACTATCCCTTTAGAGGATGGATCCTCTTTGAAGGATCCAATGGAGAGAAAACTAGAATCTGCCCTTAAAAGACAGTTCTCTGTTATTGGTAGTAGCATTCAAATAGCTACAGCCCTGGCCTGTGTTTATAGATCCATACATATTTGGCTTTCTAGCTTTGAAGAAAGTATTGAGGCCAGTACTTCCAGATCAAAATTAGTCAGGGAAGTGGCAGCCATAAAAGAAGCTAACAATTTTATTTGCAATGCTTCCCTGGACGCAGTCAAACTGGGGGCGAAATCTTCAACGCTATCAGTCGCTTCAAGGAGGGCCCTTTGGTTGAGAGCATGGGGAGCAGATAGCTCATCCAAGAACAAACTAGTTAATCTTCCCTTTAAAGGACAGATGTTATTTGGAGAGCAATTAGAAGCCCTAATAAAAAAGCTGTCGGGAGGAAAAAGTGCATTTCTGCCTCAAGAAAGGAGAAGAAGATCACCACCTAGGAGCTCAGCATACAGGACCAGGAATTATTCCTTTCAGGACTCAAGAAGATATCAAGCAAAGAACTTTGAACAGAAGAGACAAACATCAGGACAGACTACCAGAGGATCATACAGAAGAGATTTCTCTAGAAAGCAGCAATTCAACAAAGAGTTCTGAGGGTCGGCGGGTCCCCTTTTCAGAAAAGGTAGGAGGGAGGCTAACCTTTTTTCTGCAACACTGGACATCTTCGGATGCTTGGGTTCGGAAAATTCTGGGAAGGGGATATCCGCTGCCCTTCATACAGACCCCAAGAGCTCATGTCTTCAAGACGTCAAAAAAACCAAGGAATGTCAAGAAACAGAGAATGACCAGACAGGAAATAGAGTCACTGTTACACAAGAAGGTGATACAGCATGTTCCAGAGAATCAGAGATCGGAAGGAATTTATTCAATTTTATTTACGGTTCCCAAGCCATCAGGTTCTTGCAGAACCATTCTAGATCTAAAGAAGCTGAACTCTTGCCTGATCCAGAAATCCTTCAAGATGGAATCAGTAAATTCGGTAATAAGATCAGTCCTTCCAGACAGTTTTCTCACGAAGATAGACCTGCAAGACGCCTATCGTCACATCTTGATAAGAAGAGAGGATCGAAAGTTTCTCAGATTCGCCATAGGGGAAGATAATTTCCAGTTCAGAGCTCTTCCTTTTGGCCTGTCCACAGCTCCAAGGGTATTCACCAAGATTCTGGCAGCTGCTATAGAGCCACTAAGAGAACAAGGAATATCAGTCATGCCTTATCTAGACAATATGATGATTGTGGCTCAGAGCAGGAGCAAGTCAATATGCAATACTCAAACTGTGATCAACCATCTCAGAAGATTAGGATGGCTGATAAATCCAGAAAAAAAGTCAACTAAATCCCACACAGTGTCTGACTTTCCTGGGGATGAGATTCGACACAGGCAAAGCACTCATCACCTTATCAGAAGAAAGGATCAACAATATAAGAAGAAAAGTCATAAAGTTCAGAAGAAAAAAGAGTCACATCACTCATCGGTTCGTGCAGTGCCTGGGGACAATGATATCAGCCATACAAGTGATCCCTTGAGCAAGGTTCCATTCAAGACATCTGCAGTCATTTTTCCTGAGATCCTGGGACAGGCATCAACAGAACCCTCTTCAGAGAATTCACTTGACGGACGGTATCAAGCGAGATCTGAGTTGGTGGACGAAGAAAGCAAATCTTCAAAAAGGAACATCACTAAAAGACCTAGATTCGGAAATCATTACAACAGTTGCGAGTCCCCAAGGATGGGGAGCAGTATGGAGATCCAGGACAATTCAGGGAAAATGGTCTGCAGCAGAAAGAAAACTTTGCATAAATATATTAGAATTAAGAGCGGTGAAGTATGCGCTAATCACCTTTCAAGCCAAATTAAGGAACCAGGCTGTTCATGTAAAGTCAGACAATATCTCTACAGTAATGTACATAAAAAAATCAGGGAGGTACCAGAAGTGTATTTCTGAACAAAGAAATGGCAAGCATCTTCTGTTGGGCAGAGAAAAATCTGTTAGCCATATCCGCCTCTCACATAGCCGGGAAAAAGAACGTGCTTGCAGATTATCTAAGCAGGAACAAAGTTCAACCAGGAGAGTGGTCACTCAATCAGGAGGTGTTCCAGCAGATAACCCAGAGGTGGGGAATTCCGGAAGTGGACCTGATGGCCAGCCCAGAGAACAGCAAGTGCGGGAGGTTCTTTTCCAGGTGGAAAACAAGCCAAGCATTGGGACAGGATGCCTTGAATCATTCATGGAATTTCTCTCTGGCATACATCTTCCCTCCTATTCCCCTGATAAGGAAAGTATTGAGAAAAATCAGGAAGGAGAAAGTGGAGGTTATAGTAGTAGCTCCCAGATGGCCGAGACACATCTGGTTTTCAGAGTTAATGAGAATGTCTACACAGGAACCTTGGAGTCTTCCGGACAGGAAGGATCTGTTGACGCAGGGACTGATATTCCATCCACATCCAAATTTTTTTCCATTTGACAGCTTGGAGACTGAGCGGCAAAATCTGAAATATCAAGGGGTCTCTAATAAAGCTGCAGATACCATCATAGCAGGCAGGAAAAAGTCAACTCTGAAAATTTATGACAAAATTTTGAAAGTCAGATCTTGGTGCATTAAGCAAAATATACAAAAGGATCAGGTTACTGCTCCAGTTATATTGGATTTTCTGCAAAATGGGTTTGATATGGGACTAAGCCCAGCATCGCTTAGAGTCCAGATCTCAGCACTATCTGCAGTGTTAGACATTTGGCAGAAGAAGATCTAATCAAGAGGTTCATTAAATCTATTGACAAGCTGCGCCCAAGAATCAGGGAAACAGTCCCCTCTTGGGATTTGAACACAGTTCTAAATCAACTTATTGATTCTTCTCTGTGTGAACCATTAGAACAGGTATCTGTAAAATTCTTATCATTGAAAACTGTCTTCTAACGGCAATAACATCAGCTAGAAGAGTTAGCGAGCTGCAATCCTTATCTTGTCAAGCTCCTTATCTATTCTTTCATCAGGATAAAATAGTCATCAGGTTAAAACCTTCATTTAGATGAAAGGTTATTTCAGATTTCCATTTGAACCAAGACATTATTTTGCCATCTTTCTGCGCAAATCCTAGTAATGACAAAGAAAAGAGACTGCATGCCCTAGATGTAGTCAGGTGTATTTCCATATACTTGCAGAGGACTAAGGAATTTAGGAAATCTGATAATCTGTTCATTCAATTTGCGGGGAAGAGAAAGGGCTTAGCTGTTTCTAAACAGTCTATAGCCAGATGGATTAGGCAATGTATTTAAATATGCAAAGAAGCCAAATTGAGTCCCCCTATCAAGATCAAAGCTCATTCGACAAGAGCTATGGCCACATCCTGGGCCTCTAAGGCTAATGCATCCTCAGAAGAGATATGCAAGGCAGCCACATGGACATCTATATCCACCTTTATAAAACATTATAAACTGGATATTAATGCTTCAGCAGACGCAAAGTTTGGAAGAGGAGTACTGCAAGCGGTTGTTCCGCAATAAGGTAACAAAAGGTTGTGCCACAATGTGTATATGTGTGTGTGTATATATATATATATATATATATATAATATACTTTATAAGTATAGTTAATTATATACGATTGTACTATTTTTCCCTCCCTAAGAGTTGGCTTGGGAAGTTCCCCATAGTTCCTAGTGACGGGGAGTACACAGAAGAAATGGAGAAATTTACTTACCGATATTTCCTGTTCTTCTGTGTATCTCCACGTCACACCCACCGTTGACTTTAACATTTGTTTATTTGTTGTCTTACAGCTTTGACAAAAGTATAACTGACGGCAGTTGGGGGTGTAGCTTATTTAAATTTTTTGGGTGGTCCTACCGGCTGGAGGAAGGAGATAACTCCCCATAGTTCCTAGTGACGTGGAAATACACAGAAGAAAAGTAAATATTGGTAAGTAAATTTCTCCATTTTCATATCATCAAATACAATGGAGACCTCTCTAACATTCAAGGTTCTTAAAGCCTCATATAAATCATTGGGCATAGTCATTTCATCTTTTGTGACCTGATCGCCATTTTAGTTCAGGATACCTGTTGCATATTTATTGTACAGGACTGTATGGGGGCGGGGTTCTTTAGATTCCTGTATTAAAATGGTTATCTGATCACATAAATTCCTCCCCTGTGGTACAGTTGTTTGCTCCAGAATTGGCCCTCTTTATCTTCCTAAATATGTCCCACAGATGCACACTGACTGGTATCTTCTGCGTGATGGAAGAGTGAGGCTTTGAAAAAAACCAAACAGCTCATTTAACCCCTTAATGACCCATGATATACCGGGACCATCATGGGTAGATTTGCCACAAGGACCTATGACAGTCCTGGTACATCATGGGTTAAAATCTCCCTTTGCCGCCAGATGGAGCAATGGGAGAGCGCGGGCTGGCTGTTACTAAGTTCTCCAATACCGGGGCACTTAGTTTCAGCCAGTAACAACATTGTTTCAGCTTGTGATTTGCTGGATTATATGTTATAAACATATCATTACTAAGCAACCATGGACATTTTTTCATTTGGTACTACTTGGCTTTTGATCTTTAATACATTCATACAAAATGATATATATTTGTATCAAAGGATGATTCATATTACTAGCAGAGTACATTGTGTTCTGTAATAGGCTGATTGGTATTAGTGTGTTTTGCATTTTATTACTGAAAAGGGAGATACTTAACTGAATGACTCAAAGGCCATACTGAATTAGGTGGCCAATTGAATTTGAGCTTGCAGTGAAATCACATTTACATGTCTGTTATTTGCTTGGATTGAGAAATTGTGTTTTAACTAGCACCCAATCACTTCAATATATATATATATATATATATATATATATATATATATATATATATATATAAATAAAGCAGTTTATGCGCTAGACTAGATTTGGTTTTCAAAATATCTATTTTTATCACATTATAGACCATATATGTATAGTTGATTGTAACAAAGGAAGAAGAAAGGAAACCCTGCTGAAATTATCTAAATCCAGTGACACAACACAGGCTAGGGACAAAGCAAAATAAAATATTAATTTTATTAAATGAACAGCTAAAAGTATCAGGTCTAAAACCGGCTTGCCATTTTACATGTCAGTGTAAATGCCGGGGCATGTACTGACTTGCCACCAATTAGTACAAATTCATGACACGTCATATACTGGCTTGCCACCAATTAGTACAAATGCATGCCGGGGCATATACCACCTTGCCAACAATGAGTACAGATTCATATAAAAGAAAAAGCCAGGCATATACCAGCCTGCCAATAGTTAGCATAAATCTCAAGAAGTGGCCCAAAAGAATCACAGAGATGATAATCTGTCATTCCTTTGAATGGATATGATCAGAAAAAAGGTAGTCTAAATCAAGCACAAGAAGCCTCACAAAAAACAGACTATGACTAGGAAACCTCAAAATATATCAGCAACAACAAATTATATAATTCTGACTGCTCCTAAAAAGGCTGACTTGAGCATCACTGCGCATAATAGAGGAGTCCCAAGAAATACCAGGGCACAGATTGGCTTGCCAGAATAAATTGCACATGGATCCCTGTTATGCACTGGAGCAGAAAACTGGCTTGTCTTAAATACTGTGAGTTCTAAAAAGCTAAACTGAGCATTGAGAACATATTATAATGGTCCCTAAGGTTGTCGGGGCACAAACCGGCTTGCAAGATGGAGCTAATTATTGGAAACACATTGCAAGCCTCTGAGGAAGGCAAATGAAATGCACTTTAGGCACGCAATGTGATTCCAATAATTATTTTTCTCTGGCATTTTGGTTTGTCTTAATATTTAAGACAAGCCAGTTTTCTTCTCAGGTGGACATCAGGGATCCCTCTGCTATTTATTCCGGCAAGCATGGGTATTTCTTGGGAATCCGCTATTATGCTGGCTCTTCAGTGAGAGTCAGTGCAGGTGGCTTGCATCATGAATGTGCTTACTGCACGGACAGTCATCCCGTCATCAGGTGTCTCCATGGGGCAAAGATCACAACAAAGGTCCCAGGGGCAATTCCCTCAGTGTGTGGGGAGGACACCAGTGAGCATGCTTAGGATGGCACGCTGGTTAGAGCTTTACCACCAGAGGGAGCAGGCAAAGCTGCTAGAAGGAACTGCTAAGGGTGGGCTTCATCTGAGGGGTTTTTGGATACCTTTTACTCTGTGGTTGAATTTGGTCGAGTTTGACAATTTGAGATTGGTCAGAGAGAATCTTTGTATAGCTTGGGAGAGGGTGAAGGATGATTGAAATCTTGGTAGGATGGCAAGCCCACTTTGGCTTCCTCTGTTCACCCAAGAAGGAGGTGGGTAATTATTCATCACCTCTCTTATCCCAAGTGTATGTCAGTGAATTATTGGATTGACAAAGATTACATGTTGTTGGATGAACTTTGGAACTGGTGAGGATGGCAGGTCTGGGGGCACTGTTGCAAAATCCTACACTGAATCTGCCTTTCACCTCTTGGACGTTTACACGGACTGTTTTAATCTAATGGACTGCCGACTGGATGGTGGATACTATTTTATCATTTGCCTTCCCACAACTTTGAGATGTTTACCATGTTCTTAAAATGGGCAGTTAGGTTTGAGGCAGGATGTGTTTAGGTCATTCGTTATATTGATGCCTTTCTATTTGTCAGTCTGAAGGAGAGCAATCTGTGCACTAGTTTGCTGATGATTTTCCAATGGATAATGGTGAAGGTGGGTGTGCTGATGGAGGAGGAGAAAACTGTGGGGCCTACGCAGACCCTTTGTTTCTTTGGCATAGACATTGATTCAGAGAACATGGAATTTCTGTTGTCTGAGGGCAAGATGCACAGCCTGTGCCTGCTAATTGATCAAGTGCGGGGTTCCTGTAAGGTGAGAGTTAAGCTTCTGCAGTCCCTCCTTGATCACCTCATGTTTGCATATCAGGTGGTGCCTATGGGACGGATCTTTTGTCCTTGCACATCGCTGATGATAAAGGGGATGCATGATACGAGGCATTTTGTGCAGGTGACCAGGGGCATGAAGGATGATCTGAGTGTTTGGAAAACCTTCTGGTTAGCTTTACTATCAGGTCATACTGCATGGCGGGTGTAATGTTGAATGGTGCCTTGGCATTCTTTACCAATGTAGCAGCTGGGAGCGGCATTGGGGTGTTTTTCTCAGGTATATTGTGTACAAAAAAATGGCCAGAGTTGTGGTATTAGTCTGAGCTTATTCGGAGTATGACATTCTTGGAACTTTTTTTA
The DNA here is from genome assembly GCA_037306005.1 of Rhinophrynus dorsalis. Lineage (NCBI taxonomy): Eukaryota > Metazoa > Chordata > Amphibia > Anura > Rhinophrynidae > Rhinophrynus > Rhinophrynus dorsalis. The sequence continues at coordinate 311,941,887 of CM074720.1, read as the reverse complement.
TCTTGGTGGCCATTGAGTTAAGGGGAAGCTAGTTGTGGGAATGGAGGGTTGTATTCTGGGTGTACTTGGTTTTTGTGGTTAATGATATGATGTTGAAGCCCTTACTAGTAGTAAAGTTTTTTGCGATATCTAGTTCTGCTCTGCTTAGAACTCCATTTGGGGTTTTGGGCTAGCCATGTGCCTGGAGTCTATAACAGGTTGGCGGATGCATTATCTCTTTTCAGCACTTCTGAAAGCTGGCGCCACAGGTGGATGCTGTCGGCTCGAACTGCCAGGAATTCTTAAAGAGCTTAGGTTTGGGAACCAAGGAGGTGTTTTGTATAGGGATTTGCTCACATGGGCCACTATGGGAATACTTGTAGAAGCTGAGAGATAGAATGGTTTACTGGTGGATATATGCAGGGGAAGTTGTCTGGGAAGGCTTTCCTCTTTCAGCTTTTGGAGCTGGAGGACATGACTAAATGTTTTGCCATATGGCAAATCATACAGGATTGGAATAAAGAATCTTCGCGCGTGGATCCTCTGTGCATGTTACTTTTGGCATCTTTCTTAGATTGATTCTTTCCTTAGTGTTGCTATTCAAAGCAGCCTGTTGCTGACTTTCTTTGGCGCTTTGCGTATTTGGGTAGCAAGGTTCTCCTCTTGTTAATTACCAATTCCTAAGCACATTTGGGAGGGTAGTATCATTGCTGGGGTTGGATCCATCTGAATTTGGGACTCATTCATTTTGGATTGGTGCTGAGCCTCAGCTAGGACTGGGGGATCCTGTTGTGCATGTGATGGGCAAGTTGTGTTACCATTGTTATCAGAAGCGGCAGCTGCGGAGGGCTGTCCACTTCCTGTGCTGCCTCCTCCCCGTGGTGTTTCGGAGCTTCTGGCGGGCGGCAACTGTGTACCGGCTGCTTACGCTTTCTTCTCCCTGTTCTTTTAGCCCTATCACAGGGCCCTCTCTCTGCTCCGCCACTCTGCCGGCATTTTTTAACTGCCTGAACACCGGGCTCAGTCACTCTTTCTTGGTGTTTCAAAGAAGTGTGTTCCTGTTCCCTTTGTATCTTGCTGTTGCGATCCTGGCTTGTCTGAGTGCCCTCTCTGTGTCTGACCCTTGGCTTGGCTGACTACGCACTCTGTATACTGGCCAGTGGCCTGGCTGACTACTTTCTTTGTGTACTGACCAGTGGCCTGGCTGACTACCTACTCTGTGTACTGACCAGTGGCCTGGCTGACCACCCGCTCTGTGTACTGACCAATGACCTGGCTGACCACCCGCTCTGTGTACTGACCAATGACCTGGCTGACTACCCTCTCTGTGTACTGACCAGTGGCCTAGCTAACCACCCGTTCTGTGTACTGACTAGTGGCTTAGTTGACTCCCACTCAGTGTGCCTACAGTAGCCTGACTACTACTCTCCCAGAATTTACCAGTGACCGGTCTGACCACCCTCTTTGGTTTGCTTGTGACTCAGCCATTCCCTCCAGGGATTGCCACGTAGGCCCTATTCTGGCTTGGCCTCCCTACTCTGTGGGAATCTATCCAGCCCTGGTTCGGTCCTATTGTTCCTTGCATTCTCTTGTCATTTATTTTGCCAGTATTATCATTTCAATAAAGGTGGTGTTCATTTATGTACCTGTCTGTGCATCATTTGTGAGAACCGTTACAGGTTGAAATTTCAAAGGTTTAAGGGTTATGTTAGGCCACACTTTGTGTGTTAATCATAGTTTTTTTTTTCTGCTTCTTCTGATGGCGGTCTGGATTTGTGGCCATTCGAACATACATCGAGCAGCACAGAGAGCGGAATGTCACCCAGTTGGCAGGAATTTGGGATTGCAATATGTTCCGGTAAATTGTTAGGGTTAGTTACCAGATTCAGGGTACTACCATGTTTGCTAAGGTCATCATTGTGTGGTCCGTGATTTCCCTTGCATACAGTGGATGGGGTAAGGAATCACAAAACTATGAAGAACATGCTGGTTTTGCAGCATGTGACAGTGGGGCGGGGGGGTATGTATGTTGGTTTATAATACAATGGTTCTCAAGTGGTTTTGCTCAAGGCACCTCTAAAGCATATTCTAGATTTTTGAACATCCCTAAAAACATACATGTCATTTGTAAAGGGCTTAATAAAGGGAAACTATATAAACAAGTGGAGGTCTGCTGCACTCCAAAGTGCTACGACATCCAAGTTGAGAAGCATTGTTATACTGAGAAGACTGGATCTGTATTTCTTTCATTCTTCAATGGCAGCACACCTGGGAGATACCTTCTTTCCGGTAGAATAGGAGTTTTTCCTTTGTTTGCAGGCAGCATATCTCAGGACCACCAAGGGAAGTGCCAAAGAAGAGCAAAATTTAACACTTTGCTAACACAAATACAGCCTCCTGTGCAGAAACAATATTGACCCCCATGCTGTCTGGTGACTGTGTGTATTCTGGACTATGTTATGGCTTTAAAAATCTACTTAATGCTTCTGCCCTCTCTGCAATAGTGTTGAATGACCTCCAAACTTCTTTTGGAGGGCCTTTTTGTATCAAGATCTGATAGGATTTGCAAATAGCTTGGATAAAGTGGACCTGTCACCCTGTGAAATGCTTAGTTAAAGTGGGACTAAGGCAATATTAAAACATCTTTCAAAATTACCTACATGGTGTTTAATGTGTTTTATGTATTAAAATGATCAAACTATTAGCTGTTTCCTTTTTTGTGCTATGCAGTCGGCATAACGATAACTTCCAAAACCATCTTAGCGTATCAACTCTAAAGACTGTAACAGTATATCAAACTGAGTAAACAAAAAATACATGATGGGGGGGGGGGAAGGTCAGTGAGCATATTTGCCTCCTTGTTTTTAATAAAATAGAGAATTTCCTTAAAAAAATTAAGAAAACACCAGAATGTTATTACAAGGCAGGAGGTTTCATATTTTTCTCGTTTTGAGATGATCAGTAATATTACTGGACACATTCTTAATGTGTTTAAAATAAAAGGTTTTGAAGGTAGATTGCCTAGACCAGTATGCTACCCTGAGAATGTCCTCTAAGTGGTCTCCCCTGAAGAGAGCTTGAGATGTCATAGCTCCCATCAAAGAACATGCTCAGGACCAGGAGATGCCAATGCCAGAGAAAAGCATGATCCAGGGAGCCCAACAGGCCAGAGAAGTGGTTGAACCCGGAATATGTGTTTTCAAAATGAAAGAAACAATTGCTGGTGCCTAGGAGGAGGAGGTCTAAGAGAAACCGTTGCTGACTCATTTGCTTGCAAACAACGGATTACACAAAGAAGAGGATTATGAGAGAATGTAGGGTAAAAGATTGATCTCAATGAAGACTTAGTTCTCCTAGAAATAGAAAACGTTACTCCATCCATAACAAAAGGATCTACCTTTAATGTCCAAAAAAATAGACATCTGAGACTCACTGAAAAAATATTAAACATAGCATAGTAAGTTTAGCTGAAAGTTACTTCAATGAAAGTGGTTTATGCAACTATGACTCAAAAATTGTAACACAACAGTTACATCCCAAACACTAGAATATCTGGGAACAGGAGGTCTAAAATATCTCATACCCTTTATCAGTCTGGAAATCAAAGGATGCAGTCTAGATGGAATTACACCTAATATATACACAAAATAGCTTGATAGCATGCTCAGGTACATGGAGGGCTTCAGCAATGAGTAATTGAGCGGACTCCAAAAGTACTTCAACAACCCAGGAACCCCTTAAATTAGCTAAGCCATGCAATGTAAATTATTTACATCAGGAGCTCATGAGGGTTCCCTAAGGGATGTGTTAATAGAAGTTGTATTAGCATTGCCATGTAAGCAAACAGTTCACTGAAAAATCCACCCTCTTAGGATGGCGGCATGTACTGGCATATCAGCTGAAGCCACCCCTTTGGTTTTGTCAAAATTTTTTTGCCAGTGGGCCTATAATGTATAACATCTTGTCCTGACATGTTTTAAGGTACCTGTCAATTCCCTTTCTTGGGTTTTGTTATGGTTCGCAAACAAGACAAGGAGTCATACGGTATAGTTAAATCACCTTTATTAGAATAATCATGTCACGGTTTCCCCAGAGATGTTCAGGAGTCAGTACAGTATAGTTAAATGCAACTTATTAAAATATAAATAAGGTTGTACACACATGCAAAATAGCAAGAACAAGCAGAGGGTCCCAAGCCAGCAAGCACTGCTATCAGAAATAGTGGACCACACTGCTGGAGACTAGGCCTTAGCCACTGGTAGTCTCTGCTGGAACCAGGATCAGGAACACAGGATCTTGATCTGACGTAGTGAGGAAGCTACCTGACTCACCTCTGCAGTCAGAAATGTAGCAGAGGATACCTGACTCACGCCTGCAGTCAGTTAATAGTTAGTCTACTAGAGCCCCAGGTCTGAACAAGATTGGGTGTCTGCTAGCTACAGGGGACAAACAAGAGAATAGTCAGACATAGCAACAGGTCAGCACCAGAGAGGGTAGTCAGACAAGCCAGGTCATACACAGTTCAGGTAGTCAGCCAGAGCCACAGATCTGCACCAGTTTGGGTATCCACTATAAGGATAAGGCAGGAGAATAGTCAGACAGAGCCACAGGTCAGCGCAAATTGGATGGTCAGACAAGCCAGGTCATACACAGAGCCCAAGGACACAGAACTACTTTGTACAACAACGCAAGGGCAACTGATTCAGGACTCTGACTGCCCTTTAACCCCTCCTCAGTAAGTAGGTAGGAGGAGCAGGCTCAGAGGAAGACAGTAGGTGGAGGAGACTACAGGAAGCATGGCATAAAACAGAGGCCTGCTTCACTCTGAAGCCTCGACCCTGCAGATGACGAGTGGAATGACGCCGAGCGTCGCTGAAGTGGCGGGGATGGAACCAAAGTAAGCTGTGACAATACCCCCCCTCAAAGGCCCCTCCTCCGTGGATCCAATCGGGGTTTGTCAGGGAATCGAGCATGAAACCTGCGTACCAATAAAGGAGCGTGTACATCACTAGCAGGTATCCATGAGTGCTCCTCAGGACCATAGCCCTTCCAACGAATTAAATAGTGTAAGCACCCTCTACTCATACGGGAGTCCAGAATGTTCTGTACCTCATATTCCTCGTGATCTGCAACTGTCACGGAAGCGAGACAAACAGGAGCAGAGGCATACCGGTTGCAGACCAATAGCTTTAACAGGGAAACATGGAAGACATTATGAATGCACATATTGGCAGGGAGCTCCAATGCATAAGCCACCGGGTTAATTTTGTGCAACACACGGAAAGGACCAAAGAATCAAGGAGCCAATTTGTTACAAGGAACCTGGAGGTGCAAGTTACGGGAAGATAACCACACTCTGTCTCCTACCTGGAAGGTAGGTGCCGGCAGTCACCTACGGTCAGCCTGCCTTTTTTGTCGCCCCAGGGAGCCACGTAGGGGTATACTGTACCCGAACCCAAGAGGAATGGAGTCTCCTCAAATGCTCGTCAACAGCCGGAATCGCTTGTGCTTGGAAGGTCTCAGGAAGAACCGAGGGTTGGAACCCATAGTTGACCAAGAACGGGGAACTCTGAGTAGACGAGTTAACAGCACAATTCCTGGCAAACTCCGCCCAAGGTAACAGGGTAGCCCAATTATCGTGGTGGTCAGAGATATGGCAGCGGAGGAACTGTTCTAAGGCTTGGTTAGACCTTTCTGCCGCACCATTACATTGCGGGTGGTATGCGGAGGAGAATGGTAATTGAACTCCCATCTGAGCACAGAAACACCTCCAGAAGCGGAACACAAATCGGCTTCCTCTATCGGACACAACTACTTTGGGTATGCCATGGAGTCAGAAAAACCTCCCTAGCAAAAACCATCACCAATTCCTGCGAGGATGGTAAGCCCTTAAGTGGCACGAAGTAAGCCATCTTTGAAAATTTGTCCACAATCATCAATATGACTGTACATCCCATGGAGCGAGGGAGGCTGACCATAAAATCGATAGATGTGACCAGGGACGTTTCCCATTGGCCACTGGCTGGAAGAAGCCCACCGGCAAGTGTCTAGGTGAATTATTTTGAGCACATGTTGTGCAGGCAGCAGTGAAGGCAGCAAAATCAGACCGGAGACTAGACCACCAGAACACGCGAGACAAGGACCAAATCAATTGGTCACGACCAATGTGGCCAGCAATTTTTGAGGCATGATAGGTCTCCAACAGCTTAATGAGCAACTGAGCCGGAACGAAGCAAAGGCCATCAGGTTAGTCAGCCGGTGCTGAAGCTTGAGCAGCCAAAATCTCTTCTCCCAGAGGAGACGTAATACAGGTTCGTATAGTAGCAAGGATACGATCAGCCGGAATGATCGGGGACGGTGGAACCTCCTCCCTGGAAGGCAAGCAAAACTGGCGAGACAACGCGTCTGCCTTAACATTTGACCCAGGAAGATATGAGACCACAAAATTAAAACAGGAAAGGAACAGCACCCATCTGGCCTGCCTGGAAGACAAGTGCTTGGCCTCAGAAAGATAAATGAGGTTCTTGTGGTCAATCAAGATTAAGATAGGAGTATTAGTGCCCTCCAATAGGTGCCTCCATTCTTTCAGGGCCAGGACAATTGCCAGTAACTCTCTGTCCCCAGTTTGATATACCATCTCTGCTTTGGACAGTTTTCTGAAGAAATATCCACAAGGGCACAAGGCCTCCCCAGGAGCAGAACGTTTTGATAACAGGGCGCCCGCTCCAATCTTGGATGCGTCCACCTCCAGGGTAAAGGGCAGGGAGGGATTGGGATGCGCCAATATCGGGGCTGCAGCAAAAGCTGCCTTCAGTTTTTCAAAAGCCAAGATAGCTGTTTGGGACCATTCCGAGGTCTTGGCCCCTTTATAAGTTATGTTGGTGAGTGGTTTGACAATAGAAGAGAAGTTCTTTATACATTTTCTGTAGTAATTAGCGAACCCCAAAAATCTTTGGATCGCTTTGAGTCCCATAGGATGAGGCCACTCCAGTACCGCAGACAACTTTTGAGGGTCCATTGCGAACCCAGAAGCGGAAATTATATACCCCAGAAACGTTACTTGTGGCTTATGAAATTCACACTTTTCCAACTTGCAAAATAAGTTATTCTCGCGTAATAAGCTCATGACTTTGGGTACATCAGAGCGATGCACCGCCAGCATTGGAGACTGAATGAGGATGTCATCCAAATAAACAACCATGCAGCTTTGTAGGAGCTCTCTTGATGTCATTGATGAACTCCTGGGAGACAGCCGGGGCATTGCACAGACCGAAGGGCATAACCAAGTATTCATAGTGCCCACTGCAGGTCTTAAAGGCTGTCTTCCACTTGTGCCCTTCTTTTATTCGCACCAAGTTGTAAGCAAAGATTTCCTCTATGCAATGGCACATGGGAGTGAAAAATGTGAGTAGTAGCACCATTGAGAGGCTACCATGCCTAGAAAACAAGACACTTTATCTTGTTCGTTCTCGGTGGGTGCGCCTCACAATTCCTTGTCTCCCTAAGTATAAGGACATCCCAGGCATGGGCCCTTGCTTCCATGTGCCTAGAGGGATTCAGCTGCACCACACTGATGAGGCCCACAAAGGCCGAAACGTACGTCTGTGGTTATGCTGTTTCTCTCGTGCCGAGAGGATTTGCCTGACATTTCAGAGCTGGACTGTCTGTGGGTGGGACCAGTCTGATATGGATATGGAGATTTCCTCTCTGCAATGGCACATGGGAGTGAAAAATGTGAGTTGTAGCACCATTGAGAGGCTACCATGCCTAGACCAAGACACTTTATCTTGTTTGTTCTTGATGGGTGCTTCTCACAATTCTTTGTCTCCCTAAATATAAGAGCATCCCAGGCATGGGCCCTTGCTTCCATGTGCCTAGAGGGACTCAGCTGCACCACACTGATGAGGCCCACAAAGGCCGAAACGTACATCTGTGGTTATGCTGTTTCTCTCGTGCCAAGAGGATTTGCCTGACATTTCAGAGCTGGACTGTCTGTGGGAGGGACCATTTTGATATGGATATGGAGATTTCCTTTCTGCAATGGCACATGGGAGTGAAAAACGTGAGTTGTAGCACCATTGAGAGGCTACCATGCCTAGACCAAGACACTTTATCTTGTTTGTTCTTGATGGGTGCTCCTCACAATTCTTTGTCTCCCTAAATATAAGGGCATCCCAGGCATGGGCCCTTGCTTCCATGTGCCTAGAGGGATTCAGCTGCACCACACTGACGAGGCCCACATAGGCCGAAACATACACCTGTGGTTATGCTGTTTCAGTCGTGCGGAGAGGATTTGCCTGACATTTCGGAGCTGGACTGTCTGTGGGCGGGACCAGTCTGATATGGATATCCTCTCTGCAATGGCACATGGGAGTGAAAAACATGAGTTATAGCACCATTGAGAGCCTACCATACTTAGAACAAGACACTTTATCTTGTTCATTCTTGATGGGTGCTTCTCACAATTCTTTGTCTCACTATAAGGATAAAGCAGGAGAATAGTCAGAGCCACAGGTCAGCACCAGACTGGATGGTCAGACAAACCAGGTCATACACAGAGCCCAAGGACGCAGAACTGCTTTGTACAACAACACAAGGGCAACTGAGTCAGGACTCAGACTGCCCTTTAAACCCCAACTCAGGAAGTAGGTAGTAGGAACAGGCTCAGAGGAAGGAAGTAGGTAGGAGGAGACTACAGGAAGCATGGCATAAAACAGGGGCCTACTTCACTCTGAAGCCTCGCGCCTGCAGATGACGTGTGGAATAACGCTGAGCGTCGCTGAAGGGGCAGCACAGGAACCAAGGTAAGCTGTGACAAATAACAGCAATGAAAAGATAATAATAAACAGGCAGAGGTTGACCGGAGAGGCTATCGACTCTATCAGAAATAGGAGTCTGCCAACGGTCAACCTTAACTGCTGGAGACTAGGCCGGAGCCAACTGGAGTCTCAAGGGATAGGAAGAACGCAGCACGGAACCTACAGCCTCCCATCAGGAGCAACAAGGGAGAGTACTGACTCACGCCTGAGGACAGTAAGGCCGGGGTCTGCTAGAGCCCCAGGTCTGCACCAAGATGGATGTCTGTAGGGAACGAAGCCACCAAGCGGAGTGAACAGACAGAGCCACAGGTCAGCACCAGCTAGTATAGTCAGAGAAGGCCAGGTTCATACACAGAGCGGGAAGTCAGCCAGAGCCACAGGTCACCACCAGATAGGATGTCCACTAGAAGTAGGCAACAATGGGAGGATAGTTGGACAGAACCCCAGGTCAGCACCAGAATGGATTAGTCAGACAAGCTTGGGTCATACACAGAGCAGGTAGTCAGCCAGAGCCACAGGTCTGCAACAGATTGGATGTCTCAGCCAAAAGAAGTGCACAGGGAGAATGGTCAGACAGAGCCACAGGTCAGCACCAGAGTGGATAGTCAGACAATCCAGGATACAGGAAGAAGTAACTGGAAGAAGAACCAGTTTCCCTGAAAAAGGCAGCCAGGAAGTAGAAAGGTAGAGCTATCTGTCCCAATAGTATAAGACAGGGGCCTGCTCCATTCATCAACCTCTCTTCAGAAATTGACGCATGGGATGACGATGCGTCACTCTCCGAACCCTCCCCGCGTCATTCTGGCAATCAGGCTCCTGAAAATGACACGTGGAGACGATATGCGCCAACACTCTGATCCATCACCGGGTCATCTCGAGGTGCATATCCACTTTGCACGAGGACATGGTCGGCCGTTGAAGGCGCCCAAACCCAGTCCCAGAAGTGACGCATGGGATGACGCCACGGCAACAATTCAGGCCATACACTACCTACTTCAACCCTCAAGGCATTGTTGGATATAAGGTAACTGTGACAAGTCTTCCCTGACTTGTTTAAGTATTGCACTATTCGGGTCAAGATATGGGGTGTCATGTTTTATTATTAATGGAGGGCCTTGGGCATTCTGCCCGTAATTTATTCTTGACCACTCTTCCCAAAGCCCATCTGAGGTATGGTCTATAGGGACCCATTTTGAACATGAGGATGTCTGATATTATCTGGATCAAACAGGGGTAAGCTTTGGTCATCTAGAATCACCTTAATATTTTTACCAATGTCTCAGCCTTTATGGGTTCATTCTTAATTGCCCCTTTCGCAGGATTTCTGTTGGCTTCTGAGTCTATTATTCTTGGTTGAACGTCCTCCTGAGAGGACGGTCTTAATAGTGGGTGCGAGGGATGTAATTCATTAACAGGTTCAGTGTTTTGCTTAGCATGAGGCATTGATTTGTCTTTCATTCTCAGTTGGGCTATATTGCCATTAACCTGGTCAGGGGACTCTGCAAAGTGGGAATGCTTTCTTTTAAATCTCTTTTTACATTACCTGTTATCCTTGTTCTGTCTGTCACAGAATTTGAATCTTGGTTTAACCAAACTGTATAACAATGTAGACACAAACAAAGAAGGGTGTTCATAGGGCAATATGTATAAATATTAATCTTATTCACCACCTTAGCACCAGTGTACTCACAATCACAAGGTCCGTTAACAATGGACAGAAGTAAGGATGGAGGATTCTCACTGCCTCCACTCAGTGAATATTCTCCACTCAGCTGCTCCCTAGTTAAAACGAACAAGAAATCGGTCTTCTCGATCCAGCCAATGGAGGCACATAGAGATCTCACAATAATCTTATACACAAAAATAATAGATATTATATGTGACTTATGTGTGTATTCTGGCCTGCTCTATAGACCCATAGCTGGCAAGATTGTGTGCAGGATCATTAACGCATCCTGCAAAGGTGTACCTCCCTCTAGAAACATGCAGTTGTTAGGTATTGCACATAAAAAAGTAACAATTTAAAATAAAAATAATAAATCTGTGGTTCATAAAGGTCATGGAGATGTATTAGTTAAAATAATAACTTAAAATTACAGCTCATCTCGTTTCTGAACTATACTTTCATCAGGAGCTCAACTAGATAACAGCTGTTTGCTCCCTTACATATCACCAGCAGTAGAAACCCTGAAGTCTGAGAACATCCTTTCTACTTTCCCATTTTCTCAAGTTTCAGCACCACAAACAGCATAATTTCCTTAACCCTTTGAGTGTGTGTGATAGGCATTGCATTGCACCCCATGTGGGATTCAAATGGTTAGAAAAGTACAGGATACCAACCAATACACAATCATCCTCTCATCTCTGACATTTATTAATTTTTTATTCATATTTGTACGTCACATACACAACATTATTCTAAAAACTGGAAGATAGAATTTAATTCATTGGCTGATAGAGATATTTCTAGTTTGTTGCATTGCAATGCATTGGAGACACTTCTAGCAGCAAAAGGGCTAAAAAAAAAAAAAATAAACACGAGGGCAACACAAACCACTTTCCTCTCTCAATGTATGAAGCACAGAAGAGACCATCTAGATTTGATGGATGGCTGCCACTGACTGTTCACCAGCGGCTCATCCCTGAGCTCTCTACTATCTTGGCATCACTCTCCCTATACTGGCTGTGTGTGACATGTTGTGAGGAACCAATAGAGTGCTAGGACTTAACTTTCCCACTGCTTCTTTACCCATTCACCACCCTTCCTCTGTCCTCCTTACCACCTTCTCTACCCTTCTCTCACTTTGTCATTCACCATGCAGATGACTAAGAGACAGAAGGTTAGGGAAGGTATCAAAAGGGATGGAGGAGGGGTGGCAGAGTGGCACACACACATGTACCAATGTGCAAGAAGGCCACACCTACTCAACATCTGTCTACAAATCCAGTGAATTAACCCTTGCACTACCGGAACCAAATTGTTGCATCAAAATGCGCAGGCTGCAGAACAAACAGGAGCAGCATCTACCTGCTAATCAGGGGCACCTGCCATGATGATCCTGGCCGTGGATAGATATACCTCCCCTCTTTAGGGGAAAACCAAATCCCTCTGTCCCATTTTCCCACTCTGATGTACATCTTTTTAGGAGATCAGACTGTGTGGTGTGTAATATAAGTGTATCACATTGCTCCATTAATGTTTGTTTAAACTTCAGAATATGTGTTTATAAATTAGTCTGTGCAAATAAAATACCTTGGATTTACACTAGATCATTTATTCAGTTGCATAAAGTGGTGTTAGTAGGTCATGAAATAACTGAAATGCCCGCCCACCAGCAAAACTATCTAAAACAAAAGTGCCCTTCTTTGGGCATCGGAAAAGGTGGTAGGTATAGATAGGTAACTCAAAGTACCACAGTCTGTCACTCTGCCTCTGTTCCCATCCCTCTATCCAGCCTCCTCCATGAGGGAGGCTTTCTGTATGTAAGCTGGAGTGGTTTCTGGCCAGTGAGAGTGCTCCAGCTTACATGCAGAAAGCCTTTGTCATTGGAGGAGGCTGGATTGAGGGAGGGGAGCAGAGGAAGAGTGACAGACTGCGTACAGAGCTGGTATCCATAGTCTGTCAGGAAGTAGTGCGCAGGACAATATTTACTCAATTAAATTCAGCAAAACAGCAATTTTATTTAAATAAATTAAAATAATAAAACATCAAGTTGCTACATAAACTATTTGCGCCAACATGCATAGGGGTGATAGATTCCTTTTAAAATGGTGTGGGGCAACCTGAAGCTCTTCAGCTGTTGAGGGCTACATTTCCCATCATCCCCAACCAGTTAAGACTAGCTGAGGATGATGGGAATGTAATGCTGAACAGCTGAGTGATCTCACGTTGATTCCACTGAGCTAAAGAGTTTGCACGCATTCTGCTGACGTCACCCATCTGTCACCCACACCTCCTACATAAAGTGCCGGGGGAGGGGCGAGTCGTGAGAGGTAGAATGGGTGCGTGCTGGGCTTCAGGTAAAGCTAAGGGATTCTGTTTAGGTGTGTTTCTTACCAGCCATACGTCGCTAAAGTGGATAATTATCAAAACTGCTATTTTATTGCACTGACTTAGTCTTCCTGCTGCTCACGTTGTGTGAGATGCACCGCTTTGTCTGGGATTTAAGTTTAACGACCATATGCAGGAAGAGTGCAAATTAAGAGCAAACAATCAGCATCAAGGGGCACAGCAATCACCATTTAAATGGCAGGTGAAGCATTTTATTTGCACACTGGCACGTGTGACAGTCAAATGGTTAAAGCGAAAAATATTCACACCCTAACTGTTCAGCTGAATAACTTTCAGCTAATCCCTTAACCTCTTGAGTGCCAGAGAGGTACCGTACACCTCTAGTACTCAAGGGGTTAAGCGATAGAGGGGACATATCTGGTCCTTTAAGGATTACATATGTAAACTGACTAAATCGACTAGTTTTAAATTGTGTGGTATGGCCCACAATCGTGTGTACTGCTCCTGCCATTAATCCGCGTTTACATCTAGGAATCAGAAGCGTGGGCAAATTGCGTATTAATGCTATTCTGGACTAAAACACCCATCATTTTTAGTGCGTTACCAACCCTTATCTGTAATCGTAAATTTGTTCGAATTCCAAAGGAAATCCCAGCACTTAATTAAATGTCTGACTGACCTTGAGGTACCTAACCCCTAAAATACGCATATTTCATTTCATGACCAAAAAAAAAAAAAAAAAAAAAAAAAAAAAGTATAGGTGTGGAGGCATAATCACTTTATCGGCAACAGGAGAGCGCTGTATTTACCATCTGAGCTTGTTTAAGATTGTTTTGCACACCCCTCTAGACAGTCAAAAGGCTAAACAGGTAAAGTGTATACATACAAATTCCCACTGACTTCAACTGAGGTTTTAAAACCTTGAACGTTAGAGGTCCGTGTTGGAGACCTTCCTAGCTCTCAGGAATCTGAAAGCCACGTTTAAAACACTTGATAAGTCTGATATTATTGCAACGGGGTTGCCCCAGAATGACTCTGATTATTTTCTGTATATGACTCTTAAGTGTAGCCAAAGTTTTAGGTGAGGAAATCCAATGCTCTTCTGCATGACCTATGGGTTTATCCTGACAGCACATAAAGAAAAAATGACAAGGAGACCACTGAAATGTTCATTGCTACAGGTGTGTATTGCAGTTGTGTTGAAACAAGGGTACAAACCCCTAGAAAACTGAGCAACAAAGGGACTTTGCCAAGCAGGACCCAAATAAATGCATTTTAATGTAGGGTATTTCTTTGAGCACTGCACAACAATCCTAATGATCATACTGGGAGAGGAGTAGTGATAAACTAATAAGTACTCTTTCTTTGTTGGATTGCCTTTAATCTGATGAATCCTAAATGGGTAACTGGTTTGAGATTAGAATGTCTCCATTTTCATCTGAGATTTAATTTCTGATTTGTTTTTTTTTTCTGTTCATTGCCCTTGTCACATATTGGGTGTTTTCATCAGGAATCAGTGGTCAAAAGGTCATGTGTATCTACATTTTGAGGCTCATGCCCATAAGAACTTTGTTTTTCTAATAAAATTGTCCCTGCTTATGCACTGTAAACATGGTTCTTGATAAAACCAAAAGAGGAGATCCTTCAGCTGACTCACTAAAATGTGGAAAGGGAAAATGGAGGCAACTCTAAATCTGACCTTTTACACTTTGTAATATGCCCTGTAGGTTGATGCTCATTGAGAATGAGCCACTCACTCTTGTTTTTTTAGGTTATGTTTACACTAGTGACTTGGCTGGCTTGTGTTTTAGCACATGCAAAGATGCCCCTGCCAACTTGCTTGCAATGTGCTACATCCCCCACTTACGAGAGTCTCACAAGGAGGGCCCATGTGGGAATTGGTCATATTAGTATTGATGCAGGTGGACTTTTCCTCCCACACAAAGTCGAGAAATGTCAGTTATTGCATGGACTAGAGGAAAGCCACTTGTATTGATTGACTATTTGCTAGGCGATCCAGTACTGGTGGGGGTGGCCTACATAAAAGGATAACTCTACTCCTACTGTCAATAGTTTTAAGCCTTGTTGCACTCCAAAGGTAAACCAAGGCTATCATAACTGGTACAATTTATGAATGCTATTTAATATAATAAGGCTGTCTTTCTTGATTTGTCAGTAATGAGAGGAAAAGAAAACTCTTGTTACTGATTTATTTAGTAAGGAAGCAGCCACCAATTTTGATAGCTCACCCTCCCTTGGTTAAAAACAACTTGCCAGTAGAGTAGTTCCTTAGACTAAATAGAAATTGTTCAGAAACACATCTGTTTATACTACAAAGTAATGATCTTGGGGTGAGGCTCACAGAAAAACCATACAGTAAGACCAATATTTCTTTTTTGTGTAGTTGTTTGTTGTGTTTTTTTGGTTTTTTTTTGGACAAATACAGCCTTTACTTGTCCAAAAATGTTGCCCCTCTACCCTGACAGTGATATTTAATACACACATTGAGATTTTAGAGTAATCTAACTTGTAGGAAGTAGTGGGTGAACGCATACCTGTCAATTTAGGTGTTGCTCTAATTTAAGGGGTGAATTAGTCAGAAGTCACTACTCCTGGCCTGAAGGTGATCCTCCAATACATGCTTCCTATCCATGCTATATTTGTAGCAAGTGAAATTCATGACTCAAAACTCTAAAATAGTGTGGAGCCACACAATATAAAGAGTAAATAAATTGCAGCAATAGGGGTGTTATTGTTTGACATCCACATTTTATACAGTAAATATGTTGAAATGACCAAAATGACTCTTCATGGCCGTATCAGGCAACACGTTAAAGACATAAGGGCCATATTGTGAACATTGAGAAGGATTTAAAGGCTGGGAGGAAATTCTAGATTTTTGTGTGTCATAAGTCTAAACTAGATTCCTTCATGTGTTGGTCTAGATAAGGTGTCACTGGAAATTAGGGGAGGTAACATTGTACAGCCCCTCTTATGAAGAGGGTGTCAATGGATTTTAAATACATTACAACCTAATGGAATCAATGACACTAAATTATGGTGTCTTTATATAGATTTTATATATGGTACTTTTTATATTGGTGGAGTCCTCATACAGCAATGAATCAACCCTTCCTTTTTTATACTTGGCAGTTCCAATGTGTGGATGCTAGAATATTTATCTAATTATTGTTGAGAAGTATGTTATCCGGTCTCTATATTAATATGGTATGTTGTATGTGTATCATAGTATATACAAATTTTATACATTATAAGGTATCTACTAATATTTTTAGATCAGTGTTATATTGGTACATATGGTATCTGTGTCGCTTTACTTTTTATGCATATCTTCTGCCTGGACCATTTTATCAGTTGTTGCATTCGAGGCTTGTGTTGGAAATATCTGGAATAAATAGTCCATCAGCCGTGCCCAACTCCATGTGATTGTCTGTATTAGGGCAGACTCTAATGAGGGAACACACCTCTTAATCATCTTATGAAAAGACATAATTTCTTCTGTGTCCATCCCCGGCATGAAATATAGGTTATGTCTCTGCCCTCCAGCTGGGTAGGACTTCCTCAAACTCTTCAAAAACGAGCTTCCGGTTGAGGCATCAGTTTTTTGTTTTGTTTTTTTTGCCCTACCCAGCTGGATAGACGTGTTATCTATATTGGTCGCTACTTTTTTTTTTTTTTTTTTCTCTTGTGTTTCTTTTCCTCTCCTGGGCCGCTGAGACTGTCCTCCGGGCAAGCGGCGCAGAGGCTCTGTGTACCCGCTTGAGCGCTACGATGTTTTGCTCTGGATTTGTTAACCACCTCCTTCCTTGCCCTCTTCACACGGCAAGCAGGACATGCCTCCATCACAGCCGTTGTTCGGCGTCCCCAGTGTGGTCTTGTCGGGCGTACTCGGATAACAGGAAACGAAAGTCACAGATTTATCATCATGTGTTCCAATGTTGGAAATCATGCAGCATCCATAGGAACCGGCTGTGAGGCGGTACAGGATACCTTATCCCTTCCTTTCATTACCTGGTTATATAAGGTAAGACTTTTTCATTTGCCCTGAGTTTTGTTTCAATATGTCTGCATCTAAGAATCAGAGGGATAAGGAGAAGGAGAAGCCTGATGCTACTGGCAAGGAGGATAAGGGTGTTCCTAAGCTTAAATATTGCCTTAACTGTAATGCAAAATTAAGCTCAAATGAGTCAGGCAAGATATGTCAGGTATGTATTAAGAACACTGCTGGTTTAGATATGACATCACAGTTCTCTAATTTTTTGAGTTGGATGAAAACATCCATGCAGGATACCTTCAGGGCTATGCAAGAGGGTGAACCCTCTAGGAAACATCAACGTCTGGATCCAGACGAAGGTACTACAGCCCTTCAGGAGGAAGATAACCAAGAACCTAGCTTATCTGATCCAGAATCAGAGTTCTTCTCTGAGGAAGAAGTAGTAAATGAAGACCAAGGCTCCTTCAATGTAGACAAGATAGATGGTTTGATCTGCATAATATGGAAGTCCTTGGGCTTGTCTGATACACCACAGGACATAAACATAATGGATGCAGCTTTTCTGGGGAAGAGAAAAGAGGTTCCTGTTTTTCCCTTACATCAGTCCATCCTAGACTTATTGAAGGGTGAGTGGAAGTTGGGTGACAGAAGGTCCACTGTGCCTAGAAGATTCTCTAAAATGTATCCTTTTAAGGAGGATGATACCAAGCCTTGGATCTTACCTCCAAAAATAGATGCATCAGTAGCACAGTTAGCCAGGCGCACGACTCTTCCTTTAGAAGACGGAACATCACTCAAGGATCCCATGGAAAGAAAGCTGGATGGGATACTTAAGCGCTAGTTCTCAGTATTAGGACGCAATCTCAAGGCAGCTACATCAGTCGATTGTTTGGCCCGTACTATGAGAATATGGTTGTCTAATCTAGAAGATAAGACTGAATCCAACGTTTCAAGATCTAAACTGTTAAGAGGTTGCAGTTATGAAGGAAGCAACTAATTTTTCCTGCGGTGCATCTTCAGATATTATTCGCCTTACTGCCAGGTCCTCTGTGCTTGTGGTCACTGCTAGAAGAGCCCTATGGCTAAGATCTTGGAATGCAGACACATAATCCAAAAGTAAGCTAGTTTCCCTACAGTGGTTAAAAGATAACCTAAAGGGATATTCAGTCTTAATTTATTCAGACAACCTTCCCACTGTTATGTACCTAAAGAATCAAGGAGGCACAAGGAGTCTCAGTCTGTACAGGGAAGCCAGAAGACAACTTCTTTGGGCAGAGAAGCATCTAAAAAGCATCTCGTATAACAGGGAATAGCAGATTACCTGAGCAGATCCACCATAGATCCAGGAGAATGGCCCCTGGATCCCTCAGTCTTCAACCAGATATGTCTCAAATAGGGCCAACCGGTGATAGACCTCATGGCCTCCAAATCAAATGCAAAATGCCAGAGGTATATTTCCAGATGGAAGGAACAGACGGCAGAGGGACAGGATGCATTGAAAATCCCATGGAATTACAACTTGGCATATGTCTTCCCTCCATCAATATCGGACATGGATGTAGTCAGGAAAATCAGGAAAGATCAGGTGGATGTTATTCTGATTGCCCTAGACTGGGCCCGGAGACCTTGGTACTCCTTTCTGGTAGCCATGTCGATACAACCTCCTTGGCAGCTCCCTCTGGTTCCCAACCTTCTATCTCAAGGACCGGTAGGTCATCCAAACCTCAGTCTGCTAAGCCTGATGGCCTGGAGGTTGAAAGGCTCATGTTTTAAACCCTTAAACTTTTTTTTTTTTTTTTTTTTTTTTTTATCCGACTCCGTTGCTAACACCATCATTGCCGGACGGAAAAAAAATCTACATCTGTAGTTTATTCCAGGGTTTGGTCTACCTTTTTATCTTGGTTTAAAGCAAAATTTCCGCAGGACTCATCCATTTCTATTCCTAAAGTTTTAGATTTTCCGCAGGATGGTTTTCAAGCAGGGTTACGACCTGCATCTATTAGAGTACAAGTATCAGCTCTATCAGCCATCCTGGCTACTCAATTGTCTGATCATGATATTATTAAGAGATACCTGAGATCAATAGTCAAAATCAGGCCTACCATTCGTAATATTATCCTGCCATGGGATCTGAACCTAGTTCTGGATCAGTTGTCCAGAACCCATATCTTCGAACCTATGGAAACTATTCCACTAAAATTCTTGACCTTTAAAGTACTTTTCCTGACGGCTATCACTCCTGCCCACAGGGTGAATTAATTACAGTCCCTATCCTGCAGCAATCCTTACATGGTCTTACATCAGAACAAAGTAGTCTTAAAACCATCCTTCAGGGGAAAAGTCATCTCTGAGTCCCACCTAAACTGGGAGATCATCTTACCATCTTTTTGTGCCAATCCTCAGACATCTAAGGAAAAGCAGTTTCATAATCTAGATTTGGTCAGAGCTCTTTCTATGTATTTAAAGAGGACGGAAGAATTTAGAGACTGATTCCCTCTTCATCTACTTTCAGGGGAAGCTCAAAGGAAAATCGGCCTTGAAGGCTTCTATATCAAGATGGATCACTTCATGCAGACAATTGGCTTATGAAGAAGCGGGTCAACAGGTTCCTAAGAACCTGAAAGCCCACTCTACTAGGGCACTATCCACCTCCTGGGCCAGGAAGGCTGAAGCTTCTCCTTCTGAGATTTGTAAGGCGGCAACATGGTCCTCATTGTCTACATTCATCAAACATTACCATCTGGCTGTCCAGTCCTCTGCTGACGCCAAGTACGGAAGGAAAGTGTTGGAGGCGGTCATCCCTTCTTGAACCGGGTAGGATCTGTCCTCCTCTTATGGCGATACAATTGTTTTGATCTGTCCTCCTCTTATGGGGATACAATTGTTTTAATCTAATTATGTCCTGTCCCCCCTCCCCCCCCCCCATTGCTATGGGTACTGCTTTTTAAGGCCCATATTACATGCCGGGGAGGGACACAGAAGAAATAAGTATTTTTTCTTACCGTTATTTGTATTTCTTCTCTGTCCCTACACAGCATACCCTACCCTATTTATCATTTGTTCTTACTTTTCTTTCAGCTTGGCCAAAAAGGAAGCTGATGCCTCAACCGGAAGTTTGCTTTTGAAGAGTTTGAGGAAGTCCTACCCAGCTGGAGGGCAGAGACATAACCTATATTGCATGCCGTGTAGGGACACAGAAGAAATACACAAATAACGGTAAGAAAAAATACTTATCATTTATTATATGTATATCACTTGGTATATACAAGGGAAAGAGTGAACACGTAAATAGTACGTTACTATTTGATTAACTCTGTGTTTCTCAAAGTTAGTCCTCTGGGCACACCAACAGTGCAGGTTTTCAGGTTGTTCCTGCTTAATCACAGGTGAGTAATTAGTGGCTCAGTCATTGATTCACCTGTAATTAATTAGGGATATCTTGAAAACATGACCTGTTGGTGTGCCCTGAGGACTGAAGCTGAGAATCGCTGGTTTAACTTTTAGAGCAGACTAATTGCTATCTGCTACAAGCCTGTCAACTATTGTCCAAATAAGGAATATACTATTGGTTGCTTTTTTGTTACACAAATATAACAATGTGTCCCTGTGTTAATCTTCATAGTATTTGGGCCACGGAGATTTGTTTCAGTACTGTCAGAGTTGTAATTCAAGAGTAATTGAATGATAAAGTATCCCCCTCCCGCCCCTTTTACTGATTTAACACTACTCACTTCAGAGCAGCAAGGTGGTGTCCAGATGGTTTGCAGAGAGGGACAAGCTTCAATTAACATAAGGAAAAAGCCTGTCGGGGGGGGGGGGGTGCAGGGTTTGTCCCTTGCTGTTAGCTGTCTGGTCTTAAGTCCAGGTTCCACATCTGAGGGGAGGTGGCTTACACTAGGTAAAAGGGGTTTACTTTTGAATGGTTCCATGCAGGAGGAGTGTGCGTCCATTCTACTGTTTCAGTGGGTCGCCTGGGTAAAAAGCACAACGTGACAATCTCACAGTGCTTGACAGCGCAAGATTGTCACGTTGCTCTGTCAAAATATATATATATATATATATATATATATATATATATATATATATATATATTACTGTACCAGTGTCTTACTGACTGTATATCATCACGACAGATCAGGTAGTACTGAGTTTCTATCCAGTATAGGGTGACTTCCGGACTGAATATTATCGGGAAAGGCTCAGCCAACACAGGACTTTTCTATAATATGAAGCTTTCAAAATCACATTCATTTGTGTGAACTAACTTCCATTTAAAACCATAATATAGATTTCTCTTTCTCTCTCGGCACATGGAGGTGCTCCAGCTGCCTCCGTGTACTTAATGTGTCCATTGACAGTGCAACGTGACAATCTTGCACTGTCATGCACTGCGAGATTGCCATGTTGACCTTTTTATCCAGGCGACTTGCAGATACAGTTGAATGGTCGCACGCTCTTCTGGCGCAACCATTCAAAAGGATACCGGTAAAAGGGCGGGAGGGGGATACTTTATCATTCAATTTCCCTTGAACTATAACTCTGACAGTATTGAAATAACACTCTCCATGGACCAAATACTATGAAGACTTATCAGAGCTGCTTTTATTTTGAAACATTACTATCCGTTTAAGTGCTGATTGGGCTTATTACATAAGGTTACAGTGTTTCTGTTCAAACAGTTTGTCTACTGTGTAATTTACCAACAATGTTACTGTGATGTGAAGCAAATATTTGCTTATACTAGTCTTGTATCCAACACAGAACTTTATTATGATATGGTATCCTATGGAAAGCTGGTCATAAATAGGGTTGTCCCAAATGCTCCATAAGCCAGTTTCCTTATGTGAGTGGATCCTAACCACACTTCAGCAAAAGTCCACAACAAACAGTTTCAGTTGATTGGGCCTATTGTATAAGTGTACAGTATTTCTGTATATGCAGTTAATGTAAATTTTTGTAGTTTAACCGCACTTTGCTGTGATGTGAAATAAATCCTTATACTGGTCTCACACTTAACTCTGAGGTTAACTTTTTTCACACTTTGACTTCAATGTTGATGTGAATTTCAAGTACAGAATAGGTGAAGATTTTATAAACTTCATTGATTAGTGTTCGTCTCCTTCTTCTGAGTACGGCAATGCCCCATATGCAAAGGTTTGTCAAGATTTGGGGGAGATATTGGGCCCAGTTGGAACACATGAGTTTCCTTTTACAGACATGCAATTTTTACAGCTGGTGCCTTGTCTCATTTCAGACTGTTTGTCAATGCTGCAATGAATTTTACCTCCAAAAGTATGTTGTAGAAGAGTAGACAACCCTGGCTTTCATTCTGTTTGCACTTTTAAAAATTTTTTCGCTGCCACTCTATTAGCAGTCCCTCCCAAAACCTGCAGTAAGGCAGAGAAACACCATTAATCCACACTTCTATTTTAGTATTGCTCTGGATTTCAATCAGATGATATTTGCAGATTTTTTTTTTAGTGCTTTACATTAGTGGAGAGTTACATTGTCTGAGTACGGCAATGCCCCATATGCATAGGTTTGTCAGGTTTGGGAGAACTACTGGGCCCAGTAGGGAACATGTGTGTTTCCATTATCAGTGATGGAAAAAACTTAGGGTGCTTTGCTTCCCATTATATTGTGATAGTGTTAGATCTAAGGAGGGATGTATTTTGAAAAATTAAAAAAAAAAAAAAAGGATATTTCAGGGGGGTAAGTGGCCAAAAAATAAAATAAACTTTACAGCACTACTGCATTGTGCCTTCATGGTATTGCTTGAAGCAGTCACCCATGCAGAGGCCAGGTTTGGAAGGGCAATCAAGACCGTAAGTGTGGGTTTCTCTCCGTATTCCCTTGCTGTAGCAAACCCTGCAGCGCTTTTGTGGGTTTTTCTTTTTGGGGGTTGGAGGGATTTTATAAATAAAATGTTCTACTCCGGGTTTTGTTGGAATTATTTCTGTTGCCCCTTGAAACAAAAATTGGGAAATAAGATGGAGCTGATACTGCAGAAAACTTAATTTTAGAGTGGGGTTTGCCAATTTGGAAATCAAAAAAGAATTGTATACTGCAGTCTGCATCATGTAAATGGCAACCTTTTTGTACCATGCTCTACACTTTTGCATGGTGAGATACAGCTGCATGAGTTGATCACACAGATCCACTCCCCCCATGTGCTTGTTTTAGTCTGATGCAGACTGGCTTTCTTAGTACCCCCCTTCTGCCACAGTTTTGTCCTCATGCATGGTGGAAAGCATGTAGACATCTTTTCTGTCCTTGAACTTAACTGCCAGCAGCTCTTGTTGGCATAAAGTTGAGGACATCCCGGTTTCAAGTTTTTTTTTTTTTTTTACAAGTTCTTTGGGCATCTCCCTGCAATTGTGCCTGACACTGCCACAGGCCACGGTGTCAAAATAAGTGACTTAAATAAAAGGTGGCTGGTGTAGTAGTTGTCAACATATAAATTATATCCTTTATTTAACAAGGGGTAAATCGGATCCCAAACTATCTTCCCATTTGTTCCCAGAGATTCAGTGCAACCAGGAGGGTCAAGTTGGCTGTCCTTGCCCTCGTAAATTCAAAAAGCCTGGGTATATCCTGTGGCATTGCACAACTTATAAAATTTAACGCCGAATTTGGATCGCTTGGAGGGGATGTATTGCTTGAAACCTAACCTGCCTTTATATTTCATGAGGGATTCATCTATACTTATGTGTTTTTGGGGGGTATATACTTGGGCAAAATTTTCCTGTAAATGATTTATTATGGGGTGAATTTTGAACAGTTTGTCATACGGGGGGTGTTCTTTTGGGAGGCACAGGGTATTATCACTAAAGTGCAAAATCACTTCGTATCTACTCCTGGTCATTGTTTTGGCGAAAATAGGGGTATCATATATGGTTTTTACTCCAGTATGATCTGATACAATGACAATGGGAATAGTTAAAAAAAAACAAGGGCCTAGAATTTCTTAAATTCTAAAAGGTCTGTGGGTTGCCATTTCTTGCTTGGAAATGAACGCTGATGGGTTGGCAGCAATATATTGGGCTGCGTATAAATTTGTTTGAGACACTATTCTCCCCCCCCCCCCCCTCTTCCCTCAAAAAAAAAAAAAAAAAAAAAAAAAAAAAAAAAAAAACACTGAACATGTGTAAATCCTGCCACATCCACTTGAATTCCTGGGTTGCCTGTGAATTTGGGAATTTGTGGGCATAAATTGGCTGGTGATACCCATTCATCAGCAGGAGTGGCAATACTTGGGGCAGCTCTTGGAGTAGTGCGTCTTTTTCACAGAAGGCCCAGCGTCATCACTACTAGAGCTGCTCTCACTCTCAGAGTGAGTGATGTCAAAGTCTGACGCAGTGTCTGTGGCTTCTGAGCCAGACACCAAAAAGGAATACCACAGATCAGCAAACACTGATCTGCAGCAAAATGATCACTTCTAGAGTGATCATATGGGGGGTGAACTTATTGATCACTGCAAAACAGTGATCAAAGGGTTAATTTTAGGTTGTGTGTGTTTTTTTTTTTTTTTTTTTTTTTTTTTTTTTTTTTTTTCTCTTCACAGGAACACTCTGCAATGCTGGAACAGGATCTGACACAATGTCTGTCTCTCTCCACCTCAGCAGTGTGCAAGATGGAGGGAGGCAGAGAGATATGACAGGGATTGTATTTACAAGGACTGTCCCTGTCATTCTGCTTTTGCAACATGTGATCAAGCGAATCTCATGTTGCAACAAAGTTTCTACTAGCTGTTACTAAGTGCCCTGGTGCTGTTACTAAGTGCCCCGGTACCAGGGCACTTAGTAACAACCAGCCCGCGCTCTCCCATCGCTCCGTGCGGCAGCAATGGGAGAGTTTAACCCATGATGGTCCAGGACTGTCATGGGTCCTTAAGGGTTAAAGGGATAGTAACACTTCATAATAAAAGCAGCTCTAATTAATCATCATAGTATTTGGACTTTGGAGAGTGTTCTTTCAATACTGTCAGAGTTATAGTTCAAGAGTAATTCAATGACAGTGTCCCCCTCTTGCCCCTTTTACTGATGTAACACTGCTCAGCCAGAGCAGAAGGGAGGTGCCCAGGTAGACTGCAGAGAGGACAATCTTGAATTAAGATAAGGGAAAAGCTGAAAAGCTTGTCAAGGGGGGCAGGGATTTCATTGTTTTCATAGGAATAAGAGTGTCCCCTTCTGTTATCTGTCCAGTCTATGGACTGCATTCCACATCTGAGAAGAGATTGTTTATACTAGGTAAATGGGGCGGGAGGGGGAAACTTTGCTTGTGAATCTCAAACCATAAAGGTTTGAGAGATAAGACTTATATCGTTCCTTTTTTTTTTTTTTTTTTTTTTTTTTTGCCTATAAAATAAAGATAAAACAAAGTATTACTATCCCTTTAAGTACACAACAAGCCAATCCCTTATGTGATGTTATTGTACATAGTCCTAGCAGTGTTTCTGCAGAGAGTAAAAAATGTTAGAATAGTGGCTTGTAGTTAATCACTACAATGTAATATGCTTACTGAAATTATCAGTGCTGGCGTTTCTTTAAAAGGATAGTAATGTTTCACAAAAACAGCAGCTCCAATTAATCTTCATAGTATTTGAGCCATGTAGAGTGTTATTTCAATACTGTCAGTTGTAGTTCAAGAGTAATTGAATGATAAAGTATCCCCTCCGACCCCTTTTTACCTAGTGTAAGAATGCTTACCTCAGATGTGGAATCTGGTTGCTTGAACAGACATAACAGCAAGGGACAATCTTTTTACTGTGAGAACAATGAAAACCCTGCCCCTCTTCACAGCTTTTTCCCTTATCTTAATTGAAGATTGTCCCTCTCAACAGTCTACCTGGGTACCTCCCTTCTGCTCTGGCTGAGCAGTGTTACATCAGTAAAAGGGGTGGGAGGGGGATACTTTATCATTCAATTATTCTTGAACTACAAGTCTGACAGAATTGAAATAACACTCTCCAAGACCTAATACTATAATGATTAATTAGAGCTGCTTTTATTATGAAACATTACGATCACTTTAAGTTGGTATTTCTTTTATGTCCTTGAGTTAATAATTTCTTTGTCTTTAAATATACCAGTAAGCCTTTATTTTCACATGTTCATGGTTAGGTATGTTATGTTGGGTATGTTATAGTACTGATTTATAGTAGTTATCTGTCTCTCTCCATTTGATTAGTGTTTTTCATTACTAGGTACCACATTAGAAATTGTATATTAGTGTGTATTGCCCCTTATTGTGCTTGGTGGTGCCTGTTACCCCCATTCCTATATAAAATGAACTGGGTTATATATGCTTATAAATAACCCTATATTTCATGCTGGCTTCTGTGTGTTTAAAAAAAACAAAACACCCTAGTGTCATGTTCTAAGGTAGCAGACAACCCTCTTGCCTCTGTGGCTCTAGTGCTCCCATTACTTTGTCCAGTGTTCTATTTAATTGGGCTGAATTCAAGAGCAGCAGGCACTAGTCAAATCAACTGACATGTTGGCTGTAAGAACTTGATGTTTTAAAGTAATCACTATATAGTATATATAACTTTTTCATTCCTTTTAAAATGTGATTTACTTTGAGCAGGTGACCTACTTGATGGCTTCTTTGATGGTAATCTTTCCTGCCACCTTTTTGTTGACAGACCTGATATAATATTAACTACAGTATATGTCTAAATATAGGGTGGCCGTGACTATAAGGCAACCCCCACCTCCCCTTTCTTATTTTTACTTGTTAGTGGAAAGGGGGACTGAATATAAAGTGACCCTGTGTCTTTTCTGTCTAACCTATCTTTTGTGCACTATGTTTGAATTTGACTTTCCGCACCATTGCTAGATTTTCCAGGTCTTTTTCTTGAACTTTAATTCAAAATGAAATTAGATGTCCATCCTTGTCCTTTCCATGAGTAGACTCGCTCATGATACAATCAGTGTGCGTCTGCACATTGAGCGACAGAACAAAGAAGGATCCAGATAATTGGGCAATGAAGCAGACAGCAACTCATTCTTCCCTCCATATTAATGTTTTGTTAGGTTGCCCTGTAGTTCAGATCTTCTAAAGATCCTACTTGCAGCAAAACTTTAAAAGGTGACCTTGAATATAAACCAAGGCTTTTATTTTTTATTAAGGTTTCAGACTAAAATGCTTGAGGGGAAAAAAAAAAAAAAACAAACACTCCCCTTATATTCTAGTAGATAAGGTTCTTAGCAGGCATAATATGCGCTGGACTGTCCATTCCTGCATGGGTTGTTAGCCAAAAAACACAACTCTGTAGTTCATGGGTCATAGACACGAACTTCATTAAACTGTGTACAGCCCTGTAGACTCCTAGTGTATGGTTAGAAAACCAATCTAGCAGTTTATGCTGACTGCAAATCCACACCCTATGGGGCTTGATTAAGATTTAGTCTTGGGGATCAACAGGTGAGCACCTGGGGGTCACTTAAGACCTCCATTAGTCTCCTTTTTTGATCTGTTGAGGCTAACAATGCGACCCCCAATTTAATTATCTGGCCTGGTCCCAGAGGGCTAGATCCTTGCAGTGCTTCAGAGATCTGTAGCATCCAAGTGTTTAACTGCTAATTCTATATGAACGCCACATTAGCAAACGTTTTAATGATATGACATTGAACAGTGGGACCCGGGCAAATACTGAACACTTTTTGTTGAATTTGCTTTTTCACAAATCAACCCACAGGTCTCTCAAAGATTTATTTTCAAAATGATTCTCATCTGTAATTCCCTTTATAATATTACAACTGCCATTTTGTATGATTTGTTACGCTTCGTTATTTGGGGTATAGCCTAATGAACTAGAACTATAGCAACACTGCACAAATTACCCATTGCTCTTAATGTTAATCATTTAACATAGGGTGTGCATCACATTGCTTTGCACTATGTTGTGTACACTTCTGGTTAACATATAGCCAGTTTTTTTTTTTTTTTTTTATTAATATAAAAAAAAAACGTATTTATGCAATGCAGAGATGTGTTGCTCTCCCTATGTTTTCTGACACTACCATGTACTGTGGCTTCTTCCCACCCCATACAGCCAGGCATCACCTTTTCTCTTAAGAGATCTTTGCAATTGCAGCCAATCTAGACATGATGATGCCTGGGTGAAAGGAAGCCACAGTAAAGGTCTGTGTCAGGTGATCCACAGAGAGAGCAATGATTCCCCTGTACTTTACTTGCCTACATCTGCCTAGAGTAAATATAGGGCTCTTTGAAAGCATTAACGCGGTTGTTAAATTAAGCATCATGGCTTTTTAGTGTTTATTAAATAGATCCCCATTGAATGAAGCAACTTTGAATCTATTTATTTCTCCAATAAACTAACCGCTGGTTTGCTGTTTTTTTACATTTATACTTTAGGAATGGCTGCAAAGGATACAGGCCAGCTCTTAAAGGTACAGTACATAGTGTTCATCTAAATATTAAAGTGCCAATACAGGGACAATAGAAGACACCTTTAACCTAACACACTGCCAGTGGCTTCAAAGCTATGGGAACAGAATTCGTTTAGCTTATGTCTAACTGCTTCCCTTCTGGCTTGCTGCACAGATCAGATATCTGCACTGCTGGGTAATGTCTGCCTTTTACCCTGTGTTCATTGGAACTGCTCACATGAGCTCTCGCCATAGAAGTGGAATCACAGGCATTGGGCTTTGGGCTTCTCTGGAGAGGAGAGAAACTCCCAGTAAAACCCTGGTGTCATTCAGCTGTGCAGATATCTGTGAGTTGCACAGCAAACCAGAAGAGCATGTGTAAGTTTTAGAAGCTACGGGACTCTGCTCCCTTAGTTCTGAGACAAGTAGATGAAAAGGATCATGCACTGACTTTATAATGCACCTGTAACATGCAATGCCATGGGAAGCAACAGTCATAGGATTTACACTGGGAGAGTTAAAATGTTTTGTTTAAGAAAAAAAAAAAAAAAAGTTACACACACATTCATATTATCCCCCTAACAAGAATTTATTTAGGTCCTTGGATGCAAAGTGTCCATTCCATGTGAAGGCAACACACTTGAGACTTCTGTATCTCTATATTGATTCTGTATATACATTTATGAAACTGAACTGATTGTGTCCCAGATTATTTGTATGCAGTTAGTGTTTGTTTATAAAATGCCCAATCATTTGTCTAGTTCTTCTAGAAAATGTAAATGCTGGATGTGTAGGTTTTTAAGTGTATTTTACATTTTTAAAATGGACAAAACAACTTTAGTTTATATCAAAGGAACAAGCTGTCAGTAACAGCCTTCACCCACAATCTGGTCACCACAGGATTGTGCCCCTACCACTTTAAATGGATCACTGTGACTTCTATTCGCATTGATCAGATACAAGGTAGGGAGGATAGAGTCACTGTTTCCAGCTGTCACTGACAGCACTCTACACGGTTTGGGTTTGTGCACAGGGTGAGCTTGTACATACTGCAGGGCTTCATTTAGTAAGTTGTTTGTGGCTGTTGGTGACTTCCCACTTCTTTTGCGACTGATGCTGTGTTACATCAGTATTTGGAAATATATACATGTCCCCTTAAACGCTCAGAGCAGTGAAGTGTGTGTGTGTGCGCATGCATATATAGGATCCCTAAGGTGTTAATTGTATACCCACCGCAGGATAGGCTATCTAAGTAGAGTATGTTATTTGGTCTAATAAACTTGTTCTTAGGCAGGTTTATCTTTTACAAAAGCATCATGGATTGAGGATGGGAAGACACTGCTTTAATCTATGTTTGTTGTCACTCTAAACGTGATGTTTCTTTCCATCTAGTTGGCCCTGTTGAACACCACTTTTGAACTTTACAGTTATGTTGATAAAAGCAGTCTATATCCTGGATTGGATGATCACTTAAAAGATGAACAGGACGACTGGATGATCTTTTGGAAGGTAAACCGCTAGTTAGCTCTCCTGTGCGTGAGAAGAAAAACTTCTGCAAAAAAAAAAACAAACTCCTGCTTAGAAAACACAAACAAGAAATGTGTAATTTTGTAGCTGTGAACTGATTGCACTTGTTTATAAGGTGAATAAACAAAATAAGGCATTTAAATTACAGCACTAACGAGATTGTAACTAATAGAGGATGACTTAGGGGTGCTTCTCTGCCAACAAATATTGCTAAATGGCTGTTTAAAAATAAAAGTTCAGTACCTTGGTTTACTTTGGAACCGACTAGTATAGAAAGTAAAGATATTAATACAATTATTTGGAAGACAAGGGAACATCGGGATTACAAATTCAGTAGTGCTTGACTTGAGTAGGATGTGGTATAAAACTAGAGAAATATCTGTCTGCTTATGGTATTGCACAACAAATGCCATTAGACATCATTTAGACTATTACTAAAAATATTAAGTTAAAAAAATTGGATGGAAAATAGTATAAAGATTGTAAGCCAAATTATAATTGAGGATAGGGTAGTGCCACTTTTGGACTTGATTAGATACGATTTGAAACAGAATGAAAAGTTTAATTACATACGAATAAGAAATAATTTAAACAAATGCCACATAGAAGATGAAAATATAAATTGCCTTTTTTCTAGATACATGAGAAAATAAACTTGGGAGAAGATCTTTAAATTTAGTTATGTGCAAAGACATCTTAAAATCACACGGTAATTACCGGTAAAAGATGGGGAAATTATTTTTTGAGAGTTTGAAGAATTAACATAGTTAAATGCCCTAAAAACCAAAATCTGAAGTTCAATGGACAGATCTTTTGGAGAGATTACAAAATCATATATAGATGGTATATGACTCCAAAGAATAAAAAAAAATCCAAATATTTGTATAAAATACTGGAGATGCAACAAACAAGGGGGTCATTTTTGGTGGGAGTGTGAGAAAATGTAAAGTTATATGAGGGAGAATTTTTCACATCTTGTCTATGCTAATTGGAAAATAAATCAAACCAAGTCCAGAGATGGCACACTCATCCTGGGGTATCTGATCCCCCCCCCCCCCCCTTAAAATCCTTATCTCTTAATTTTTTTGTATTTAGCCTTCAAACTAATGGTGGCAAGAAACTGGAAGAGTCGTGATCCTTTTAATTTTGAACAAATTATATGCACAAATTTAGATTTTCAAACTGTGATGGAAAAAGGATGATATATGAATTATTCTGATACACTCAAATTATGATAGTGTGGTCTGCATGGTATAAAAAAGGGGGGGGGGGGCAAATAATTATACAGAACCTTGCCGAGGAGTGTTTTGAGTGAACTGTTATAATGCAAGGGTCGGAATGAGAAATATATTAGAGACATACTTGTGTTCAAGAAAAAAAAACTGCACGTTTGAAAGAGATGCATATGAAACTGTATCTTGCATATAGAATTGGTGTGATTTTTAAAGCAAAAAAAATGACCACACTAACAGTGTGCACGCTGGGCCTTGGTTGTCTGTGCATAATCTCATAGGTTACTTTCAGTTCAGTACAGCAGCATGCTTTTTGTCTTGATGTACTACTTGGCATTTAAGAATAGAGGAAAGGAAAATTAACTAAAAGGGAGTCTGATGGAGTGTAGAGATTGTTTTGACTTCAGGAAAGCATTACATTAAAGGGGAACTTTCACCCTCTTGACTTAATGTCGGTTGATCAGGTGCTATATATGGAGCATCGTGCTGTGGTTGTGTTTGTGTTTTTTTTATTTATTTTTTTTTATGATTTTCAAACAAAAAAAGCAAAACAGAAACCTCATGAGCACACATATAGTAGGGTACAAAATAAAATTGCAAGAGGTGATGCTAAGGGAAACATCGAGATACAGAGTCCAAGCACGTGTGCAAAGACTAGTTTCCCAATAAGAACAAAATTAAACAGTGTTAACAAAGAAGACACCAAAGAGACTGTAACAAACACACTACCCTGAGCAAGCGTACTACAATCCAACAATATGAGCGCACTCATGATGAAGAAATAGCAAACCAAAGAAAACAAAAGTGAAGTAAAGAAAAGAGGTAAGAAATAGAAAAGTGAGAGCGAAGGGCAAAGAAGTAGAGGAGGGGAAGGGGCACAAAACCTGCTACCATTCAAATTGCCATACATCCCTTCTCCCATGCGGACCAGATCTTGGCATATTGGTCCAGGTGTGAGACTGTCGTATAATGCAATTTCTCAATTTGTAAATGGTGTGTGACTAATTTTGTTTCAGGTCTCTACCAGAAGACACAGCCATCAATTTCCAAGCACGAGCCAGAAGGAGCTTTGCCGCCACCAAGATCATCTCAGCTAGAACCCTCAGATGCCGAGGCAAATTAGTTGAGAAAAGGTGCAGGAGTGCCAGCTCTGGGGATTTAGGTAAAGACGTAGACACCGAAAGGTGTAGCAAGTTAAAAACTTGATTCCAATACTCTCCCAACTTGGGACAAAACCAACACACATGCCCCAAGAAGCCCATACCTAAAGTGCATCTCCAACACACTTTGGATGAGCCCGGATAAATGTGAGCTAAAGGTGAAGGGACAAAGTAGCATCTATAAAGAACCTTTCTAAGAAGCTCTACATGATTTGTACAGTGCGAAAAGGTAATGGAACAGGAAACTACTTTGTGCCATTGAGACAGACAGCTGTCTGCCCAGCTTGCGTTCCCAGGCCAGCATAAAGAGAAGCTTTGAAGGAAGGCCCGCAGGGTGTGCAGTGTTTTGAACTTCTAAATATTCTCCCTCTAGAGCCAATTATATATATTTTAATTTTTTTGTACGAATAAAAGTTGGATTTTTAATTTGTTTGGTACTGGCTTGATTGCATAGTGGATCCGTGGAGCGCTCCCATCCTGTTGTCTTCCAGGAAGGCCCGCAGATACCAATATATTATAACAGAGACAATAATTTAGTTGCTTTTAATGGGTGAACACATGCCTTCACCAAGGTCTGGAGTAAGTCAGGCAAACCCAACCAAGATGCGGGAGATGCCAACAACAGGTGTCTTGTCTGGAGATGCTTATAAAAATCCGATTTCGAGAGACCATACTCTTGTTGCAAGTCCTCATAAGAGTGTAGCAGACCATTTGCTAGCAACTGACACACAGACTCAATACCAGCAGAATACCAGGACGCAAAGTTAGAATGAGGAATCAAGAATTCCAACGAACGTATTGGGGTAGCTATGGTAAGTTGTGAAATGTGGGTCTCATGTACTCCCCAAATATAGATCGATAACAAAGTGCTAGGTAACGCCTTGGACAAAGCAGTTCGGAATCTGTTTGGCAACCACAGTATATCACAAACTGTGAGGCGGGGGGAAACGTGTCTTCCAAATCCCCCCAGGCGACCGCACCCGGGGCAGTCTGATGCAATACAGCTTGAACCATCCTGGCAGCTTTATAGTAATGAAGAATGGAGGGGATTCCCAATCCACCCTGCCTCACAGGTGCAATCAGCCATCGGTTGGAAACGTGTGAGGATTGGGAGCCATGAATAAATCTACAGATATCTGACTGCACCTTCTGTAGGAATTGCAGAGGTACCCGGATTGGCATCATCTGAAACAAGTACAGTAGCTTTTGGAGGATGTTCATCTTGACCGTCGCTATACGTCCCAACCAGGATGGCATCAGCGAAGACCAGCCACTCATCTCCTGCTTTAAAGTTATTTGTTTTTAAAGTTTATTGGTGATGTCCTTTGCTCGCTCTGTGCTGTACAGTCTTGTACCGGCCCCTTCAGTGTTGAGTAACTCCCCCAAGCCTGCCTACCTTTCCAGATCTGGCACGCTCCGCTTGTCAAGCGTGTCCAGGTCAAGCCACAGTTTCTGAAGTTTTTCATGGGGTGCTCTGCATTTGTGTACATTCTGCCCACTCGTCATTCTTTACATAAAGTTCTTGCAAGTGGAGCAGAAAGTACAGTGCATGTGCCCACAGAGGAGAAATGAATAAATTTGGTATTTGAAGTGGATATTGTTTCTCCTGAATGTAAGTTGTTAGGAGACAAAATGTAGGTTACACTGACAAATATTAAGTCCTCCTATTAACCATCTGAATGCAAGAGGTGTATGCAACGCATTGCTTTGCGTTGCAAATCCCTCTGGCACTCAAAGGGTTAACCAAATACCTTTTTATGGCATCGTAAACAAGCACAACAAGCCCCATTAAGAAAGGGACTGCCTCATGCGTATGTTTCCAAGATGGCAGCGCTCTACTGCCTGATAAAACCATTTATATATGGTACTATAAATATAGTAAATGCACACCTATAATACTTTGGTTACTTTGACACACATTTGGGGACACTGAACTATACATTATTGCTTATGGCAACATGACACATCCACTTTAAGCTTGATTGATGTTGTACAGTAAATTTGGACTTTGGCGTATATTCTGACACCTTTCTGAAAACCCCTGTTTTGAACAAATTACATGTTTATCCACTTTGTGTAGGAAGAAGCTTCAGCCATTTTCTGACTTTGTACATTAGTCTAATTTTTAGAAAGGTTTTGACATGCAACAAATATAATGCAGTTTTTTTGTTTATAAAGGGGAAAATACCCTTTAACCCTCATGCTAATTAGAGATTTGTGTGGATCATGCATGTAGATAAAACTGTTTAAGTATTTTTGTACTTGCAGGGGAAGGGGGGTGGGATTTGGAGCATTCAAAAAAACTGAAGCTTTCACAACCAAGAAATGTTTGATATAGTACATGATGATGAATGTTTATATAACACCACAAGTGTATGCAGCACTTTAGAGTTTAAGGGTTTAGACAATAGACTGTTACAAGGGCTTCACAAAGTCCAACACTGGAAGTGGGGCCCTACTCAAGAGCTTACAATCAAAAGTGGTAAAGGGAGTCATACAGTGCTAGAGTTCAGGATAGGAGACCCAAATAAAGTAAATCCTTTATAAAATCCTCCGTTGTACAAAATCTGTGCCTTCTAGCATTATTTAAGGTTTTTTTTTTTTGTTAAGTAGGGTGGGAGGTAGAGCATTCCATAAATAAGGACCATAGATAAGGAGAGAAAAAGGCTTCATCCTATATCTGATTCTCCCGACGGAGTCCGATTTATAGTACGAGATGCTTAGGGTGTTTTTCTTTTATATCCACAATTGGATTTGTGTTTTTTTAAATTAATATTGTATGTTCTTATTTTTTCTACTGCCAAAATAAATGGATGCAATTTAAAATAGCCCAGGCAGTAGAAAAATGTATTTACCTACCAATACCTGGTTCGAGGGAACAAGATCCGAGTCTTAAGGAGGAAGGTGAAGATGGTATCATTGTGAAGAGCCTACAAACCCAGAGGCTGGTTAAGTCTCTACATCCAGTGAGTACCCAGCTTGAAGTGGGGGGGGACATGTGGTTGGTTTACACGTCAGTCATGCCAAGGCGTGAGTTGGGTTTGTGTAATTCATTTGTTTGTTTTGTATTTGGATGCTATTCAAAGTGCACCAGTCCTAGGCCATAAAATTAGCTGAGTAGATAGGAATCGCCAGAGCAGGACATAGTGCCCTCTGCTTTGATGGAGTTCAGGGGACAGACATATTATGAAATGGGGAGAACACGTATATATAGTGTAAATTAGTTCAATAAAACTATATATACCCACCAAACATGCCAGGAGGAGGTGTTCCTGCTATGAGTTACAAGAATAGCCACTTTGCAACCAGTTAGACCCAGCATGTTTGGTGTCCAGATATTCACACAGATAAGAGGAATATGATTATTCCAACATTAATTGTATTTAAGGATTTCTTCTGTTTCTCCCATTTTATTTTATGGACTGTTTTGCTTATGTGTAATCTTTTTCTGTATGTCCTTTATTTCTGTATGTTTTGTAACCAGCACTGTGAAGCCTTTTTTCAGATTAAATGTTCAATTAATCAGCTCTTGCCTCTGTTCTCTAATATGAACTCACTACTCTGAAGGAAGCTCAGGCAGCACACGTTACTAATGGTTTACTTTTGTGTCTGATTATTAAGGTGTTTTTATACTGTAATTCTGTTTTTGGGGTAA
The DNA here is from genome assembly GCA_037306005.1 of Rhinophrynus dorsalis. NCBI lineage: Eukaryota > Metazoa > Chordata > Amphibia > Anura > Rhinophrynidae > Rhinophrynus > Rhinophrynus dorsalis. Next base: position 311,906,092 of record CM074720.1, on the reverse strand, counting down.
CCTAAGACTCCCAGCCATAAAGTCTTGGTGGTGGCAGCAAATTGTAGTACTGGGATGATAATGCAGGAGGGATTTTAGGGGTTAATTTGGTTGCTAGGAATAACGGGTAACCAGGGGTCTGGTATTAACCCTTTCCCTCCCACACTCTCCCCACTGTCTCAGCAGGACCTATAGCCTTCTCTTGTGACAAACTGGTTGGCAGTGTTGGGATATATTTAGAGTTTAGTGCTTGCTTGGTTTTACCTGTAAGGGGATCTTAGCACTAAAAGAAACTGCATACATTTTTGTGTAATTTCCAAAGACCGAGCTCAGTGCTGATTTAAAAGACATACTGCATGCAAAACGGTTCTCCTCTTCCCATTCTTGTTTCTCTTTCTCATTTCTGAATATGGAGGCTTATCGCGAACAGCCCTGGAATTGATGTGCCAAGCAAAGGATTTACCAACTTTTGGCAAAAGCAAGGAACAACTTATTGCAGACCTTATGGAATCTGAAAGACACACTGAGTCAGACTGACACTGAAAGGGTTACTGAGCACCCTACCACTGCAGGACCACTACATACTTGAATTCCTAGTGTTTGTACCCCTCAAAGTGTCATGGACATTTGCTCTATAGATTTTATTCTGACAACTGATGGCTTCAGATACTCAGGAGGCCATGCAAGTGATGATTCAACAGGCTGCACTGAGACAAGAAAGCGAGCCAGAAAGGAGACCCGAGCTGGAAATGGCCAAGCTGCAGTTCAGTTCTGTCCTCCTCAAACACTGCATCAGATACCAGCACACCTAGGCTCCGCAAGGAGGATTTTCCCTCCCTGGAAGAGGGGACTGATTTGGATGTATTCATGAAGAAAAGTTTTGAAAAGGTGTGCAGGCAGCAGCATCTACCCTGAGACCACTGGGGGAGATATTTAACTCCCAAAGTTGAAAGGAAAAGCTTTGGATGTGTTTGCGTCTCTTCCTCCAGAGACTGATAACTATTTATGAGGCAATTAAATCTGCCTCGCTAAAAACTTTTAACCTTACTCCTGCGGCCTACAGAAAAAAGTTTAATAGCATCTAGCTGCATTCAATATGTTGGACAACTGGAAACCGCATACAAGCAATGGATTACAGGGTTACAAGCTACCTATGAAACAGTTAATTACTTAATGGTCCTGGAACAGTTCTTGCATACATACACGGAGCCCTGATGTAAGAGGGTGGATTTTAGAAAGAGAGCCAAAAACAGCTAAGGATGCTGCAGAACTGACAGCTGACTACGCAGTCATCCATGCACCAGCAGTCGGGCGTGGCCTTATGTCAGCTGGTACTTCAACTTGGAGAGGAGCTACAGTTCAGTCAATATCTACAAGATCTGCAGTGAGGACCTCACCTCCAGCTGCCAATAGCGCAGCAGCTATGTGTGGTGGGCCCCATACCTGCCATTATTTCCAGTCCAACCAGATTGGGCATATGGTGTTGCCCAACTAGGAATCCACCACCTGCTTGTGGAGGTAGGAGTGCCGCTGGAGGGCCACCATCAGTTTTGCTTGTGGGGTGGGCCTGTGTGGAAAAGAGGATACTGTGGGTGACCATGGAACTGAGAGATTCTGGAGCTTGTCACCTTGGTGCACCCTGATGTGGTGATATGGATATGATACCTGGAAGAACCATGTTCATCAAAGGAACTGGGGGTGTGCGCCCTGCTGTGCCCATGGCACGTGTGTACCTTGATTGGGGGCAGGTAAAGGTTTGTGGGAAGTAGGGGTTTCTCAGGATATCCCTGTTAATGTTCTTCAGGGGAATGATTTGGGCTGGATGCTCTGTCACTATGCTCCAGAGGACACTGATTGCAAATTGGAAGGGCTAACTGAAAGTCCTGCTCAGTCTAAGGTAATGTGTGAAACTTTGTGGGATGTTGTGAAATGTGATCACTGGGAGGGAGAGCATGGGATGGATAAATGCTTACCTGTAACAGAACCAGTGATGCCTTCCAAAGGTGAAGTGGGGTGTGTTGTAAAATGTGATTACAATGAGTTCCAAATGCCAAAACCTAGTGGAGAAGGGCTAGGGAGAGGGTTTGATGTGCCCCAGGTAACAATTAAGGATGAGGAACCAGGAGTGAGGGTTGATTTGCCTGTGTCTAAATCCTGTGAGACGGTGATGTCTGGGAGTAACGGGAAGGAGGAATGGGATTTTCCTTCTATAAAATGTTCCCTGGATGGGGAATGTAGAGAGAAGCTGTTGTGCTCCCAGGAGGAAAATTAGGAGACAGGTATACCAATGGTAGCTGTGGTAACATATCCGCAGTATGCCAGGGCTGCAGCACGTGAGGAGGATAATGAAGGGGTCAAGATGTCTGACCAACAGACAGAGAAAGGGGTAGACCTCATCCCACCTCCCAATGCTCTGCCAGAGGGAGCTGTACTCTCTGGTGCAGCCGGGTGGAGGGAGGGCAATACGAATTTCATGGACGCTCTGCGCAGTTACCCCTCCCTTGAAGGGCTAAGACACTGCACTGAAAAGCCAGGTGCTGACATAGATAGACACTGGTTAAATTGGGATAACCATATTTTATACTTGGTCCCTTCCCATTGACGTGCTGGGGCTCAGGGAGGGAATAAGGCACATTACATGTGAATGCAGGCTCATCTTGTCAAGGGGCAATGGAGGTTGATGGTGAACAAATGGATTAGCCTATGGCTGAATCCCTCTGTCCACCATTTTAAGGGGGAGGTGTCATGCCAAGGCATGAGTTGGGTTTGTGTAATTCATTTGTTTGTTTTGTGTTTGGATGCTATTCAAAGTGCACCAATCCTAGGCCATAAAATTAGCTGAGTAGATAGGAATCACCAGAGCAGGACATAGAGTGCCATAAAAAAGGTATTGGGCCCTCTGCTTTGATGGCGTTCATCCAGGGGACAGTCACATATTATGAAATAGGGAGAACATGTGTGTGTGTATATATAGTGTAAAATGGTTTAATAAAACTATATTTAAAATGCCCAGGTTTTATCCTTTTGGTGGGTACCAAACACCAGAGGGAGGTGTTCCTGTTATGAGTTCCAAGAATAGCCACTTTGCAACCAGTTAAACCCAGCATGTTTGGTGTCCAGATATGAGGCATATGATTATTCTAACATTTATAGAGGTGTGCTGTGGGTTGCATGTTTTGGGAAGCCTTATGATTTTTCAGGTAGAACTGTGCAGTAACATTCCTGACAGGTCTGACTGAGTGGGCCGTAAACTGTTAGGCCAAACCCCTGACCCTCCCAGGTAACCCCGAGGGGGTCTGACCTCTTAGAAAGAATTGTGGAAAGTATTTAATATGGGTTTTTGGATAAAAACAGTGAATTTCTTTGTAACAACTGAAGGGGGAAATGCCATCTGAAGTTCCCGCAAGGACTCTTAAAATATTAGTAATTGTATTTATTTTGTGTTTCTCCCATTTTATTTTATGGACTGTTTTGCTTATGTGTAATCTCTTTCTGGTATGTCCTTTATTTCTGTATTTTTTTAACCAGCACTGTGAAGCCTTTTTTCAGATGAAATGTTCAATTAATCAGCTCTTGTCTCTGTTTTCTAATATGAACTCGCTACTCTGAAGGAAGCTCGGGTAGCACACATTGCTAAAGGTTTAATTCGATGTCTGATTATTAAGGTGATTTTATACTGTAATTCTGTTTTTGGGTAACCTAAGACGCCCAAATATAGTCTTGGTGGTGGCAAATTGTAGTACCGGGGTGATAGTGCAGGAGGGATTTCAAGGGTTAATTTGGTGGTTGCTAGGAATAGTAACCGGTAACCAGGGGTCTGCTATTAACTCTTTCACTCCCACACTCTTCCCACTGTCTCAGCAGAGCCTGTAGCCTTCGCTTGTGACAGTCACGCTGTGAAGATGGTGTGCTCTTAGATGTGCTGTTTCTTTCTCTTGTCGTTTCTGCATCAGTTGGCATTTTGGGGTCACAAGGCCAAGTGACCAAGGATACAGCTGCAAGCAAATCTTTGAACATTACTGAGACTGAGATTTAGTCCTCATTCCTGTTGGTTGTCTAACAGACTTAAGTACTGTTTAGCTCTTACCCAATAGAAGGATTGTTTAGTATGTTTGTCATCCCATAATACAAGTCCTGTTTTTTCTGTTTGTATTGTACTGGTTTTCTCTCTACCCAGCAAAAGAAAGGAAACTGACAGCCAACTTCTTTTAATTGGCCTGTGCACATGAGTGTGATCCATAGAATGCACATACTCATGCTTGCCAGGGATTTTCAGTGCAGTGTCCTGTTTTTAACTCTTTATGGTAAAAGCATGATGTCCATACACATGGCTTACATACATTCCCTTTTAATAAACTAAGGCTGAGTTTGTCTAGTCACAAAGTTTGTGTTCCATCAATGTAGCTAAACATTCTTTTCACCCTCACATCTGTCACTGTCACATTTGTAATTTCCTGGGCATATACTTGGCTGGCATTCAGTACTTGCGGCATCACCAGACTTCCTTGTGATCTGTTGCGGGGAAGGTTTTATGGAGTGTTAGAGTAAGCATGGTAAACGGGGCTGGATTTTACAGGCAAGGCACACCCTGTTTTTTTTTTTTTTTTTTTGTTTAATGGATTTGTATCGTACTGCTAATTAGTCATAAAGGGCAGTGCTCAGGAAGCTAGAGGTGCAATTACAGAACAAGCACTACACAATAGGTGGGAACTTTTGCCTAACTTTGTATTGACTTTAAATGGTTTTTAAACTGCTCTAATGTATTTCATTCATATTGTGGGAAAAAAAAGTTGAAGACATCTGTAGAATTTTGTAGGCTATAAACCATATTCAAATCACTGGGATTTTTATGTCCTATATAACACAGGTTCTTATAGTATTATTCTTACTAATTCACACATTAATGTGGCTAACCCATTAATTCATAGAATGTTGTGTAAGTGAATGCTTAACACAAATGAATTGGCATAGTTCCACCAATAAATGGTTAATTTCTCATGACTCTTAGAAGTAACTAAAAATGGCTAATACAACATACTGGCAGTTTCTAATACTCTTTAAAATTAATGAAACATATCTTGGTTAAGGTTCTACATTTAAAAGGTAGACTTATTTGGTTATTTTGGAGCCCTCTAGCGTTCAAAGGGTTAACAGCCCCATTTAAAGCAATGGGGATTTGTATGTGTCCCCAATTCTGCAGTTGATGCTTCCAGTTCTTTGTACGTACACATGAACACACCCATTGAACTTATACGGATATTACTTGTGTGCAGTACTAATTTTTGGATACTTCTATTGTCTTAGGAAATGGAGGACTTTGAATTTCAGTGTGGTGCTCTGTTTAGCAGATTGCCATCCAGTCTAGCCAGTATTGAGAAAAGGTATTTACATGAACAACCTGGGGAGAATGTACAAGAGAGCTCTAAACCTGCAGAACTTTATTTGTCCGTGAAACAGTAAGTAAGATTTTGAAAATGTAAGTGTAACATTAGAAATTAAGCTGATGGTAATTCAGCAGAGTGCCAGAGGGGGTAAGTAATACACTGCAAAACAATGTATTTGCTTTGCATATCTGCTGTAAATGTTTATATTGCTGTAGGCCTCAATTTGCCCCATCTGCTTATTTAACATATTCTGAGCATGGAAAATAAACAAATCCACCAGTTCCATTAGGTGGGAGATGACTTACCTTGCCTGAAAAACTTAGTGTCAGATCAGATTTCTTTGAAGTCATGGCCACTTCTGTTGAAAATATGATTGTGATACTTAATTTGTACGATTAAGTAGTATGAATATTATGCATCTACAGAATATCTGGCTTCCTAACCTTCCATGATCTTGCTGTACAAGCAGGAGTAGAACAGTAACCCTCTTGGAATTGTAGCACTAGACAGCAAAAAGTTTGAAGGTCGGGAACAATCGTCCAATGCCAGAAGATCCATAACCTGGCAAGTATGGTGAGGAAATAGAATGAAGTGGGTTTCATTCACCACCACTAACCAATATGGTGGAGAAATGCAAGGCAATAAATAGTCTCTCACAGAGCTCTTCACATGACCTTCAATGCTCCTCCACCCTCAAACCTCCCCTCAATCACGTCCTGTAAATGATTCCACCACCTCCTTATCTTCCTGAAAGCCGGTGAGATGGCACCAGCTGAAAATCTGCTCATTGTAGGTTCTAGTCCCGGCAAGGTCAATTCAGCCCTTCCTACCTCTGAGGTAGATGAAATGAGTCCAGGACAATCCTCAGTGTATCATCCCTGGTTAAATACTTTTTTATACACAATTATAATCTTTTAAACTACTTACGTTTTGCATTACAAGATTTGAGTCTATTGGGTTCCATACACATGCTGCTCTTTGTGCAAAAGTGTTTACAGTTGCTTTCAATGGGACTTGCTTTATTTAGCAGCCTCCTAACATTTTAGATTTCTCCCCCAACCCAGGCTAAAATTACTATTACTTTAAGTGTTCTAGAGTTTATAACACTCTTCTTGGTTCTTTTAAGATTATATTTCACATCAGGGTTTGTCTTTGCTATTTCAGGAGCCTTGACATTGATGGACTTTTGAAGAAGTGTGAAGAAATCACCCAAAAACTTCTGAAGTGGGAGGTGTTTGGCTATCAAATTGTACCTAGAACAAACCTATTTAGGAATGTCTTTATAGATATGCTATGCTACAAGCAAGAGTAAGTATTCAGATTACTGCATTCAGGCTTAATTCCTTGGATTATTGTTGCCACCTCACCTCTTTAATAAGTCCTCTTCTGACAGCTGTGTACTACAGAGCTGTACGGTGTCCCACTGCAGTCCTAGAGAAGTGATGGGAAGCCTGTGGCAGACGTGACAGGTTTAAAGTTAAATCCTAGACCATAAACTCTGCTGTATATCTTAACCCTTTAGAAGGGTATAGAACATTGCACACCTTTCTGATCCTTAAATTAAGTAGGCTTATGTACTCTGCCTGCTTCAGTTTGGGGAACACCAACAACTGCTATGTCCGGCTCCATGGACTTGACATCCAAGACTGACGATATCACTTGAACAAAGCCACAAGGGCAAAAACGTGGGGTCCACTATAATTTTATGGCCATAATAAAGTAAGTGGGGTGAAGCCTCATGTATTTTTTTTTTTTTTTTTTTTGGGGGGGGGGGGGGCAGCAGCAACTGTCTTATCCACCTCTATGGACACTGCTTTCAAAACTGATAGTAAAGCTAAGCTCTTGAACAAATCCTGCAGGGGTAGAATTCATAAGGATTTTCTGGCTATAGTAGTGGGGGATTATCGGGAGGTGTTAACTCTCCTCTTACTTTGAGCATTTTTTTTCCCAGAGCGATTTGGTGGACACTAGACAGAAATGTTGCCATTTATTTACTGTTTCAGTGGAGCATCCAACTTCATCTGAGACCTATCCCTAAAGAAGGCAGATGCACCAGTGAAACCTTGGTGGCAGCACATCACTCTGTAGGTTTCTGGGTGGTGGACAGATCACAGATTTTAAACCCCCCTCTAGTCATGCAGTTGGTATTCTCCAGATTTGCTCATCTTAGATTTTGCATAAGGCTTTATTTAACAAAATAATATCCAAAAGTTGACTCTGCATGGCTTGCATAAGATTTAGCTTATAATGGCACTGTCACCTTAAATGATTAGTAATGTTTCACAAAAATAGCAGCTCCAATTAATCTTCATAGCTTTTGGGTCATGGAGAGTTATTTCAATGCTATTAATCTATGTGAAATTGGAGTGCCACATACACGCAATAGCCAGTAATACAATGTATCAAAAGGATATTTATTAAAAACAATTTGAATAAAACTGCCTATAGGACTCACACATCCCTTTTAAGAGAAATTTTTAAAATGGTCTACTACACCTTTGTCTTCGGAGATAATGCAGGCCTGTGCGCACCTGCTATAATGGAGCCTTAGCTTGAGCACTCAAGTCTCCCCTCTCCCAGCACAAAAAATGTAGCAACTGTATGTGCTAAATCTAAAAATATGACACAACAGTGATAACCTATCTACTATAAACTATACCATATGTGAATTTAAAAATAAACGAATTGTGAAATGTGTAAATCAGAATTCACGTGATAGAACACTTTGGAATTTTTGGGATTTATTATGTCTGTTTTGACCCAAATGCAACAGTGTCTATAATCAAAAATATTAAGTGACAAATAGTCACCACTAGTCACCAGAAAACAAAACAAAAAAAAAAAATGCTCCGCGGATGTTCAGTCGCGGCGCTGATACCCCGGTCGTTAAGGGGTTAATAAATATCCTTTTGATACATTTTATTATTGACTAGTTGTGTGTAAGTGGTGTTCCAATTTTACATACATTCATAGATTTTTAGTTATATCGTGCGGTGCCGATATTTGATTGTGAGCAGCCTTAGGATTGTCAAAAAGTGTGCTGGAGTGGTTGTGTAAGGATTGTGTTAAAATATTCAGTACTGTCAGAGTTGTAGTTCAAAGAGTAATTGAATGATAAAGTATCTCCCGACCACCCCTTTTATCTAGTATAAGCCACCTCCCCTCAGATGTGGAATCTGGTCCTGGGACCAGATAGATCACAGCAAGGTTCAATCTTCTTACTGTGAGCATAAGGGAAAACCCTGCCCCCCCCCCTTGACAGGTTATTCATTCAGCTCACTGAAGATTGTTCCTCTCTACAGTCCATCCAGACTGCTGCTCTGAGGTTAGCAGTGTTACATCCGCAAAAGCAGCGGGAGGGGGATACTTTCATTCAATTACTCTTGAACTACAACTCTGACAGTATTGAAAAAACACTCTCCATGTCCCAAATACTATGAAGATTAATCAGAGCTGCTTTTTTGTGAAACATTACTATCCCTCTAATTCAAGTTTGCGTATTTGGAAACTGCATTAATAACTACCTCTGTCATGTTGGTAAAAAGATCATAAAGTGCACATTTAAGGAGTTAATCACACTTGTTACCCTATCCTAATGTATAGAAGAAGACATAAATACAAGAAGACCCAATAGTGCTTGTTATCGCCTTAAACAGTGCATTATAATAAACTGGTTATACTCAGACTTAATGGTTGTAATGGGGGACTTGTGTCTGCTTCCAACAAAATAGGCTTGCAGAGATATTTGGCCTGTCTCTGCTCAGGTCTCCAGGGTGATTGTTCCAAAACGCTCAAGCTGCTGTTTGAAGTCTTGTAAAAATATATTTATTTAAATTATAAAATACTACAATAAAAATGTAAGATATATGCAATAAAAAGGTGAGCAAAACTGACATTTTGCAGTATATAGCTGCTTTTTCAAAGTCATCTGGCCAAATACACACATGGTCTTTTGTTATATACTGTGAAACGTCAGTTTAGCTTGCCTTTTTTTATTGCATGTTTTAGAACCATCACCCTGGAGACCTGAGCAGAGACAGGCCTCATTTTGTTGGAAGCAGACATAATCCCCATCCAACCATTATGTCTTTGAGTATATACAGTTTGTTATACTGCATTGTATAAGGAGATAACAAGCACTATTGGGTGCCCTCTTGTCTGTTTTCTTATATGTCCTTCACTTCTGGAGAGTTTTATTGAGGAGTAGCCTAGACCTGTAGAGTGCCAGCAGTGGATCTGTGTATTCGGACTGTGGTTGGGGCAGTATAAATATCTCTCCTGTGTCTATTTCAGTTAAGTCATAAGTTTTTGTACTGAACATTGTGCGCAAAACACTATAAGCAAAAGCAATATGTAATAAGCTATGCGCAAAACTGTATATGCAAAACTGTTATGAGCAAAATGCTAGACTCAAAACAATATACGCAGTAAGGTATACATAAGAGTATGAATGCTATATGCAAACTGTAACACACACAATGCCATACACCATAAGGTATAAGCAAAAAAGCTATACACACAGATATGCTATATGCAATAACTTATACTCAAAACGCTATATGCAGAACAATATACACTATGTGAAAAATGCAAAAAGCAAAACACTACATGCAAAAAATACACCCACGCGCTCACATATGCACACATACTCGCACACACTCTCATTGATGGAGAGTTATGTAATGCAGTGCTTTGCAATGTGTTGCATAGTGTTTTGGAGTTGAAAGGGCTGACACTTCAACAATACAGCCATTAAGAACATTCTTTTCCTCTGTGTCCAATCCACTGCAATGGACTGTGGGTATAGGCTCAGCCCTCCAGCTGGTAGGACCAAAGTATAAATAAGTTGCTCCACCTCTCCTGCTCAGTTATTTTGGCCCTACCAAGCTGGAGGACAGGGCTTATGCCCTCAGCTCCACTCAGTAGGATGGATACATTAAAGGTGGGAGTCATCTGTCTCATGTATGCTGCCTGTCAACGCAGCATACAAACTATCAACAGGCTTACCGGGAGCGTCCTGAGTCTTCTGCCAGTGAGGCTTGCAAGACGCTCTGTTTCTGCTACTGCGGGGCTCTTTCGGCACAGCCATGTGAGCCTCCGCTTGGTCACCACTTCTCCACCAGGTTGTTCCGGGCCGCGTCTCGTCAGACCAGAGGCACCTATCGGATCGCGCACTTTCTTCCGTTCCAACAGGAAGTAGCGTTGCGTGCGTTCCACAGATGAAACGCAAGGAAGGAAGCTGTGTTTGGAGGTCCAGGGCAACTTAAGGAGCGGGTCATCGAATAAGAGGGGCAATGTAAGTGCAAATTCATGCTTTATTTTACATGTTATTGCCTAAATAAGATATAATTTATTCCTCCAGATTGTATAGTCTAGTGGGTTCTCTGCTCAGAAGCTAAATTATTATGTCTAAAGAAAAATCTGACAAGCCTAAGATGCCTGCAGATGCTCCTAAAGAGGATAAATCTGCCACAAAGCTTAAAGGTTGTGCTGGCTGTGAAGCCAAAATTCCTGCAGCTGATTCTTCTAAACTCTGCACAGACTGCTTAAAGAAGATAGCCAGCCCACAGGTTCCAGCGCAATTTTCTGAATTTCTGGGCTGGATGAAGTCTTCTATGCAAGAGACATTCCAATCTATGCAGGAGGCATCAAAGAAAAGACAGAGCGGTGGACCCCCAGTGGGGGCCCTTCATACGCTGAGGATGAAGAGATAAACAGTATCAAAGATATGGAATCAGGAGCGTCACCTGTAGAAGGGGAACTTACAGAGGAAGCTAATTCCTTCAACATTGACAAGATAGATAATCTTGTTAAAACCATGAGGAAGACGCTTGGCCTGACTGACACTCAGAAGGAATTGAATGTCATGGATTCAGCCTTTATTGGGTACAAGAAAGAGGTTCCAACCTTTCCTGTTCACTGATCCATACAGGATATTGTTAACAAGGAATGGAAGATGTCAGACAAACGTCCTCAAAACACCAGACGAATGCAGAAGATGTATCCATTCCAAGAGGAAGATACTAGCTCCTGGATCACGTTGCCTAAGGTGGATGCCTCAGTGGCTCACATTTCTAGACGAACAACATTGTTACTGGAAGATGGTACCACCCTCCGTGATCCTATGGATAAGAGCTGACTCTGCACTCAAGAAACAGTTTTCAGTTATTGGGCCAGAATCTCAAAATCGCCACTGCAATGGCATGTATATTTCGCACACTTAGAATCTGGTTAAACGACTTTGAAGAGAAACTTGACTCATCTGTTTCCAGATCTCGTTTATTGAAGGAGCTGACTCCAATTAAGGACGCCATTAGCTTTTCATGTGATGCCACATTGGATAACATCAGAGGCTTGGCAAGATCTTCAGCCCTTTCCATCACGTCGTGAAGAGCCCTTTGGATTAAAGCCTGGGAAGTGGATGCTACTTCAAAGAACAAGCTTGTCTCCCTTCCTTTTACAGGTTTTAAGTTGTTTGGCAGTCAGCTAGAAGACATCAAGCAGTCATCAGGTGGCAAGAGTCAGTTCCTTCCCCAACAGAAAAGAGCAAAAATTTCTCCTTCCAGATCCTCATCTTCTAGGAAACAGTCCTTTCGGGATTTAAGAAGATATCGGCCGGGGGAGACATGTGAACGACAGCAGAGTGCGTCACAGGGATCCAGACCTGGAGGCTGCAAGGTATTCCAGGGCAAGTCACACGCCCAGCAGAACACCCAATGAAATAGGCTTAATTCCATCTCCAGTAGGGGGCAGACTGGAGCTGTTCAGAGACGCCTGGGAGAAGGTAAATCCAGATCGATGGGTGCGTCAGATATTGGAGATGGGGTACAGCTTGGAATTTCAGTCTGTCCCAGAAACACAGATCTTGAAGACATCCAGAATAAGGAACCCAGAATTAGCAGCAAGAATGAGCAGGGAAATCCAGGTTCTTCTTCGCAACCAAGTTATAGAGACGGTTCCCAAGACACAAGAATTCCATGGGATCTATTCAATTTTCTCAGTTCCCAAACCACCTTCAGATTTAAGGATCATTTTAGACTTAGAGGATCAATACGTTCCTAAAGATACGGAGGTTCAAGATGGAAACAATCCTAACGGCAATAAAGATGATTCATCCAGGATCCTTTCTAACCAGAATAGATCTGAAGGATGCGTACTACCATATACCAATTCATCATTCTCACAGGAGATTTCTTCGGTTCCACTTTCAAAAGAAGCATTATCAGTACAAGGTGTTACCCTTCGGTCTAGCCTCAGCACCACGGGTGTTTACAAAGGTACTGGCGGTGGCCATGGCTGCCTTGCGACAACAAATGATAAGTCATTCCTTACCTAGACGATATTCTGATAATTGCAGACTCAGAAAAGGAATCTGAAGAAGGCACGATGAGATGCAGAGACTTACTGACAAATCTAGGTTGGATTATAAATCAAGAAAAAAGTCAGCTTCAACCCTCACAATCTCTGGTATTTCTGTGGGTCAAATTCAACACAGTACTGAACACTGCACATCTATCAGAGTACAGACAGACTTGAGTTCGTCACAGAGTCTCCTTATTCCTAAAGAAACAGGTACAGACAGTGGAGGAATTCTCCAGGCTCTAAGGAAACCTGTCTTCAACATACCAGATTCTTCCGTGGGCCAGATCCCATGGCAGAGCGACTCAACTGAATTATCTCCAGTTCTTCAGGAAAGATCCAGACAACCCTTAAGGATTTCCATTCTTCCCTCGACCAGGACGGAACTCAAGTGGTGGTGCAACACTGTCCACCTATCGTTGGGAAGGTCTCTAATACCCACGTCATGGGAAATTATAACCACAGACGCCAGCAAGACCGGGTGGGGAGGTCTTTGGCGGCAGAAGACAGTACAGGGAAAATGGACACCAAAGGAGCAGGCTCAGCACATCACCTTTTTAGAACTCCTTGCTAAATGGAATACGCTGAGACTTCTGGAAAAACAGATCAGGGGCTTACACATCTTAGTAAGATCAGACAACACGGTGGCAGTGAGATATCTCTTAAACCAGGGAGGAACAAAAAGCAGGAAACAACGATCTGGCTATCAGGATTCTCAGATGGGCAGAACTTCACCTGGCTACTCTGTCAGCCACTTACATCTCAGGGAATCTAAACAGAGAGGCGGATTATCTGATCAGAAGAAGTCTGGATCCAGGGGAATGGGCCCTAAACAATCAGGTATTTCTGGACATCACAGCTCAGCTGGGGAAGCCCACCATCGATCTAATCGCAACGGAGGAAAACACAAAATGTCAGGTTTTTCTCAAGATGTAAATCTCAGAACTCGATAGGACAGGATGCTCTTCAGTTCCATTGGGGGTTTCATCTAGCTTACATTTTTCCACCACTTCCACTTCTGACAGAGGTGATACAGAAGATAAAGAGGGACAAAGCAGAGGTGATTCTGGTGGCCCCAGACTGGCCAAGGGAAATTTGGTATCCAGATCTTCTCAGAATGTCGATACTTCCACCGGTCAGTCTTCCGCAGGACCCCCCGCTTCTGACACAGGGACCTATTTGCCATCCAAACCCCTCATTCTGGAAGTTGAAGGCATGGCGGCTGAGCAGAGCTCATTAAGACTTAAGGGTCTCACAGATTGAGTTATTGAGACCATTTTGGCTGGCCTCATCTTATCTTCCACAAAGATATACTACAGAGTGTATGGTCTACCTTTCATAGATGGTGTAGCTCCAGGAACCTGAATAGAGGAGATATCACTTCAGCTGTCATTCTAGACTTTCTTCAGGAAGGGTTTAATAAAGGTCTCTGTCTAGCATCTTTAAAAGTTCAATTATCGACCATATCTGCAGTGTTGGCCTTCCCTTTTGCAGAACAGTACGTGGTACGTAGATTTTATGATGGCAGTCACAAAGATTAAGCCTGCTATTCGTGAGATTTTGCCCCCATGGGATCTGAATTTGGTTCTTCAGCAACTGTGCTCCCATGAATACTTTGAACCATTGGATTCAGTCTCCATCAAGCATCTAACTTTAAAGACAATTCTGCTCACTGCGATCACTTCGGCTCGCAGGGTGGCGAAACTGCAGGCCTTACTATGCACTTCTCCCCACCTTGTCTTTCACCAGGACAGGGGTAGTATTGCGCCCTAGGCCTTCATTCAGGTCCAAGGTAATTTCAACTTTTCATTTGTCAGGAAATAATTCTTCCATCCTTTTGTGCTAATCCTTCTAATAGTAAGGAGCAGGAACTACATAAATTGGACTTGGTTAGATGTTTAAAGACTTATCTCCTCAGGACCAAGCCATTCAGGAAGACACAATCCTTGTTTGTTCACCATACGGGTAAATATAAGGGAACTGCAGCTTCCAAAGCCTCTATTGCCAGGTGGATCAAACAGTGTATTACACTTGCATACGAATCTGCTCATCTAGTTCCTCCTAGTGGCTTAAAAGCTCACTCAACTAGAGCTGTGTCTACCTCCTGGGCACAAAAAGCTATTGCCTCACCTGAAGAAATCTGCAAGGCAGCAACTTGGTCCTCTGTGTCCACCTTTGTAAAGCATTATAAATTGGACTTATCTTCGGTGGACGCAAAATTCGTCAGGAAGGTGCTTGAAGCTGCCCTTCCTGTTTCCGACTAGTCTTCCCACCTTGGCCTCTGGGGAACTGCTCTGGTAAGTCCCACAGTCCATTGCCGTGGATTGGACACAGAGGAAAAGGTGAAATTTACTCACCGATATTTTGTTTTCCTCTATGTTCTTCCACGGCAACCCAGCCCAAAGCCAAGGTATTGGTATTTGTATCGTTCCTTAGTTTATATACTCTTCATATATAATCAGACTGGCAATTAATCTTATGAGGATTCTTATCTAACTAATTTTCTATGTTTTTTCAGCTTGGTTAACGGAATAACTGAGCAGGAGAGGTGGAGCAACTAATTTTTACTTTGTTTGGTCCTACCAGCTGGAGGGCGGAGCCTATACCCACAGTCCATTGCCGTGGAAGGACACAGAGGAAAACAAAATATCGGTGAGTAAATTTCACTTTTTTTTTATGGTTTTACCTGGATGTGAGGTGAAAATAGTCCTACAAGTAAATCCATTTTTTTTTTTTTTTTTTTTTTTTTTTTAAAGCTGAACTGTCACCATATAAGAACCCCCCCCCCCCCCCCAATAAACTGCTTATCTATTAAATGTCATAAAGAGGACCGTATCACCTACTATCATTTTTCTCTGTAGTTGAAGCTGTAAGCCAAGTCTGGATCTAAAACGACTTGCTCTCTCTTTCCATCATAACAAGTTCTAGAGGGTGAGTGTAGGTTTTATATGGGAAGGTGTCCTTCAAAACACAATCGGTTCTATCTGTTCTAGAAACCCAACCGGCTTTGTCATCAGAATTGGAAGGGAGAAAGGCCCTGTTGAGTACTGTGTGCTTTTAAGCTCTTTAATCGGGTCTGTAAAACAGGAGAGGTTTGCTTGCAACGTTTAAAAAAAATATTCTGAAATTAAATTAATGGCTGCACTTTCTCGGCAGAGAGCATGGACTTGCATAATTGTCTGACATTTTTGTCCATAACATAATTGCAGCAGTGAAATGTTCTTCCAGGTCTGAGTGGCTTTCCCTTCAAAGTTTCATAAATAAGTAATTTCCATATACCAAACTGCTTGGGGGGGGGTGTGCATGATAGGAGAGGGTACAAGAGGGATGGTAGAGGAACAAGACATTCGGATGGGTGAGGGGTACAAGACCGTGAGGGAGGAATGTTGGCAGACATTATATTGTAGGACTTGGCCATGGTACTGATGGAATCTGAGGACATTTTCTCGCACACACATTGTCCAAGGGCAGAGTCTTTAATCTGGAGGCCATCCCAGGAAAGTTGGGATGTCCTGGTCATTGTTGGCAGGGCTTATGCATGCGTTCTTGGAACTCTAGGGAAACATTCAGACTGATTGTAAAAAAAAAACCAAAAACACACACACACACACACACACACACACACACACACACACACACACACACACACACACACACACACACACACACACACACACACACACACACACACACACACACACACACACACACACGTATTTGAAAAAAATTTGAATTTGAGAAAAGCCTGCCAACTAATAGAAATGGTCTTGATGCTTATTGTGTATCTTGCTGGTGGGAATTCTAGCTCATTAGTTGAGGATGAGGGTTGCTGTCTAGCAACTGCTGGAGAACCAAAGGTTGCCTATCCCTTTAGGGCTGCAGTGGATATTGGATGCCTTGCAGTACAGTCATTCATAAGTGGGTGATATTGGGGAGAGATGAGGCAACAATGCTTCTTGGATGCTAGAGGCTTTCAACACAGCACTAATGCACCATTACTATAGGGAGATGAGCACTATTACATGACTCACATTAACAAAACCTAGTGCTTTATCCTTGCTGTCAACACTTGTTTATAAGTTATGGAAGTGCAGTTTATTTTGCATATTAATAAAAATGAGTTCTTAGTGTGTGACCTAAACACCGCTTTTGAAAGATGCCATTTTGCAGTATTAGCTGAATGCCAGAGAAGCATACCAATCTTGCAGTCAAAGAGTTAAAGGCTCACCAATACTGAAAAGACGTCTGTTGCAACTTTAAATATCACGTGCTTACAGCTACCGTGTGTGTGGGGGGGAATGTACAGCTCTAAAATATAATCCAAAATTTGCTTTTAAAAGCATATGTAAACTGTCCTGTTCAGAGGTGTTTGTTCTTCTGCATTGGGAAAGGATATTCTGTTAACTGACTGACTAGTGCACACTGCTCTTGTGTCCAGGCGGTTATCTTTGTCCTTTCAGATAATTCTGAACAATCAATGGTAGCCATGAAAAGTCATGAATTGCTGCTTCCTCAGGTCATATCAAACACTAGATATGAGGCCCCAGAAGACAAATAGATGCTAGTATGAAGCACCGGGTATTTAATCCTTTGAGTGCCAGAGGGGTACGGAATGCATTATAATGCAAAATCGGATTTTGTATTGGGGTATTTTATTTATAAATGTCGGTGAAGTCTTTTTAGACGGAATGTTTTCATCGCTTTACAGAATTTAACACACTTAGTGCTAGAGAGCTATCGAAAGCATTGCAATGCGTTGCGTACTCTGGCACTCAAAGGGTTAAGTTTTTTTTGTTTTTGGTTTTTTTTCCTATTTATATAGTAAAATTAAAAGTTGCTCTTTTGTGAGCATATTGCAATATTCAAATTATCCTCTTATCAAACGGAAGACCTTGCATGTGCATTTCAGCAGGCTGGGAGGGGCTTTTTCTTGAGCTCTTTCCTGCTCTCTTTCACAGTACATTAGAAGACATGTATGAAGAGGTTGCTTCTGTCCCATCCTGTAGAAAAACTGCACATTCAATGGCCTAAATAGTCAGAATGATAAAGGTACGCAAACATTTTCTGTATGGAAGGGATTGCAACTTGTAAAATAGCATTTTTATATATTTTTTTTAAAGGGAACGTCACCCATAGACCGTGGCTCTTAATTTGACATTAGCCTATATAAGTATGCATCAAAAACAGGCAGATGTTAATCTAAATCTCAGTATATGCTGTTTAAATTGTGTGTGATGCAAAAATGTGGCTATATACTGATACGTCTCACCAGCTCTCTGCTAACCATGGACTTCTATAGACCTGAATAGCTTGTAAGGCTCACTAGTCTAGTCTATCAGATTGTATACTTAAATTATTGACAGAAGGCTACAAAAGTGTGTGTGTTTTGTAAGATATAAATAATAGACTGCTGTTTGAAGGATGTCTACCTATAGAAGATCTTCCAGTTTACAAAACACACAGCAAGTTTGGGGTGTACTGTCTTTTTAAAGTAGATAATCCAGTAAGCTTTTTATGTGTGTTTTAAAGGCAAGAATAACATTCCTTAAAGTATATTGGTAATCTGCTCATTTAACTGTTTGTGTGCCAAAGGGGTGTGTAAGACATTGCGGCTCAATTAATCGGCTCTCTGGACCTCAAAGGGTTAAGATTCTTTTAATATGTCTCTTGAATGATTGAGTCAGCAACATATGCTTGGCACTCCATGGTTTCCATTGATTTTATTCTATAGTACATAATGAACCTTGGTTGGAGTCTCACACAAAAGCCTGATCTATTTCTGCTAATAGGATCCTTTATTCTATTCTGTATTCAGATTAACCACCGCAGCTGAGCAAATGGAGTTACTGTGGAAACGAGTGGATGAGCAGGAGGACATTCTACCACAAAAGGCTGCAGACTCGCAGACTGAATCCAAGGTACATAAACCAAGCACTCATCTCTTCCCTTATTTGCAGGGGAAAAGAGCCGACCTTCTGGACTAGGCTTTTCACAGAACTTTGTGTTCATTCTGATTTGTGCTGTTCTTAATTCTTTGAGTGCCGGAGGGTTATGTACCCCTTGGCACTCAAAAGGAAGTGATTCTCATTAACAGTACAGGTGGTGATGATCAGGCTAAAACTTTGAAAAAATGTTAATTGAACACTAAATGCATTAGGGATACCTTTAGCATCCAACCGGCAAGTTGATGCATTTCTTCTGCACAGACTGCTTTTTGTTTTGTGCTTTTGGAAGAGTTTTATTGAAAACTATTCTTACATACAAATGACTTTGTAGATAGAAGTAGAGCAATTCTGGGGCAAACCAACAGAACCATAAGGAAGAAACAGACTGCTATTTGGGACTTTTAACCACGTGAATGCTACACAGGGTCTCAATCATGTAAAAGCCCAATTTAAGGATCGATTATTTTATTCTTCCTATACAGTTGGTGTGCCCCAACAGTGCTCAACTTTGCCACCTAAAAACTATGCAGGCAGCATTTCTAGAGCAAACTGCTTAACCATTTGAGTGCCAGAGGGGTATGGAATGCATTACAAAGCAATGCATTCTGTACCCCTCTGGCACTCAAAGGGCTAACCATAGGAAACTTCCAGTTGGTGTAAATGGGGCTTTTAACCACTTGAATGAAAGGTTTCCAAAGTAGTGCTAAGCAATGTGTTCAAGACCTTTCTAACATTCAAGGGGTTAACCACCCCATGTAAATCTGTGGGTATTTTTATTTCCCTTCCAGAATTGCATCTCTAGTTTCTTGCATGGCCCAAAGATTTTAACACATTCATTGCCAGAGGCTTATCCAGATTACCCCTCTGGCAGTCTGTTTAAAATATCTTGTGTTCTAGAATGTAAATTGCAGTAGCAATTCATCCTTGATCCGTTGTGTAAATTGAAAGTGGTTGAAGTAAACCTCTCATTGTGTTTAACCTTTTAGGAACTTGCTGGAGTATCCACCCTACAGTAAATGTTTGTTTGACTCTCTTTATGGCGTATGTGTCCATCCTGTAGTCCGCTTTTGTAATCTAGAACCTTACATTGTATTGCTAAGGACTCTAACTAGCAAGTATTTTTGGTATACACAAAGTAAGGTGCTTTTGACAGAACCCTCCATCACTGGGGTTCCTGGAGGGGGCTGAGGGCCAGTCTCCTGCCCACAGACTGGACCTGTCCCTGGAACGGGGTATAGCTTCCTCCTAAGACTGAGTCCCTACCCCTGCCAAGGAGGGTGATTGTCCCCTTTACCCTGGTCACTTTATTTCCCCCATGAGCCCTTTTTCCTAGCCTTGTCAGGCTAAATAAAACCAGACCTGCCAAAAGACTGTAATTGCTTTAAAAGGTGTAAAAGCTGCTTTGGCACAAAGTACATTATACTGTTTTGTGTATTCCAGCCCCTCTGTAACACTTGTACCCAGCCCTATTCCTTTATCCCATTGTCTGCCCTTCACCCATCTCCACTATATAGTTAAATCACTCACGTCTGGCCCCATTGTATCCTGTCGCCACCCATTGTTCCATCACACAGTATGTTTACTCCCATTGTATAACTTGTGTATTGTGCCTCTTTGTATTATGTGCCCCTCCACCATCGGCCCCGTTGTGTCTCCATCTGTGGTTTGCAGTCCCCTGTATCCTATTGTATTCAGATATATGTGGATCACTGGTTGTGTGTATATAAACCCTGTGTGTTCTACAATAAATCCGTACTTATTCTAATCCTTAAACTGGTGGTGCCTGGTGCTTGGAGCTGCTTGCTGTTTCCAGAGTGTGTTCACCCTACACTGAGTCTTACCTAAGTGACTGGGTGAATGGAGCTATGATCCTGGTTCCTGGCTGGTGGAATTCCTGAGTGTTGTCCTGGGTTAAGGAAGCAAAGTTTTGGCGGAGCTACTCAGTGTGAGTACAGGTATCCATCACAGTGCTAAAGGACAGCTTGAAAGGTTTTTATTGAACCCTGTTTCATGCTTTCAGCTTAATTTCAGTTTGTGTAAAGTCTGCAGCAGCAGGAATTTATTGTTTGTACCAGTTCTCCATAAGCAGCCGATACTGGTGAGCCTGTTACCATAACGTAAGTTTAGGTAATTTGAAAGCAAAGTAAAATTTGTCACTATATGTTCTAGACATTTGTCTACACTTTTCTTCAGTCCCTTCCATGGCTAAACAATGGGTATTGTCTTCCCCCCCCCCCCCCCCCCCAAGCTGGTAGTTCCAGTTAGAGGTATACAGGCTTCCCATGAACTGCAGTTTTTTTGTCCTGTCCAGAGGGAGAATGAAGGTGAGCATCCTTTCCCAATACATCCTTGGGGGGGGGGGGGGTGTATCAGCGGGATCTATGGCGCTGTCCTATACCCTTTACTGGGAATGGGGCTAATAGCTACATGTTGCTGAATGCAGTTTACTTTTCCTTACTGGCTGTAGATTGAAGGTCAACCTGGGATCCAGGCATCACTATTCTGGAAAATGCTGGTCCTCTTTCAATCTGGCCTATGTATTCCCTCCCCTCCCTCTGGTACATCAGGTGTTGAGGAAAATTTTGGAAAGAGCAGAAATAATCTTGATTGTTCCATTTTGACCAAGGAGGACTTGGTTTGCCTCCCTAATCAAACTGCCAGTAGACGATCCAATTTCTCTTCCTGCTAGTCAGAACTTGCTATACCAGGGACCTCTAGTTCATCCCAACCCAGCCTTCTACAAGATGAAGGCTTGGAGATTGAGCGGAAAATGCTTTTACAGCAAGGATTGTCACCATCGGTAACAAAAACCATTGCTGCAGGCAGAAAAACCTCTACATCCAAAATATATCGCAGAGTCTGGTGAATTTTCGGGAATCTTTATATTGTATTTATATTGTATTAGAACAACTAATTAGCTCCTCAACCTTTGCGCCATTGGAATCTGTCAGTTAAAGCACTGACCTACAAAGCAGCCTTCCTCACTGCCATAACCTCAGCCAGGAGGGTATCATAACTTCAGGCATTGTCATGCTCTTCTCTATACCTAGTTTTTCATCAAGACAAGGTAGTACTTAGAGTCAAGCCTACCTTTAGGTTCAAAGTGGTATCTGAGTTTCACTTGAACCAGGAATTATTCTACCTTCTTTTTGCCATAACCCCCAAAATGAGGCGAGGTTTCATAGATTAGACCTAGTAAGATGTATCTCATGTTACATTAACAGACCAAGGAGTTTGGGAAATCTGAATCTGTTTGTACATTTTTTTTTTGGCAAATTTAAGGGAAGCACAGCCTCCAAATCTTCCATAGCTAGATGGATAACTCGGTGTATCAGACTAGCATATCTAGATGCAAAACTTTCCCCTCCTATTTCTATCAAGGCTCACTCCACCAGGTCCCTGTCTATTTCCTGGGCCTGTAAGGCATTAGCTTCCTAAACAAAAATAGACAAAACAGAGATCATATATCTGCACTCATACTTCTCCAACTTTATTAGAGAAAAAATATACATAAATATAAATCATATCATACAAATGTCAAATGACCTGTGAGACCCCCAAAAGAAGGAGGCTACCTCCACCATTCCCCCTATATAATACAGCATCAAAACCCCCATAAAAAATGCTACAAAAAAGGAGAGCAAGTCCACAAGCAGAGGGAATGGATAAGCCCAGCAATAAAAAAATGGTAAAAAAGCTTGCCAGCATGAAGTTAGTAGCAGCCATGCAAAAAGCAGCAGCAGTAGTTATCTTCCATACAGCAGCAGTTCATATCCAACCAAAACCATATACATCTATGCAGATGATAAAAGTCAGCAGTAATGTATAACGTACAGCATTAGCTTCCCCAGAGGATATTTGCAAGGCGGCAACCTGGTCCTCTCTGAATATACATTTATAAAGCATTATAAAATTGATGTCCAGGCCTCTGCAGATGCCAAATTTGGAAGACAAGTACTTCAGGCAATCATTCCTGATTAAAGTGGTAAGATATTGAATTTTAACTAGTATTTTAAGTTCCACCCTATATGGCTTTTACTATTCTCTGGTACATCCCATTCTTAAGCCGGGGATAGGACACAGAAGAAAGTAAAAAATTTACTTACCGATATTTCCTCCTCATCTGTGTCCTTCCACGACTCCCCTGCCATTAACCTATTTGTGTTGTATTTTTCAGCTTCGTCAAAAGGAGACTGGTTTGCAGGGAAGAAGCGCTTGCTTTTAAGGTATATTTTTTAATTGGTCCTACCCTAGCTGGTGGGTGGAGACAATACCCATTCTTAAGCAGTGGAAGGACACAGAAGAAAAGGAAATATCTATGTACATTTCTAACTTTCCCTGCCAGTTTGTGGTGTGTAGGGTTCAACCTCCTCGGGCCTTTCAGACCTGCCCCACCCCAAAATCCTAACAGGCTTGGTAGAACAAGAAGCCTGTTCAAAAGCCCAAGGCTGATGAGCTCACATCAGCTTGACTCGCAGGGTTCTGGCCTGTCTAGGGATCACCTCAGTCTTTCAAGGCATGGGAGTCTTCAGTGATTGACTAGTGGGTTTTGTGCATCATTTTGAAAAGGGTACTTTATAGACCTAAAGGCCCTTTCACCTCACTTTGTGGTTGGTTTCCTTTCCAGCCCAGAAACACTTCCCTGGATTTTACTCCAATTTATTTATTATTTTTGTTCTCCATGATGGAGTCTGTCACCCTAGTCTGCAATTGAGGTATCTCAGACAGTAAATGCTATCTCAAATTGGAGTATCTGAGCTCTGCCATCAGTCATGTGTCGGGGGGGGGGGAGGATTTCTAGCCTCTCTGGACCTCCAGGACTCTTGCCTTCATGTCCTGATTTCATGCAGACAATTGACGTTTACTATGCTTTGCCTTCGAGGGCAGGCAATACCCTTCCCTTTGTTGTAACATCTGCTCTAATAATCGTTACCAACATTGTCTGCTTTGGAAGCTGACATCTGTACGAAAGGAATACTTCACTCCTTACCTAGACAACCTATGAATTGAGGCTTCTTCAGGCTGTTCTTTGTTCAGATTCAAGACAGTGATCACAACCTGGAGCAACATGGTTAGCTACTCAATCTCAAGAAGTCCTCTGTGGTGTCATCCCAGCTCCTGTATTTATTGGGCATGAGATTCAGTAACCTCCAAGGGAGAGTGTTTCTTTTGGAGGACAAGATCCATGCTTTGTCATTACAGGTGACTCAAGTAATGTCCTGGCCTCTGGCGACAGGGAATACATGTGTACTATCTACCTAGTCTCCTAACATCCAATTTCACATGTGTTCCAATTGGAAGTTCTCATGAGCTGGTCAAGACAACTCTCTCGCTTGTCTCACGCCATGTTCCTGTCTCCATGAATGAAGTAGGATCTTCTCTTGTGGCTCCGCTATTTCCATCTAACACTAGGATGTAATTTTGTCCTCCTGGAATGGGTCCCCTGAAAGCACAGGGTCTCTGAAACAGGGAGGGGAGTCTTCAACAGTCTGGAATTACGGGGCCATCCACCTAACAGTTCACACCTGGTCCCATTACTTGACAGGAGCACCTGTCCGGTGAGGGCCCATTTGGGTAATGTGCACACACAAATAGAAAATAAGATGAGAACACTGTTTAAATATGTACTCACAAATAGCGTAGTCAGGTTAGGAATTCTCTGAGCCTGACAATAGACTGTATGGGGACTCTACCACTTCTTTGTTTGAGACTCACGGATGTGTGCAGTAGAAGACTGCTGCTGGTCAAAGGTAAACACTATATATACTATAATATATATATATATATATATATATATATATATATATATATATATATATATATATATATATATATATATATATATATATATATATATATATATATATATATATATATATATATAAATATTTTTTTTTTTTTTTTTTTTTTTTTTTTTTTTTTTTTCTTCAATATCTGTTTACTGTTTGACCAGATTGTACACCACTGGGGACTTCCGTCAGTGGACCTCCATGGCTTACCATGAGAACCAGAAACTGTTCCAAGCTAAAGGATCCTCAGGGATTTGTAATGAATGCAGTATCCATGGAATTCTCTTTTGGAGTAGGTGTTTCCTTCCATTCTCCTGCTTCCCAGGGTATTGAGTGAAAGATGAGGATGAAGAGTGCTAAAGTTGTCCTGATGGGTCCTTTTTGGCCCCATTGGGCCTACTTCTCAGACCTTCTCAGTATGTCCATTTCAGCACCACTTCACCTTCCCCTAAGAGAGGATCTCCTGACCTACGGTCCAGTTTGTCATACTCCGGAAGAAAGGTTGGCTTTGACTGTGTGGCTTTTGAAGGGCTTTGTGGATGAAGTCCATCTCTACTATAGTCCAACAAGAAGCCTGTCTCATCTAAAGCGTGTAATAGGGTTTGGTCCCAGTACTAACAGTGAGTTTCAATCTTACTTTGATTTTTTGTTTCTTCAAGAGTCTCAGCCTGAGCTTACTGCCTTCCTCCCTGATATAAAGAACTTTTTTCATGCAGTGGCCCATGCCTACCTTGCCTTTAAGGATCCCACTCCTCCACTGGATTTCTAGCTGGTAATGGGAGTGTTCCAGAAGCCTTATTTTCAACCTCACAGCTGTGTTTTTTGCATCTTCTGATGCTCAAGATGGCCCTCCACCTGGGTATTGTATCTGTTCTCAGAATTACCAAACTAGGCTTTGTCTTGTAAACCCCTTTCTTCATTTTTAACAAGACAAGGAGGTTCTTCATACTCTCAGGGGCTTTCTACCCAAAGTCCTCTCAGATTTTCACATCAACCAGGAGACTGTATGTCCTTCCTTCCCTGATCCTTCTAGCAAGAACTTCATCTGTTGAATGTGATGCACTGACTAAAGTACTAGGTTTCTCTCGCACAGCCTTTTAGAAAATCTGACTCTGTTTTATGTCCTCCTTGGGGGCCCATGCATGGGACAGTCTGCATTCAAGGTTACCATTACTTCCTGGATCAAGGTGACCATCTGAAAGGAGTATGTGCTCCAAAAGAAACATGAACTTTTCAAAGTCATGGTCCACGCTACCAGATCAGTGGGTGCCTCTTGGACAGTGTCAGTGTTCTGGACTTGGCTGAAGCCAGACTTGACCGGGATGTCATCCAAGCGGTAGTGCCTTTTTAAGGACCTTTGTACGCTACCATTTTTTTTTTTTTTTTTTTTTTTTCCTTATGCAGTTTTTGAATACTGGTCTACAGTGGAGGGCTTTTTCTTTTCCCTCACAGAGCCTCCACTAAGATTTCTGTTCTATCCAGTGATTCCTGTGTTCCACATTTGATGTAAGAGAAGAGGATTTTAGTGAACATACGGCTGCATCCTTTTCTTTTAGTTCATGTGGAACAAAAGACACTTCCCTCCCAGAGGAAAAAAAAACACGTGGTTTAGGTTACTGTGCAGAGGGGTCTTCTTGGAGACTCTGTTCAGGGGACTTTCTTTCGTCTTGGTCTTTATGCTACTTTGTTATACTTTGAAACTGAGAAGGTGGGGTAAAGCTGGAGGGAAGAAGAGTCTCCATCAGAAGTGACCTATTCTAGAAAGGCAAGTGTCCCCTCATTTGATGTGGGATTATCTTTCCAAAATGGTATACTTTTTCTACCTCCCTTCATTTCTGTTAAAATAATTTTAGTATAGACAAGCCATGTCTGGAAAAACTGTAAAAAGAAATCAGAGCTTGTTGGTGGTAGTTTTGTGCTTCTGTCACTCCTACAGAATGTCCTCTTATACCAATTTTTTTTTTCGTTTAGGTCCTTCTGTAAACCTTTAAGCACAAGTGATTCTTCATTCGTTCAATGCAGTGAGATCTAATTTCAGGAAATATATATATATTTTTTATATATATAGTTGAGCTGCTTTAGGGTAGTTTTATCATGTAACCAATGGAATGTGCATTTTAGCTCAAAGTTGAAAATGCCATTTTGCTCTCCTGTTAATTGGGGGTCTGCACAGGCTATGCATCTAGGCAAAACTGTACATATATGGTATTTTTGTACTTGGGTGGCTTGGATTTATAAAAAAAAATTGTAAACTTTCATAAGAAGGGTTTATAATTTGAAGTGGAATAAAATCTGAAGACTCGTCAATGAGAGTCCCCCCTATTATCCAATTCTTGTGGAGCCAAGTCCCCCTTTCTGATCCCCCAAAGAACTTCTTTAGAGTCAATTGTCGAGTGAAACCATTCCCATCTAAAATTATATTTAGAAGATCAAAGCGTCATTTATTTTCTGACCTTTGTCTACTACAGGATTGTGAATATATACAAAGGGAATCCTTCCCAGATGTGGAATGTACTATTAGTTTATTTTCAGTAAAGAGAAAATGGTGGTTTTGACAGATTTCTACCCTGTTCAATAAGATAGATGTATTCTCTTTCTTTATTAAAGATTGAAATACAATTGTATGAGGACATATCTATGGAGAGGTTATCAAGGAGTAATCTAACTAGGGAAGAAAAGACTATCCTGGAGACCTTGACAGCAGATTTGTTGATCATAATATGGAATGCTGATAAAGGAGTAAGTGTTGTGGTACTGGACTCCAATCCATATCATGAGGAGTCCCTTAGACAATTAAGGGATATAAAATCCTATCTTCCTCTCAATAAGGACCCAAGAAAGGCCTTTTACAAATTGCTCACTAAAATAGTGGAGGAAGGTGTGTCTTTGGGTGTAGTCACTGTGAATTTATTTCCAAATCCAGTGACCTAATTTCATCGCCTCCATGAGGTGCACAAGAAGGATATACCATCAGTGGGTAGACCAATTGTATCTGACATCTCCCTTATTGGGAACATGTCACAATTTGTAAATGTGTATTTACATCTCTTTTTAAGACTATGAAGCTACACCAGAGATTTGGGTCACATACTTTGTTCATGTCCGAACAAAAGGTGGTAGGTGATGATTTGTGGGGTTCAATAGATATGACCTCCCTATACTAAATATTCCCACAAGAAAATGGTTTATTGGTTGAGTATCATCTCAGTCTCTACAGCTCTTATTCGGCTGACTTGAAAATGTTCCTGTTATCTATTCATTATTTATTGAAACTGTTTTTATTTACTGGGACTTCAATGGGGGACCAAATTTTCCCCATCCTAACTTGTACATGGGATGGTTTGAGGAGTTCCATGTTTTTGGTTCAGGAAATCATCAATACGTAAGGCTGTATAAGAGAAACATTGACAATTTACTTTTTATATGGACAGGTTCTGAGACACAATATGAATTATTTGTTCAATACATGAACTTGATTGGTCTTAATTTTGTGTTTTTGGCACTTAAAAGGTTAAACAGAAGGGAAATCACAGACTATAAAACTGATATATGTTCTGTTACAGAATATAGTGCCAATTTTAATTTAACAGTATAGTGACTAAACATTTGCTATCCTTTTAGGAGATACTTGCTTGAGAACAACCATACAGACTGGCTGTGCATTAGATTGTCACCCAGTCTTTCTCAGTAGCTATGGAAAGATACCCACCTGTTTTTAAATTGTTCAATAAAGCAGTGATTTTAGCTCTTCATTCATGGCTGGTGTCTAATGCTTTGGATTACTTTTGAGCACCTGTTTGCTGACATCATTGCTGTGATTGATGGAGGCCACTCTGGTTATACTATGCCCATAGTGGTGGGGTGAGTCTATGGTTTATATATTTTTATCTTTAAATAACAGTCTCGTTGTTTATAGATAGAATAGGATGGTTTCTACTTAATAATTCATGACGAATGCCAGCATGAAAGGCTGGGGAGCCATCCTGGGCCTACCGATAGTTCAGGGCCTTTGGACTGAGTCAGTCATCTTCCTGTTAGTGTGCTGGAGCTCCAAGTGATTTTGTCTAGCTGTACTTCATTGGTCTCAGTCCCTCCCCAGGGTTTGCCAGTGTGGGTTCAGTCTGATGGTGTGACAGCGTTCATACATCAACTGCCAAGGAGGGGACCAGGAGTGCAGTTCTGTGGTCAGAAGAACAGATGATTATTTGTTGGAAGATCATGTGCTAGCTCTCTCTCCACCCATAACATTCCAGGGTTAGACAACCTTGTGGCAGACATTCTCTGCTGTCAATGTCTGGATCCCAAGAATTGGGATCCAGACAAGCTGGTGTTCAACTCCATAGCCCGTTGATGGGTACTTGTGACTGTGGAGCTAATGGCCTTTCAGCTGAACTGCAAGGTTATCCTGTTTTCCTCCAGATCTTGGGACTTTTGCCCTAGCACTAGGTGTGATGGTAATTCTGTGGCTGTATCACTTGGCATATGTTCTCTCTTCCTTGTGACTCCCAGACTTTTGAGGAAAGTTGGTGTTAGGAAGGCTCATGTAATTCTGACTGTTCCATTCTGGCCTTGCTGAGTCTGCTTCTCAGACCTAACTAACTAAAAACTCTGCTAGAGTATCTGCTTCTTCAGGACCTCCTTCACTTCTGGGTTGTAGAGGACCCCGAGTGAGAAGTTTGCTTTGACAGGTTGGCTCTTGAAGCCAGCATCCTGAAAGAGATTTGTGATTCTGTCCTTATGATTGCTCAGAAGCCAAGGACATTGAAGGCATACCATAGGGTATAGTTCTTGTTCAACAATTTGTATGAAGACCTGATGTCATGTTTGCTTCCTCATCCAGTTCTTGGGCTTTGTTCAGAATGGCTTAGTTTTATCTCTAAGGTCACATTACCAGATGTCCAGACCTTTGTGCAGGGGTTAGCTCATACCTACCCAGTTTTTGGGATCCACTCCTTCATGGTACTCTAACTTGGTCCTTAGAGTGCATCAGAAGGCTCCCTTTGAGCTTGTGACTTCTGTTTCTCCTCAGTCCTTGACTCTTAAAACTGCTTTTCCTGCCAGGGTTTGTCTATTCCGCAGGCTTCTGAACATCAAGCCTTGTCCTGTAACACACCCCTTCTGACCTTTCATTCTTTTGAGAACTCCTGTAGGGTTTTCACTAAAGCTATTTGAGTTTCACATTAACCACAAAGCTGCTGTTCCCGCTTTTTCTGGCTCCATCTAATATACAGATGTTTCATTATTTGGATGTAGTTGGGTGCTGGAATTTTAACTTTCACATTTGTGAAGGCCAAGCTATGTCTAAGGGGACAGCGGCTACCTGGATTATGGCAAACATTCACCAGGCCTAGGTTCTCAGGTAGAAGCTTGTTCCGCTCAAGATCCTAGCTCATTCCACCAGAATGGTGGGTGCCTCGAGGGCCCATAAGAACCAGGTTCTGTGAAGTTTCCACACAAGGAAACAACCTGGTTGACCCTTTGCATGTTTGTTCTGGCTTTGGCTGAAGACTGTTTTGGATGGATTGTCCTACAGGTCATTGTGCCCATGCAGGTATCCTTATGTTTATTACCAGTAACCCCCCCCCCACACACTTGCTACTTGGTTGGTGTTTGTAGGTGTCATGTTTGTTAGGCTCTGGAGGTAGTCTGTTTTGAGGGTTATTTCTCTCCCTCACTGGAATCTTTGGTATAAACCCATGGTTCATTTTCTGTATTGGATGAAAGAGCATGGGGGTTGTGTACTTGCTGATCATTTTCTCTTGTCTTATGTGAAACACAGGATGTCCCTTCTGGAGAATTTTTTTTTTGTCTCCGGGCAGGGTGGTTCTGTTCTTCTAGGCGGGATGCTTCTGTTATTGATATTTGCTATTCATTTAAACTGAGCATGTCTGGTGGGAGTCTTCGCATCCAGAGAGCCTTTCTTCTAAGGCAAATGCCCTGCCCTCCTGTCCTGAGTATGCTTTAGCCCATGTGGAAAAATGGGGTAAAGGATTTATTGGAGCGTATACAAAATCCTCTTACACTCATTTGTTGGTTTGACAAGAATTTTATTGTGAAAAAAAAAAAAACTATGTATAACCATCTTCAATTTTACTGGTGTAATGTATAGCAACAAAAAACCTAAATGGAGAGTAGAGTTGGTGGGTGCCTAGAGATCAAATGTAAAGGTGGTCATATCAAACGTGGGGTGCCTTATTGCCAATTTCTGCCAATAGTGAGTAACCGTTCGAACAGGAAGCAAGCATTTGCACTGATTAACTCTTTGAAAGCTTTACTTCAGGCAGCCAAGACACGAGCATTGGTATTTTTCAGCCAGAACTTATGTAGACAGAGGTCCAGGGAATCTGATGAACTGTATTCTCTTCAACCTGTACCACACAGACTACCAATATCCATAGGTCAACATTGGGACGTATTTTCCACAAACACATTACCATGGATTTTTCATGAAAACATCTTATCAGCTACAAGAGGATGTAACGTAAGATGCTGGTTAAAACAGATCCCACACATTGGGCCGGGAAGTGGGCTGGCTACAGGAGAGAGCCAGGGGATTTCACAAGGAGCATGCACTTGTGTGTGTGTTTTTTTTTTTTTTTTTTTTTTTTTTTTTTGTTTTTTTTTTTTCCTCATCCTCTTTGGGTGGTGGGGGGTTAAAGTGCCTCCATGGCCCAAAACGTCTGGTTGCTACAGCATCCTGTGGAGGTTTATCATCAGCTGACCTGAGCTGTCAATAGCCTGCTGTAGCAAGTGACCCCATAACATTTAATGCCATGAACACATGAACAAGTTGAAGATGTAATATCTCTCAGCGGCCATTAATGTAAAGTTATTTAGTGTCCAGTTTAATCTAGCTGTACTGATGAAGTTTTAGTTTTCTCTCTTTTTCCCCCTCCAGGATTTATTCTGTGATTTGA
This sequence comes from Rhinophrynus dorsalis, assembly GCA_037306005.1. NCBI lineage: Eukaryota > Metazoa > Chordata > Amphibia > Anura > Rhinophrynidae > Rhinophrynus > Rhinophrynus dorsalis. Next base: position 311,874,719 of record CM074720.1, on the reverse strand, counting down.
ACAAAATGAATGTAGAACTTCAAAACCTGAAAAACATGTGTGTAAAATCGAGGTAACTTGCAGCTTTTTTTTTTTTTTTGTGTGTACATGTTTTAGTTGCAGGCTTTAAACCTTAAGTGGCAGAGAGATTGAATACTCCTGGCACTTGGTTAAAGTAAAAAAATAAAAATAGGAGAGTCTAATGTAGTAGTTTCATTACCTGCAGTAGGATGGTGCACATTTTATTGTGTATTTGACTGAAACTTTGTCACTTAGAAGCTGATTTAATAAGGACTAGAGCGGAACTGGAATAAACCAACTCTACCAGAGGTGACAAATTTGTATTGAGTTTTTTAACCCCCTGGATGCTATGTTGTAGACCTGCCTAGCATTCAGGGGACAACTATATTTAAACAATTGGTAGATTTTCCTAACTTCGGGAAGGAAAGTCCAGGATTTTATTAAAGACACGGAGGCGAGTATTATGCATTATTTCCATTCTTTACTTCTCAGCAGCAAAGCTTAAATTTAAGAGAAAACAAAATGTCATAACAGTTCAGCAACCCCACCCCTATGACGTAACCAATCAAGTCCATTTAAGATGTATAAGTTAGGAGGATGTCCAAGTCTGCCACCAGAACAGAAAGATTTAGAGGCCATATCTCCGAGAGAAGTGGGCTCCACAAAGGTTAGTATCAATGCCCGCAGCATGCATGATCAAACAAATCCATATCTACACTGTGGTTGTAGATACTGGAAAGTAAGGTTTGATAAATGAGATTAATAATTGAGAAAATCTAGGGGATCTAACTTTAGAGGTAACAATTTTGTAAGCTCTCAAGCAGCGAACTACGCAGAGTTGGGGATTGTGTCGAAAACTGGGGTAGAAGATTTCCTTAGAGTAAGATTTAGTTCACCTAGAGATCAGAAAATGTACTCCGTATGGTTCATAGAGCCTACTGGAAATGTCTAAGGCGCAAATGTTGGAAACTCTTCAAAACGAAATAAGACATAGAAGCATAGTAAGCTTAGCAGAATGTTTGAGAGAGAGATCTTCGTTAGTAGGCCAGGAGTCTAAGAATGATAGAACTGTATTAACATCCCAGAGAATGGAATATCTGGGTTTCTGTGGTCTAGATAATTTTATACCTTTCATTAATTTACAGACCAATAGGTGTTGACCTGGAGGGAAGCCTTCGATATAATTGAGTCCCCAATATGGATGATCTGTAACAATTAATAGTCCTATAGGCTTTGCCTTGTTGAAAGCAGGCAGATAAGAAATTTAAGGCAGAACTTAAATCTGAAGAAAAGGGATCCATGTTCCGTTCCATGTGCCAACGTGACCACACCTTCCAGCATGATTTATAACCTGCTCTGGTGCCCAGGCTTCGGAAATGAAGAATTGAGCCGATTTCGAAAGGCCATCGATAAGCCATCGACCCACGAAATCTGCCAGGCTAATAGGTGGAGTTGGTTCTGAAGTAGTAGGCTGTGCGTGTTCCCTGCCGGATCTAAAAGTAGACTGGGGTATGGTGGAAAGTCTACCAAAATCTCCAGAAGTGGAGGGAACCAAGGTTGGGCTGGCCAGAAGGGGGTAATCAGAATGAAGGTGACCATCTTTCTCCTGACTTGGAGGATGACTCTGGGGATCATAGCGAAGGGAGGAAGGGCATAACCCCTCTGCCCCCCCTGTTTCGGCCACTGTTGAAAGAAGGCATCTATTGCTATTGCCTACTGATCTGGTCTCCAACTGAAAGAGTGGTAGTAGAGTGTGTAGTCTGGAGGAGAAAAGATGCAACTCCAGGGAGCCCCAAATCGAATACAGTTTTGTGAATGTCGATGTGAAGAGTCCAGTCACTTGAATCTGTTAGATATCTCGAGTTCCAATCCGCTATGGTGTTGGATAGGCCCGGAAGGTACTCCGCCTGAACGGAAATATTCCTGTCTAGACAGAAGTGACAAAATTCTTTTGCTAGAGATGCCAGAGTCTTTGACTTTGTGCCGGCTAAATGGTTTATGTATCTTACTGTCGATATATTGTCCATCTTTAAAAGGATGCAACAATGTGATGTTTCCTAAAGCTCTTTATTGCGACTGATCCCGCCAATAACTCTAAACAATGGATGTACATATCTTGTTCGTTGAGAGACCGTTTCCTTTCTGTGGTTAGGTCTCCACAACGTGCTCCCCAACCCAAACTGCTGGTGCTGGATTCTATTATCAGTTCCGGGGACCTCCTGAAAATTGCTCTCCCATTCCACCACAGAAGTTCTTCCCTCACATCTATGGATAGTGGGATCAGGTCTGAATAACCTAGGCCCCTGTGGAGATGTAAAATTTTTAGTCTCTGGAGAGCTTGATAATGAAGAGGTGCAGGCAATATGGCTTGAATCGAATCCGATTAAAAGACCCACTACTCTCACTATCATTTTGAGATATATAGTAATATAACATACATAGTAACATAGTAGTTAAGGCTGAAAAAAGACATGTTCTAAAAAACTGTTTTTAGAACAGTTTTTTTTTTTTATTTCTGAATATTTTTCAATTTGTTGCGGGGTAAGCGAAGAGTTGAATTTAGGGAGTCTAAAACAAACCCTAGGAAATCTATTGTTTTAGGAGTCACCGACTTCTTCCAATTTATGAGGAAGCAAAGGTTGGTTAGTCTGAATTGTTAAAGGGATAGTAATACCTAAAATGTAAAAAAAAATATGTTGTAGGGTTTATCCCCCTGAGTAAAACAAGAGTACCCCCACTGCTGAAAGGTGTTTCATTCAAAAGTTATTAATTTTCAAAGTTGAATTTTTTAGGTGCAATATCACAGTGGCCTGAAATTGTACAGTGGCGCTGTTGCTACACCATCCTATGGAGATTTATGGTCAACTGACCAGAGCTGTCCATAGGATCGTGTAGCAACAGCGCCACTGTACAATTTCAGGCCACTGTGATATTGCACCTAAAAAATTCAACTTTGAAAATTAATAACTTGTGAATGAAACACCTTTCAGCAGTGGGAGTACTCTTGTTTTACTCAGGGGGATAAACCCTACAACATATTTTTTTTTTTTTTTTACATTTTAAGTATTACTATCCCTTTAAGCGAAGTTGATCCAGAAGTATCTCTGGATCTTGGGACATGATCAACATATCTAGATAAATGATCTTGTGAACTCCTCTGCTTCTTAAAAAGGAAACTATTGGTTTCATTATCTTGGTGAAGCACCATGGAGCCGACGATAATCCGAAGGGGAGACAAGTGAACTACCAAGTGATTCCCCTCCAAAAAAAATTGGAGGGGAGGTTGTTGATGGTTGGCAATAGGAATGGTTAGGCAGGCATCTTGTTAGCTCCAATTTGACCATCCAGTCTGATGGCATTAGGAGGTCTCTGAGGCAATGAATGAATGCCCTCCATTTTGAAGTGTCTGTATAAGACAAATGCATTCAAATCCTTTAGGTTTATGACCGGACGTATCCCTGAATCTTTTTTGTGTACCAGGAAAATGTTGCTTATAAAACCTGGTTTTGTCAGGGGAGCTTGGGTAATAGCCCCTTTTCTCTAAAGCTCTAGGATCTCCAAATCTACAAGGTGGAAATCTTTCTTTGAGAATTGGATAGAATGAGGGATTCTGGCTTGATACGGAGTGCAATAAAATTCTATTTGTATGACCCTTTGATCTGAGTTGATCTGAGACCAGGCTTGGGAAAAAATGGGTTAGTCTGCCACCCACTTTTTTTCCCGGAAGTTTGGGGAAGTGTACTTGAACAGTCTTTTGGGTTCTCCAAACTCTGCCATGCAGGGGGTAGAAAGGAGGTGGGGGCATATTGTGTTTTTTTTTTTTTTTTTTTTTTTTTTTTTTTTAATACTCCTGGGAGTAGACTCCTCTCAAATTGTGGTGGGTCTTGTGGGTTCCTGTATTATCCTTCTATAGGAACCTGAAGCTCTACCTTTTCTGGCACTGGCGAAAACGCGCCTGCTGAATGCTTTTCTTTTTTTTTCCCCATGGAATTTTGGCCTTGTCCAGGGCTGTAAAGGTATTGGCAAATTTTCCTAAATTTTGTTTTATGAATGAATCGCCAAATAGTAGGCCGTTTGCTTCAGAGCCTGCCTCGGGAACTGCCATATCCAATAATTTCAGATCAATCAGAATAATGTGGCCCTATACCTCTCTATAGATAAGGCTGTGTTGACGTTGCCAAGAAGGCACAACACTCTTTGTATCCAACCCCTGAGGGTATTGAGGTCAATATGCGAGGAGCTGGAGATGGCCTCCTCTGTCAAATTAAATATTTTGACCAGTGGGCCTACAATATCCAGCAGTTTTATCCTGACACTGCCTGAGGGATCTTTCTACAACCTTCCTAGGGTCTCTGCCCCATTTTGAAATCTATTGGGCCATCTGAGGGTCCATAGTGGCAGTTTTGCAAGTTTTGTTTATGGATGGTCTGGGACACTCTGATCTCCATTTATTTCTGGCTTTATTGTCCAGACCCTTCCGCACTCATAGATCGATGTATTTGGCAATGTGGTCTTTTGGTACCCACTCTGCTGATCTAGGGTACTTTAATGCTGCTGGGGTCGAACAGGGGTTTAACCTTTTCTTCCAAGACAGTATTATCATTAACATTTTGATCTTCAAAGTTAGAATCAAAATCAGAGTGTCCATTAATTCTCATCAGAGGATGATTGAGCCCATTTTTCCTCAATGTCAATATCCGACTCTTCTGAAGAGTCTAAACAGTCAGGTTTTTCTCTGGACTTTCTACATCCACTTGGTGTGCCGTCCTCCTGAATTGAGGTTCTTGGGCGTGGGTGTGAGCCACATGTCTGAGTAATCCTTTCATCAGACAATTCCTTGTGAGAACAATTTAGTTTCTCTTTCAGAGGAACAATAATTAGATATTGTTTTTGTTTGTTTTTTCCCCCAATTTTGTCAGGGAAGCATTTCTCTGAGGAGGAGTCAGATGTACTTATTCCCAATTGATTGGGATTTGGAATGAGGTATAGATGTAAGTTTTTTTAGTTCTGATGAATTGCCTGTGCCAGAGATTTGGCTAAGGTCTGTCATCTGACTCATACAGGAGCGATCATCTCTCAAACCATAAAGTTTTGAGAGATGAAACTGGGGGCAATACATGTATTTTTAAAAGGACTTTACTATAGGGATTAGTAATACTTAAGTATTACTATCACTTTAAGGCTGGTATCTGCCACAGTATACAGTAAAGGCAGTGTTAGCACGCTTGCGTGTGTAACTGGTAGGACTCCACACCGGAGATAAAGCTGGGGTAGTAGGTGGATTAGAACTGTCCACAAGGAAAAGCAGACCTGAAGAAAAGTATTTGAAATGGAATTAACAATAGAAGTGAAAAGGTTTGAAACCAGTAAGAGAAATGACAAGATGAGCTACAAGGGAAGGTAATTATCACAGTACCATGTAGTGTAGGATATATAGCGTTAAGCTATTCAACAATGCACTACGAATACCAATATAATGAATTAGATAAAGAAAAAAAGATGTATGCACAGTAATATGGGTAATATTCACAGTAATACAATAGAATACTTATCCTTGCACTGAGCAGCAAAGAAAGAAAAGCGGTTACCTGACTTGTACACCTTGAATGGGCTTGATTGGTTACCTTATGTAGGGGTGGAGTTACTGAACTGTTATATCCTTTTTGTTTTTTCTCTTAAACTTTTAAGCTTTGCTGCTGAGAAGTAAAGAATGGAGATAATGCATAATAGGAGCCTCCGTATCTTGTAAAATCAAATCTAATATCCTCTGTGGTGCAGTTTTGCTCCAGTCCCCCTTATTGAACTGACCTCTTGGTGCACAAAAGAGCAATTCTGAAGCAAACGAATAGCATAATAAGGGAAAACTTACAAGTGACATTAAAGGGATAGTAATACTTAAATTTTAATTTCCCCCCTCCCTCCAACTTTCCCTGAAGTCGGCGTTCTAGTTGACTGCAGGGGAGTCCTGTTGTATGACCATCAGACGGCTCTGCAGCTGAGCCAGGATTGCGTTAATAAAAAAAAGAAATCCTCCACTGAAAGTCTTCCACCTGTGCTTGGTTTGCAAGCACATGTAGAAGACCATTTCGGTGAAGTATTTATTTTTTATTAATACTATCTCTGCTCTGCTGCAGAGCCGCCTGATGCACATAAGAGCGGATTCCCCTTCAGTCAGCTAGAACACTGACTTCAGGGAAAGAGGGAGGGGGGGGACTTTGTGAGTGATTATCTCTCAAACCATAAAGGTTTCAGACATTGCACTGGGGGAAATTAATTTCTTTTTTTTTAATGCCTACAATATTGGGATTAGTAAATTTTGAGCATTACTATTCCTTTAATTGAGAATTCCCTTTTAATACTAGTGGTCTTACTCACTTTGAGTTGAAGACCTCACTAGCATCCTAGGGATTAAAGCCCTATTTAAATCAATGGGAGTTTAAGATTTTTTTTTCTTCCCTCTTGGTGCAGTTGTTTTGATCCAGATTTGTTCTTCTCCTTTTGTATATAAAGCCCTAAGTGTCAATTTAATAACCCAAGCTGTTTATATGGAGGAAATTTTATTCAGGTTTGTTTTTATTTCCTTCATTTTCCTTTAATTTGTTTGGATAGTGAAGTTCTAATACAATCTGATACAGTGGAGGCACATTTGGATCCCATGAGGCTAAAATGTTTAACATACATATGCCTCTTAAATTAATCATTTACTGCTTGGAACTTGGATGCCTGACATCTTTGCATCCAAGGAGCTAATATTCTGAATGTCACTGATGGAGGATCAGACCTATTCTACCATTGTAGGGCTAATCCTGTCTAATGTATTGGTCCCTGGAAAAAGCTCTGCTATATTTCCCCTTAATGCGGCATAATTCAATACATTACCTTCTACTATAATGTCTTTAACCCCTTCGCATCCGATGACTTACCCGGACCGTCACACTGGTCTAGCACTTAAGGAACAGTGACGGTCCTGGTACGTCACATACTTTTACTTGTGAGTAATACCAGGGATTGAAGTTGATCACTCCAAGACCAGAGCGATTGCTTTCAGTCCCTTGTTTGGCGTGCCAGCACATGTGATCAGTCACGTGGGGCGGCATGTCTAACTTCCCTGTCTGGTCCTTACAGGATCACACACCCCGGGACCACTGGTCCTTAAGGGTTTAAGATTTTAAAAATTTGCCAGTACTTTATATCTGCTTCTATGGTAGCCAAACAGTGGGGAAAGCCAGCAGGTATTTGGTTGTTTAACAGACACTTGCAGCTAAAAATTAAATCCTAATGCCTCTTCAAGATGGCTGGCTTGACCTGTATTTAGAGCACCGTTATTCCATACATGATACTTGAATACCCCTAAGGTTACAGGTTTTAAGGATCTTCCCTTCACACAGGTGAAACAATCAGATTTAATAATCCACTAATTACACCTGTGCTCTGGCAGAGAAATGCAGAAAGCCTGTACTGTTGGGGATATTTGAGGACTGCAATAGACTATGGTCTAGATTATGATGATCTTCTGGAGAGATGGTCTCTTGAACTGTAAATCAGTAAGTTATAGACTGTTCAAAGAAGGGCCACAACAATGATTCATGGACTAAAAAACAAAGCCAATTGGTAGACTTCATGACATTAATATTTAAATTTTGGGGAAGGGAGGGTATAACTGGAACCTTAAAGTGGAACTGTCACACCATTACAAGCCCAGTCCCATCTGTTCACCCCAAAACATCATTGAAAATCCATCGGAATCCTCAACACGTTCATTTAAAATAAAAACGCTCTTGTCCGATAACGTGAGGGAGAGTGGCACTGTTTGCAATGATTGGCAGCACTCCCCCTCTCACACACAGCTACCAATCTTGCTCATAAAACCTGCAAATATCCATTCACATCAGTGAACACTAGGATAACTTGGATGGGCGGTGGCTGGGGAAATTCGGCCTGAGGGTAGGTCCATAGAGTGGTGTGGTACAGTTTGTACCACACCAAATGGCATGGTTTGTTTTAATTAACCTTTTATTAAAAATAACTGCAAATCTATACATAGAAATATTAAAGTTATGTTTACTAGCTGGACCTACTCCACTTAAGTAAATTGGAGGTGGAAGTTCCGCTTTAAGATGTGTTCAGGGATTTAATAAAGTTCAAGAGGTATACATTTTCCTAAATAAAAGGAACCCTTCATCAAAATAACATGGTCTAATATTGCTGAAAAGAGGAAATGTAAACCTAGTTTATTGAAAGAGTGATCATTAAAAGAAGTGGTTGAGACTAAACCAGTAAAATTAAGAAATCTTGGGCTAGACACATGGCTATTCTAAGAATGTCTGAGATAAGTAGATAGCCAGTTTAGTTTTTATGCCGTTGGTCTGTTTCTGTGTGACCAGTGACTTCATGCTGGCTCACCATAGAATGTCAGACATGCTTTTTGGAGATACAAACTCTTGTGGGCTACAAGAGGCAAATCATAACTGATCAGCTAGGCTTACTAGGAAAGTCTTGACGCTCCCTGTTGCAGCATGGTCAGCAGACCAGTCTTCAAAGAAGTCCTTGGTTTCTCTCCCATTCTTGGGTAGCCAGTTGTTGGCCCAGAATCAGAAGTTTGTCATGCTACCAGGGGCATGGGGGTAGCCAGTGTTAAAGGTACACCCAAGCTTTCCTTTTTTTGCATTTTTCCCCATAACCCATGCCAGCATGGTTATGTAGCTCGGGGGTCTACGTCCACAGCGGCCCAGGCGCACCCTACCCCAAAATCAATAGAAGTTTGGGCAGGTAAGATGCCTAACCAAAGGCCACAGCTCTCTAGTCTATCTCTCCATAATGTAAAGGGTCTGGTATGTCTCCGGTAATCTGTGTTCTGAGTCTCACAATAAATTAAACTTCCTCCATGCCCAACCAGTGGGTTTTGAAGGTTGATCTTTGAAGGGGCATTGTACAGATTTTCAGATCCCTCCTTCTATATAACCATGTCCAGAATTCCTTGCCGTTTGAGAGACCATCTACTTTTTAGAATTTGTTTTGTTTTGTCATATTCTGCCCCTTTTGCTTTCTTTTGATATTCCTTGCCTGGTTTTCCATTTGTTTTCCCTTGTTACCTGGATCCTGATTACCTGCCTTATCTTGTGGTTGCTCTGATCCTTTATAGAGCCTCTGTGATTTTGGATGGGGTGTGATCAAAGCGTCCCAGGTTGTGACCCTGAATTTCCTATCCTGTTCATGAGTGTTATCTTGTGTATTGATCAAGATTTTCCTGCAACTTCCCACCTGTTTTACGTTTTTTTTTTTTGGTACTGTGCTAATCTGATATCCTTTTACCGACCTTGACTCTGTTTCGATCATTCGTCTGTCTGCTGCCTTGTACTGCATTGCCCATTTGTTCCTGATCTGGCTTGTCTGACTTCCATTTGCCTCCTTGGTGAACTTTCAACCACCTTGTCGGACTTTGACTATCTTGTTCTTTGTATTCTCAGTCTAGCTCCAGGCCTTCGTGTCATGTACAGCTACTACACCTGTACTGCAGGTGGGTTATTTGTTCAATATTCTTTTTGCTCCCAGTGGGTAGCTGCTGTTATCTAGGTTGTCATCTGGAGCACGGGCCAGCACCTCCGGTTGGTACCAATATGGCCTTGCAGCCAGCATCTCTAACTTGGCCTAGGCCACAGCAAGGCAACTCAGAGCAGCCACCGCCAGACAGCTTTGTACTTTTGTCTTTGATCTCTAGTATCTGACCCACTGAGGCTTGTATTGTCTGTTCTGCTTTTATCATAGTATTTATATAAAAATAGCAGTCTGCCACATTTTTGTGGGGATTCTACTTCAGAGTTTACCAGGCAGCTTACATTGGGCGCTTAGTCTGTCAGATCATTACACTTTCCTAGTGGACATGCAGGTCTTGATACCTTCTCATCTGGAGAAATTCATGGGATCCTTTTACTTTTTGTAGTTCCCAAGATGACTCTGGATGCTGCCCTACTCTACCTGCAGCATCTCATCAGTTTGCTTTAATGTCCAGGTTCCAGAGAGTATTTGTGCTCAGTCATCACTGCTGTGTGTACAGGGGAGTTTTTAGCCTGCCTAGACACTGATCTGCATGGATCAGAATGTTTTTATTTGACTTGCAGATCAATTACAGTTCACCTCCCTTCCTTTTGAACTGCTCTGTTCCACAGGCAACTGTTAGGGACCAGGAACCAGACAAACACACAAATGTAAAAAGGCAAAACACATTTATTTAAAATAACCAAAGCAAAATTGTGATCCAGGAGCGTAAACCGAAAGACAAGCCGGGGTCAGGAACCAATGCAGGTACTCGGACAAGCCGGGGTCAGGAATATGGAGATCTGCAATGTCAGGAACAAGCCAGGAGTCAGGAGCCAGAAAGGACATCGGAGGAAGCCAGGTCATAATCAGGAACTCAGGAGAACACACTTGCAGGCAGGAGGAAGTGAGCCTAGCTGCTTTAAATAGCCTGGAAGGGGATGGCTGATAATGCAGGTGAATAACCATGGAAACAGAGAGGTCAAGGTGTAGTTTGTTAACCCTTTGAGTGCCAGAGTGGTACGGAACGCATTGCTAAGCAATGCATTCCGTACCACTCTGGCACTCAAAGGGTTAATCCTCAGCAGACTCCACATGACACAGGGAAGGCAAGGCAGCAGTAATCAACAGCAGTGTGTTAGACCAGATCAGCCAAACCATGTCTTTAACAAATGTGACCAGCCAAGGCTGACAAAACCTGTGTAAAAATCAATACTCGTCTTAAACTTCTTGAGGTTTCTAACCATTGGATTGCAACTGGGGAGATCTATTTGGGTCCTATCTTGGGAAGGACCATCTCCATAAATCCCCTTGTGCAACTGAAAGGCTTTGTGATCCACTGCTGGTCACTACCATTTAAAGTGATAGTAATACTTCAATTTAATTTTATATTGTAGCCATTAAAAACGATAGAAGTCTTCTCTCAAACCTTTATGGTTTTAAGAGATATTCGCAAGTAAGTTTTCCCCCTGAGTGACGTCAGAGATCTAGCTGACATATTTGGGATCTGGTCCGCAGACCAGCCGGCAGCTCTTCAGCACAGCCAAGATCATAAGATATAAAAATAATTACTTCATTGGAATGGTCTACAAAGCATGCCTGGTTTGCAAGCTTACTTTGTAGATCATTCCAATGAACTAGTGATTTTTATATCTTGTGATCTCTGCTCCGCTGAAGAGCTGCCGGCTGGTCTGCGGACCGGATTACGAGTCTGTCAGCTAGATGGCAGACTTGACCAATACAGCCAGTCGGGGGGAAAATTGACTTGCAAATATCTCTCAAACCATAAAGGTTTGAGAGGTAAGATTTACATCGTTTAAAATGTTTTTTTAATGGCTACAATATAAAATTACACTAAATTGAAGTATTACTATAACTTTAAGTGAGTATTTGCTAAAGTTTTATTATACAAATCACATACCTGTTGACTATGTATTGTGATATGGCAATTGGCAAATACTCTCCTGCTCCTTCTTTGTATTTTTTAGATTATATTTGGCCTAATATGGTGTGGGAGTACATGAAGTTGTTAGGGTTCCTGGTCTCTGCCTTAGAGGCAATCCCCTTTGCCCCAATTCCATGCCTGAACTGCATCCAGAGGTTCATAGGAATTGGACCAGACAGCAGTGTTCTCTTTCCTGTGCTATGCTGTCTCCAGCTAGACTAAATTAGATCTTGATCTTTTAGATATCTGTTTATTTGGGACAGCCATTGATCATTCTGAAATGGATGATGGTCATGATGGATTTCAGCCTAAATGGTTGGAGTGCTGCTTTCAGCTGGCTCGGGGTATTTGGCCTGGGTCTGGGATCTCCTGCCCATCAAAGTGCACCAGAGGATTAATCTTTTTGCTGCATTGCAGTCCCACCCAGGATTTGCCAGTGCGGATTCAATCTGACAGTGCAACAGCAATAGTCTAGATTTGCTACCAAGGAGGAATCAGGAGTTGTAGTCCTAGTCAGAAGGGTGGTTAATTCTTGTTTTGGCAGAAGCTCTTTCCTTTTGCCATTCTCATTCCAGGGGTAGACAAGGTTATGTCGGACTTATTTTCTATCGGCCACAAGATTCAGGGAATCAAGAACTCTACGAGATGATGTTCATCTTCATGGTCCGTCTGTGAGGACCTCTGTTGAATTGCAGGGTTTCCCTGTTCTCTGCATCCTGCTACACTTAACCTTCTTTTTGTGGAACCAATGGTGATTCCACAGAAGTTTCCTCATCTGATATATTTCCTATAATTCCTCAATACCATGGAAATCAAATGGAAGTCTGTATAGAGCACTCATCTGATTCTGATTGCCCCATTCTGGGTTCTCTGGGCCTATTTTTTTTTTGCTCTTACCATAGCTGGGCCTTTTCTTCAGCTCCTGCACCTTCATTCTTCTTTAATTAGGATCCTCTGTTTTCCAGAGGTAGACATGTTGGATTTTGAAAACTTGACTCTTGTGGACAGCAACCTGAGGGAGCAAGGTCTTTTTCTGCCTCCTGACACTGTGGTGATGGCTCTCAACCTGGTGTCTTCCATGGCGTATTGTAAAGTGTGTTCTGTGTTCCTCCATTGGGGTGTGAATCAGATGTCACAGCTGTGTCTTTTTTGATCTGTGTGTTCAGGGTGGTCTTCAGCAAGAGCTCGGTCTTGGCTCTATTAAGGTCCAGATTTCTACTGTCTTCTGAGAGACTCGTTGCCTTGTTACTGGATGTGCATCATCCTTTGTGCAGGGGATGGCTCATGCCTACCCAGTCTTAGGAATTTCACTCCTCAGTGGCACTGTACCTTGGTTTTTGGTAGTGTTTCCAACAGCTTCTTTTATACGCCACTTTGACTTAGGGCAGTTTTCTTTTTTGCATTTGTCTGTTTAGCATGTGGCTGAACTACAGGTTTTGTCCTGTAAATGTCCCTTTCTGCATCATCATTTGGATGGGGTGATTATGAGAAATCCTATAGGGGATTTTCCTTTATGTGGTTTTGAGTTTCTCCTACGATTCTTTCTTTTCCTTGTCCAGATCCTTCTGACAGACAGGAGACTCTAATTGCTTGGACATAGTTAGGTGCTTATGGTGCTATGTTCCTCACATGGGACCTTTCTGTAATTCAGACTTTCTTCTTGTCATTCCTGAAGGTCCTTGTGTGGGTCTAATTGATTCTCTGGTGATGGTGGTTTCCTGGGTTAAGGAGACCATTCACCAGGCCTATGCCTTCAGGAAATGTGTCCATACTGTCAGTGTTCTGGCTTTGACTGCATCCAGTTTTGAATGGAAGGCCCTACAGGCTGTGTGGGTGTCCTTTTCTTTTCTCCAGTAACTTGTTTTCCTGTTACTTGGTTGAGTGTGTAGGTATCTTACATCTGTGTTTATTATAGCTGTTTCCAGTCCCTCTGTTAGTACTGGTCTGTGTTTCGATCCCTTAAAATGAAACTACACATGAGATTTATTGCACCAGAAATGTATCAGTTCTAACTCACAGATGCTTTCAGTGCAAACAAGACTCTAAAATGATTCATTCAGGTGTCTATCAATTTGAGGGTGGCTGTGTGTTTTTACAACTTGCACAGTTTAACATTGTGTATTTTGTGCATTTCTTTTACTTTCACTTAATGAAATATTAATGTGCAGGCTTTAAACAGTCTTTCTAACCATCTGCTCGTTGAACTAAAATATTTTATTGGGGTTAATGGTATGGTGGTTTGTGTTTTTTTTTTTTTTTTTTTTTTTTAAATACCTGAAAAAGGTGTATGTACAAGAAAATACTGACATATATATGTGTTTTTTCTTTCACAAATTGAAACAGTTCATCCCCTGAGAAAACAGAGATTAGAAAAGGAATAACCGCTCCTGTATCCATGAAAAAGGGTCCTGGCACCTTGAGTGATCGAACAAAAGCTGTACTGGATGAATCAAGCTTCAATTCTCATTGTGGTAACTACTCTTCTGTAACGTCAGATTATTTAAAGATGGATGACTTATACAGTGATGTTTCTAAAAACCCATGGTTAAGCTTGCCATTAGCTGATTTTACAAAATCTAGTGAAAAGGCAGTCCCATGGCTTCATATAAATAAAGCCAGTAGTACATTGGAAAATGCACTTATTCAAGCAAAGGAAAAGTGTAAAGTGTGCTGTTGTGACGCAGATGTATCAGTCAAGTCAAGCTCCATAGAAACTCACACCTGTAACGAAAATGTTAAGGCTACGACTACCCATCAAGATCGTGGTGTTCAAACTGAAGATCTGCCCTTGATGATCTCTGACATTTATTCAAGAACATATGCTCTAGAAAGAGATGACTCTTTGCTCGGGAACACATTCAATGAGCGAGATGAAACTGACAACAGGCAAAGCATTGTTTGGGATAGTTATGACCTTCATCTTTCTAGAAGAATGGTGGAGAGTAATTACATAAATGAGTGAGTATAAACTTAATGCGTGGTGCTGTATTTTTTGGGGGATACATGGGCAAACTATCTTTAAGCTAGTCAGCTTTATATGGTCTCAATATCTTACTAGAGCCAAATAATGAAGTGGGCGGCATCAAAATGTGAACTTTTTTTTTTTTTTTTTTTTTAAACTAAGGAGAGGTCCTGATGACCCCCAATGAGGTCTATTAAAAAAAAAAAAAAAAAAAAGTGCTACAGCACAACTGACCCTGTGAGTGCCAAAGGGGTCTCCAGCGCTGGACGTCCCCCGCGGCACTCATAGGGTTAACTTTTTATTTTATTTTTTTTTTTTAACTGTTTGCCACAGGGGGGGTCCAATGCAGACCCCTCACCTCCTGTGGCACACACAGGACTTTGGTTTGAGTTTCTTGTTTTTTCAAAGCTTGTTGGGGGGCCCTGATGTCCCCCCAACAGGCTATGAATAAAAAATAGTTAACTCTCTGTGTGCCACAGGGGGGTCCAATGCATTGCTTTGAAATGCTTTGGACACCCCTGTGGAAGACAGTGGTTTTTTTTGTTTTGTTTTTGTTTTTTTTTTCTTCATTTTTACTTTTAGACCTCATTGGGGGACATCAGGGGACCTGAAGCCCCCCAACAAGGTGTGTGTGTGTGTGTGTTAAAAAAAAAAAAAAAAAAAAAAAAAAAAAATGCGTGCCCCACAGGGGGGTCCAACGCAGTGCTTTGCAATGCATTTGACCCCCCCCCCCCCCGTCGCACGCACACACTTATTTATTTTTTTATTCTGCCCTAGACCTGAAGTAGACCTGATCCCCCAACAAGTTATGAATAACAAATGATAAAAATAAAAAATTAAACCTCTGCGTGCCACAGGGGGTCCAATGCATTCCTTTGGAATGCATTGTACACTCCTGTGGCGGACAAAGGATTTTTCTTTCCCCCTCATTATTTTTTATTCAGATCTCATTGTGGGGCATCGCCAATGGAGAGTGAAAATTTAGCCCTGGTGAGTAGAAATTCAGCTCTGGTGGGTATATTTTGGCTTGCAGTGGCGAGTAACTTTTCAAGCCTGGCTAGTAGCGAAGGACTTAAAATTATAAGCCCTGTATATGTGTGTGTATATGTATGTATGTATGTATGTATGTATGTATGTATGATATAATATATACAACCTGCATGTGTTATAGGTGGGTCCAACACAAGTGGTTTGCAATGCTCTGGACCCCCTGAGGCACACATTTTTTTTCCCATTATTTTTTTTATTCAGGCATCATTGGGGGGCATGAGAAGTGGTACTGATGCCCCCCAATGAGGTATGAATAAAAAAAAAAAATTTTATATATATATATTTTTTTTTTTAGCTATTAACTCTTCGTGTGCAACAGGGTGTCCCGTGCATTGCTTTTCCGTGCATAGGACACCCCTGTGGCATGCACACAAAATGCCTCCAATCCCCCACCACCACATACCCTACCCACCATCCTAGTTCCACAGCCTACTGGCAGTCCCATTGCCCCAATCTGACCCCCCCCAGCCTGATTCCACTGCCTACTGGTAGACCCAAGTGCCAGTATGCACTGGATTCAGGCTGGGAATCAAACAGTGCATGAGGGGACTTACAGTGCACACTGGTAACCACAAATCCCCCATATGCACTTACCTCCCCACCATCACCACCTCCACACTTGCTCATTGCCAACTAGTAGATATACCCACTTAAACAGCCTGAACCCTCGTCCCGTCCCTGACCTTGTTTCTCTGGCAGACACAAGTCCTCACTTACACTGACTGACCACTGGTAGCAATAGAATGACACATACACTGTTTGCTTCCCCATCCTTGTTCCACTGGTAGCCATGCTCCTGGCACCCAATATGGTATGCCAACCCACAGCAGTGGGGCACCATTTTTTATATGCTGGGAAGAGGTCCTCCTAGGAAATCCCATGGTGTTGAACCATTTCCGTATCTTTGACGTGACTGATTTGTAAGAAAAACTATTTTTTTTTTTTTCTGTAGCACCACATTCTGGAAATAGTGGTGCACTCTAACTTAGGGGTAGAAAAGCAAGTGATGCCTCATTTGCGGCAGGTTATCTTCTTTCCAAAATATCATGGTTTCTGTACCCTTTCTTCATTTCTGTAGTTGATATAACCATTTTTGTACAGGCAAGTATTATTTGAGAAAATATTAGAAAAATCAGAATCCGAATTAGCTAGTGAATGCAGATGAAAACTGCATGGTTTTCACAGAGCTCCATACATTTGAAGGGGCAGAAATGTAAAAAAAAAATGCAGTTTTTTTTTCCTATAGTGCCACCTTCTGGAAGCTTTTGGGCACAACAGTCTTTGGGTAAGAAGGCAAGTGACCCCTCATTAGATGCGGCAGGTTGTTTTCTTTCCAAAATGGCATTGTTTCTCTACCTTTCCTGAATATCTATTATGGTTATAACCATTTTAGTGCAAGCAGATAATTTCAAAAACAAGTGTCAGGTTTACATACCTTTTCCTAGCACCCATGTATTGTATGTTAACACACACAAATGGGCTACCATTTTTCTCATGTTGGTAGCAGGTACGGAATACAGGAGGAAATGTTATGGTTTTATTTATTCTTATAGCGCCAACTTTTGGAAATATTTTGCACTTCAGCCCAAGGATAGAAAGGCAAGTGAACCCTCATTTAATGCAGGAGAATGTCTACTTTCCAAAATGGTACACCTTTTATACCTTTCCTTCATGTCTCTAACCGTTACGAACATTTTAGTACGAGCAGCCATTTTTGAGGAAGCAAACAGGGTAGGTGTATTTATGTGCTTCTGGGACCCCTAGGGTAGGTCGACTCATACCAATAAGTTGTCAATTTTCTCCAAAGAGCACTAGCTAATGAATACATTTGGAAATTCCATGGTTTTCACAGATTTCAGTACATTTGAAGGGGCAGAAATGTAAGAAAATGTCATTTTTGTCCTATAGTGCCATTTTCTCGCAGCATTTGGGCACAACAGGATTGGGGTAAGAAGACAATTCACCCCTCATTAGATGCGGCAAGTCATCTTCTTTCCAAAATGGTATAGGTTTGCTACCCTTTCTTCACTTCTGTAGTTATAACCATTTTTGTACAGACAAGTAATGTTTGAGAAAATGTTAGAAAAATTTGAGGTTGTAGTAGGTGTCGTTTTGCACTTCTAGCACCCCCTGAGGTAGTTTAACTCATACCAATGGGGTGTCATTTTTCTACAAAGAGCACTAGCTAATGAATACAGTTGGAAATGCCATGGTTTTCACAAATTTCAGTACATTTGAAGGGGCAGAAATATAAGAAAATGCCTTTTTTTTTTTTTTTTCCATTAGCAACAACTTCTGGAGGCATTTGTGCACTCCAGGCTTGGGGTAACCAGGGAAGTACCCATCATTAAATGCAGAGGGTGTCTTCTTTTCAAAATGGTATAGTTTGTGTACCCTTTCTTCACTTCTGTTGTTGTTATAACCATTTTTGTACAGACAAGTAATGTTTGAGAAAATGTTAGAAAAATTTGAGGTTGCAATAGGTGTAGTTTTGTACTTGTAGCGCCCCCTGAGGTAGGTGAACTCATACCAATGAGGTGTCATTTTTCTCCTAAGAGCACTAGCTAATGAATACATTTGGAAATGCCATGGTTTTCACAAATTTTAGTACATTTGAAGGGGCAGAAATGTAAGAAAATTCTTTTTTTTTTTTTTTTTTTTTTTTTTTTCCCATTAGCCCCTTCTTCTGGAGGCATTTGTGCACACCAGGCTTGGGGTAACAAGGCAAGTCACCCCTCATTAGATGCAGCAGGTTGTCTACTTTACAGAAATATATAGTTTTATAAAGTTGTTCCACTGTTTTAGGGTAGCTTTACACAAAAACCCTAGAATACACATAATATTTTATAAAGTTGAAAATGTCATTTTGCGCTGCTGGTGAATTAGGGCTCTACGCTAGCCATGGACGTAGGTAAAACTATACAAATTTGGTATTTTTTTACTCTGGGGACTTGGGGCTTTTTCAAATAATTGAAGCTTTTTCAATCAAGTTAAATGTTTTTGATACATAGTATGTGATTTTAGCAAAATGAGTACACTTTCACCTTTTTTTGTCATTATGACATCATAGCTTTTTGCACGATGTAAAATTCTCTTCATGTAAGGTATCACGAGAGAGCTCAATTAGTTCTGAAAAAACAATATATAGTTTTCCATATTTAACTAAAAATCCCCAGAGGAAATCAAACCTAAACAGGACGATGGCAAAAATGCTGAAAAAGTGTCTGGCCTACAGGGTACAGGAAATGGCCCAAGCCTTTGGCACTGAAGGGGTTAATTAGGGATATTTTGAAATTCTCCCAGTTGCTCACAGGACTGGAACAGAGAATGACTGCTATATTGGTAATAATGTTATCCGGCTCTGTAGAGCAATTGGGTCTAGGTTTTTAACTTCAGTTGCTCAATATCTTGACATGGATACTCCTTCCCCTTTGTAGACCGTTCCTATGAAGTACTTATTTTTAAATAACGAGATTTCGGCTCTGCTGAAGAGCCTCCTCAAGTCGGCTGACTCGCATTTCCTGTTTTCAGCTTTACAGCTGACAGCAGGAAAAGGGAAACTTTATAGGCGAATATCTCTCAAACCATAGAGGTTTGAGAGAGAGGATTTGTGCCGCATCATATTATATTTTTTTTTTTTTTTGTTTAACCTCTACAAAACAAGAATAATTTTTTATGGGACATTACTGTCCCTTTAAAATCCAGCACTAGTCAAATTAACAAAGCTCTTCATTTTTAATATTAAAGGGGTTGGTTAAAATTTGCTAGCAAAAGAACCCCATAACAAAAGCATATTGATTGTTGCTCCAGCCAATATTTATTAACCCTTTGAGTGCCAAAAAGGTTTCTAGTGCATTGCAGCGCAATGCACTGGATGCCTTTTCTGGCACTCAAAGGGTTAATGCACTGTACTTCTCAATGCTGGAAAACTTCCTCTGACCTAATTTAAGAGCGGAATGTTAAGGGAAGAAATTGTGTAATTGAGTAAACCACTGAATTTATAGGCTATGGAGATCTCCAGATAATGGAGAAAATTTTAGTTAGGCCTAGTTTACACAGGTATCTTTGTTGCAGAAATCAAGTGTATTAGGTGTTTTGGTGCATGGTACTCATCTGTGGTTTCATGTAGAGTCTGGAGACTTCTCCATAGGAGAGATTGGGGTATGAATGGGTTTGGCAATGCCTCTACCTTACTGAAACCTGACTATAGGCAGTGTAAATCCAGCCAGGAACAATAAGTAAATGCAATTCATAGACAATTTAAGTGCACCTTACATCAAGCATATCTGAGATCTGCACTAAAAACTACCTACATCATGTTAACCAAAATTCCAGCAGATGTAAAGCTTAGAAGATATTCACACTTTTTTTATTTCTGGGCAAAGTGAAACTGATAATTTCCTGGTACTGCACATAGCTTTATTAGCATTTGAAAATCATTGAAACCTTCATTAGCGTAGGACACATAACTGCAAAGCCTTCAGTGGCATAATATGCTTAATTAGCCTATCAATAAATCACTGGTATCTCCATTGGCATATATGAGCAAATGGTAACAAATATCAATATCTCCTTAACTGTAGACTTATTGCTCTTTTGGCCAACATGACTTAGAGATGGTTTTAATACAGTTTTCAAACATGCAAACTTGAATTAAGGTGAAAGGCCCACTTTAATATGAGTAATAACTTTACCCTTTAAAATGGGTGAAGACTGGGTAACATGAATAACATGTTTCTATGTAACTGAATGTACATGGGTAAATCCTTTTCCCTCTGAGGGATGTAGGCTTTAC
Organism: Rhinophrynus dorsalis; assembly: GCA_037306005.1. Lineage (NCBI taxonomy): Eukaryota > Metazoa > Chordata > Amphibia > Anura > Rhinophrynidae > Rhinophrynus > Rhinophrynus dorsalis. Next base: position 311,854,433 of record CM074720.1, on the reverse strand, counting down.
TTCTCACTGGTATGGTCACACCAACAAATATGGTCCCCCTCACTTTGGCTTTGGGCCCCTGGAGCTAAGATCCCAAAAGGGAGTCCTTGCTTGAAAGCTTCTGTACTTTGGTCCCATCTTGCGTATCTGGAGCATCCTATTCATCACAATGGACAAGGGCTACCTAACCGTAAAGAGTGACAGAAGTCTGCCTGTGCTCCCACTGTCATTGACCTGTCCAAATAACTGCCACAGTGTTTGGTGGGTGGGTGTATACACAGAAGGAAAATGCCCCTACAGGCAGTGAGATGGAGTAAGACATGTAAGAGCTATCCAATGCATGCTTTAGTCTACCCCCTGCCACTTCTGGGTGTGTTTGACAGCAACTTGGCACCACATCTGAGGCATTTCACAGCTCTACTAACAGGGTTTTACAAATGCTTTTGAACTACTAAAATCTCATCTCCTACAGAACTATAGCTGACCATTCAGAGCAGTGATTTCCAGCTCCCGTTCTTGGGGCACACTGAGAGGTCCATTTTCAAGGGTATAGCTACATAAACACGGGTAGATCATTTACTATGGCTGATCCAATGATAATCCATCTGTCACGGATTTGAAGACTCTCAGACTTAAGGTTTGGTAAAATAACTTAACTTTATTAAAAGTTAAAGGCAGTCCCGTAGGGTAAACATACATAACCATACAACAGTAAGATAACCTATAATATGTTCTACCGGCCTTGCCTAAATACCGGGCAAGGCAACCCAAGTGACAGTTTTAATGACAGGCTCTACCGGCCTTGCCTATACCGGGTAAGGCAACCGTGAGATGACATATACCGGTTCTACCGGCCTTACCAATACCGGGCAAGGCAGCCCCCATGGAATGCTGAATGTAGGCTCTACCGGCCCTGCCAATACCGGGTAAGGCAACCTTAAAGATGGTGAATTACAAGGTTCTACCGGCCTTACCAATACCGGGCAGGGCAGCCCAAAGGAGTACTGGAGTAGGCTCTACCAGCCCTGCCAATACCGGGTGAGGCAACCTACAGGATGGTATCGTCAAGGTTCTACTGGCCTCACCAATACCGGGCAGGGCAGCCTGAGCGAGTAGACCAGCTGTCAGGTGACTAAGACAGCATAGAGCATAAGTATAGAGGTCTTACTCAGCAGGAGTCTATGCCAGGGATACTCAGACAACTGCAAGGAAGTGGACAGCGACTGACCACAGTACTGGATGTTCAGGAGTAAACCAACGTCCGCACGTCGGGACTAATGGTAATAGCGCCACCAGGTTTAATGGAGCAAACCAGCGACCGCACGCTGGAACCAACAATGTATATCTCAACCAGGTTTAGTGGAGTAAACCAGCGTCCGCACGCTGGGACCAACAACGTATATCACAACCAGGTTTAGTGGAGCAAACCAGCGTCCGCACGCTGGAGCCAATAATGTATCTCGCAACCAGTTTAGTGGAGTAAACCAGCGTCCGCACGCTGGTACCAACAATGTATATAGCAACCAGGTTTCGTGGAGTAAACCAGCGTCAGCACGCTGGGACCAAGAATGTATATCGCCACCAGGTTTAGTGGAGTAACCCAGCGTCCGCACGTTGGGACCAACAATGTATATCGCAACCAGGTTTAGTGGAGTAAACCAGCGTCCGCACGCTGAGACCAACAATGTATATTGCAACCAGGTTTAGTGGAGTAAACCAGCGTCCACACGCTGGGACCAACAATGTATATCGCAACCAGGTTTAGTGGAGTAAACCAACAAAGTATGATCAGCAGCGAGAAGAACAATGTCGCCAGAGCGACGGCTGGAGCCGGAGATTCAGGAACACAGTAAGATTAACCCGTGAGGTGCTGGAACACAGGAACACTAGCATACTGGAACACTGGATCAGCAAGTACAGCAGGAACAGGCCCAGAAGCCTGACAAGCAGGTCAGGCAGAGTGGAGTCAGAAACACCACGAAAGGGCAACCTGGAAGTGCTCAGCCTGGGTTTAAAAAGGCTGTGTGAGGAGGGCTAATCACAGGCAGCCAATCATGATACTCAGCAAGTGACTTACACTGAATAGCACCAATCAAGGGCACCGTGATACCATTTGATCAAGCAGAGCGAATTTTAAAATCTCTCCTGTTGAAATCTGGCCATTAGAGGCATTATGAATGGGGGATTTTAAACTGTACAACATCGGCAAGACACATCTCCCAGCAGTGGGGGTACCCTTACTCAGCAGGAAAATACCTACAATGATTGTGTGTGTGTGTGTGTGTGTGTGTGTGTGTGTGTGTGTGTGTGTGTGTGTGTGTGTGTGTGTGTGTGTGTGTGTGTGTATATAATATATATATATATATATATATATATATATATATATATATCTGCAGATGAGTAAACATCAAGCATCAAGTGCACGCTAAGGTCTTTCTTTAAAAATTAAAATCCTTTATTGAAATAATTAGCTCTTGTCAATGTTTCGACCCCTCTTGGGGCCTTTCTCAAGACCCCAAGAGGGGTCGAAACGTTGACAGGAGCTAATGATTTCAATAAAGGATTTTAATTTTTAAAGAAAGACCTTAGCGTGCACTTGATGTTTACTGATCTGCAGATTGCTATACATTTGTTACAAGTTGCACCAGGCATTTACTGATCTCTGAAGTAGCCCTGGCTTTAATGTTAGAGGTACTCCACTGGTAACCATGCTGTTGTGTACGCTTTAATGCAACTCTAACTATTCTTAAGCCCTTGAGGACCAGAATGGTGCACAAGGCATTAAACTGTTTTCAAGGGTTTAAACGATTACCATAAAAACTAAGTGTTTTTTGCATATGCCCATTCTCCTGCTAAACAGTACACTTACTAATATTTGTATTAAACTCTTGCTGGGCATTTTTTATATCTGTGATTCTTAACTTCTAGGTTACTTGATTGGGAATTAAAGGAACAAGAAGAATTGTGCCGTATCGAGAAGCTGCTTAACAATGCTGAGGCCATTTTAAAGGTGCTATTATCCGAAAGCAATCTCTGTATCTGTGCATCGGTCTTGTACATACTTTGGTACTCTAAGTGGAGGTATCCAGTTCATTGTATTGCAGTGTGTTGGATAACTCTCTGGAACTCAAATGGTTAAGTCCATCTCCTTGGATGCTAGAAATGTCTTCTATGTATTGTTTTGCAAAACATTTGAGAGCCCTCTAAAATGCATGATGTTAAAAATTTGGGGTACAACTCCTAAGTGTGTGTTTTACATAGGCAACAGCCTTTTGAATGCATGAGAAACATGGGAGTCTGGCATCACTGGGCTGTAATGTATAAAGGCATTTCTGGGGTAAGTCAACTGCACCATAGGGAACAAATAAACCCTTCTTAAATTTCCATTGATTTTAAAGGGGCTTTAACACCTGAAGTGTTACAGAGCTTGCATTCAAATTGTTAAAGCGGAGCTACCACCCTGCCTAAAGTTGCCCCCAAAGAATTACCCATCTGGCGACTAGCTGCTCAATAGTACTAGTTGCCAGAATTCTTACCTCGTTTATAGAGAATTCCTCCTGCTCCCAGAACTGACAGCCAGGAAACGGCGCAGACATCTTTGCATAGTGACGTCTGCGTGCCTGTGCTGTCAGTTCCTTTTGGTACCATTTGGCTCCTAGCAACTCCTCCTAGAGCAGAATGGGACTGACAGCGCAGGCACGCAGATGTCACTATGCAAAGATGTCTGCGCTGTTTCCTGGCTGTCAGTCTTGGGAGCAGTAGGATTTCTCTATAACGAGGTAAGAATTCTGGCGACTAGTACTATTGAGCAGCTAGTCGCCAGATGGGTAATTCTTTGGGGACAACTTTAGGCAGGGTGGTAGTTCCGCTTTAAATACAATATGCCATGGTTATAAAAAGTGTATTTGCTCCCTATGGTGCATTTGCCCCAGAACTGCTCCACTTTTCCTGTATACATAAGACCTATTGGAACTTGTGTATTTATGTACACTAATTAAACTTTCCCATTGATTTTTGAATGGTACTTTTACCCCCTTGAATGCAAGGTCTCAAGCGCATTGCTTAACAATGTGTTAGAGACCTTGAATTCAAGGGGTTAAAAGCCCCATTCAAAGAAGAGGCAAACTTTGAGAATTGTTTCTTCCCTATGGTGCATTTGGTTAATTCAGTATTTGCTCCAATTCGCATTTATGCACACAATCTGCTGTCTTATGAGGCAGTTTACATGGGCAGATTCCTCAGGACACGTTAAAGCAGTTTACTGCAACTTTGGCCTGACTGTGTACTGTCTGATTTGTAGTATGGATCTAAAAAAACAAAAAAAGCCTGCGTTTTCAGAGCATTGCTTGATCAGCTGCTTTACATTTAGGGCAAGGGGGTACCTGGAGGAAAACAAAAACGATTTGCTTATAGGAACAGTAAACTTTTTTTAAGAAAACCTTTGATCTAGAGCTTTATCTGCGGAGTAAAAAAAGGGCACGCCCACTGCTGTCTTTTTTTTTTTTTTTTTTTTTTTCTTTTCTTTAAATTATAGATTCATAACTGTTTAAATAATCATGAAGTGAATTTACTGTGCCTTTTACTTCCTGGATGTTCTAACTGACGGCATGACTCGGCAGCTTCGATCTCATTCTGTGGAGAATTGTAAGTCACTGACTTTCCTCTCCATTAGAAAGTAACAGAAATACTAACTGGAATTTGACCACTAGAAGGCAATGCTAATGTACAAAAGTGTTTAAACTGTAATAAGTGGAAATATGTCTCTATCAGCAATGGGAGTACCCTTATTTAACTCCATAGGAAAAGACCTACAATATATTTTCATGAATAAATATATATAATTTTTTTTTTTTTTTTTTTTTTTTTGTGACACCCTTCCTTGTGGCAGTGCCACTATCACTACATAGCAGTCCATATGAACATAGCCTGTAAACAGATTGGTGAACTCTTATTACACTTTGGTGACTTGTATATCTGACATGTTGTTTATTGCCAGTGGACGGACTGACAATGTTAAAATTTGGATTCACTGCTCATCCTACAATCCTTCTTTTATTTAGGAGGAGGAAGTGGCACTTAAAGAAGAGCAAGAATTTGAGAACTTACTACGTGAGAAGCAGCATCCCACATATTATGTTTTCAGTGATGACTTGCATGAGGAGAAGACTTCATTTTGCCAGGTTGATTATACAACAGTAGCTACTATTTTTAGGACACTAATGAAATAAGTTCAGATTTCTGAAACAGTACAACTAAACAATTTTAACTATAAACTGTAACAATTTTTAATGGCCCTCCCTACCATTTTATTTAGGATCTATATGAAATTGTTTATGGGAGAACAATTTTTACAGAGCTGTGGAATATGTTTGAGCTCTATTAAATTAATTCTATCGAAAGACTGGTATACGGTACCATAGATAAATGTTCAGGTGGCCACTCCTACAAAAAAAAAAACAAAAAAAAAAAAAAAAAACCTGTTACAACCCATCCATACTTAACTTTCTCTCTTGTCTTTTTGAACACAGGAACCATGGGGTCAAGTATCCTTCTCCAAGAGTCAGGACACATACATAAATGATTCTCTGGCGGTGGAGACTCCCTCCCTGCTCCACTTTACACCCACCGATCTTGCTCAGTTTCAAGTGTCCTGGTAGGAAACAATCTGGGCACTGATTGTTAGCTTGCTTGTTTTAGTGACTCGTATGGGGCTGTTCAACCCCCCCATTAAAAGGGCTCAAATTCCCTGTTCCTCCAAGATTGCTAAGCATTATTTAGCCACACTCTGTGGCAGCCACAATCTGAGGTCTGTGGTATCTTGCAATATTTGGAATTCTGGCCCTTTAAAAAAAAATTCTATTTTTAGAACTTGTTTTCTATTCACATGGGTCCTTTTTCCCCCAGTATGCTTCCCTTATTTCATTGAGTGACCCATGAGACCTCTTTCTCAGAGTAACAGTCTCCCTCCTGGAACCTTATCCTTACCCCTCCACAGGCAGGATAGTGGTTTTATTATTTTCTGTTCTGTATTTCTCTTTGGAGGTCTCCTTGCTAGCACAATAGAGATATTGGTAAGACTACCAATGCTTCAGCTGTTCCTGCAGTAAGCCTTTGCTTCCCCCTGTCAGTTGTCAAGAAGTATGGAAAGGACTATATACTTGCCCCTGCTGTAAAAAAATACAGGCAAGCATAGAGTGCACAGGAGACCCCCAAATATCTGCATACATCGGATAAAATATACATTATATTTGTTAATTTAACAAACTAGGTTTGATACATTACTTTGCAGTAAATTGATTAAAAATCAGTAGTGCATATTTATGCAAAAATATACAATTTTATTTAAATATAAGTGCAAATTAGTGTTGGTCCATCTCACATGAGTCACATATTAAGATATATATTGAAATTCGGTAAAATATAACATTCCCAACATATTTATTTTCAGCTCTTACATATAAGCAATATTTGAACACTGCAGCATAGCAAGAGTTGTCTATTACAACTAATGATACAGTTGGGTGCAGCGTATTTGAATACCTGCCCCCACCATGCATTCAGCTATATTAATTTAAACTGGTAGGTAATTTTATGTGAGCTGCACCAAATATGGCATGTCGCCCAACAAACCTATAAAACCGCATGCAAATTTGCAGTAATTAGAAAATTATCAGGGAAAAGTGGCCCAGTTTAGATATGAATGCAACATTATGTAAGCTACAGAAGCATAGCACTGCAAGGGTTAACCAAAACTATGGATAACATTGTACAAAACTGTAAATGAAATCAAAGATGGTGGTGGACGTTCCTTTGTCTCAGGAACCTCAATAACTTGTATCATCTACACATAACCGCAGTGGCATGTCAATCACATCCCACAGCATCTGTGTGTACACTTACACACACAATAAAAATGTGGCTCTTCATCAGTCAGTCATTTAAGCACAAAGACTGATCTAGTAACTGGGACAGTAATTCTAGATATCTCTAGCAGACCCTATTTTGACTTGAATTATCACTCTTATCTCGCACAGCTTTGATCACTAGTAGATAAGTAATCCTGTTTAGCTCCTAAAGAATATACTACAAGCAAATACTGCTTATATATAACTATTCCCCATAGGACTGCCAGCGAAGACATATATTTACCAATCCTTAAATTGAGGCTTTGTATGCGTTGACTGCAGGTTACTGGCTTATGTTCAGGAAGATTCAGGATCCAACTAGAAACCAGGAAAAGCCCCTTTTCTCCAACGCACATGCTATTTTAAATAATTTAACAGCAATCCAAAATGGCAGCAACAAACCACTTTGGTTACATGTATCCACATAGGGCAGACTCTGACAGTTTCCCCAAGAATTATATGGGTGCATTTTGTCACAATTGTTCAGTGGGCCCTATACATCCAACTCAAGGCCCCTTTTCCTACGGACAGAGGATCCTTCATGGATTAAAACCCATATTTACACCATGGCTACTATTCCTACATCTATTAAAGGGGCCTTAAAATAAGACCACCCCGGAGATTTTCTCCCAATAGATGTTTTTAAAGCGGGGTCTTCATTTGAGGAAAACCCAGGGTCACCTGTATAGGGTCTTACTGAAGCAGTTTTGGATACCTTAAGGGTTCTGAGGACTCAGATGCAACATACGCCTCTCCGGACAGAAGCCCAAAGGGGATATGGTTCTTTTTCTCTTCCCATCATTCCATTGGCCAAGTGGTACTTCATGAGTGGAGGTCACCTGGTAAGAATCTATTTTATCCCAGGGCACTTTTATACCCATTCTCTCCTGCGTTGCTGCAGCAGTGGGCTTACCTACCTCCCTCAGCAGTTGACCTTCCTACTTCTCTTTTTAAACACACAGCATTATCAGTTGCATATATACATGTCTTCAAGGATCTGGCATATAAACACCTGAACTGAACTTTGCAGCCTCAGGGGTCACCTTACACCCATCCTTTGCAACAGCGTGGGTGAATAGGGCCATGGCCGTTTGGGGGGGGGGGGGGGGGGCTAACTTTTAGATGCAGTCTATTTGGATGCTCCAAAAGGTGATATTTTTCCTACCATCTCTAACATTGTTCTTGAATCCAGTGTGCATCTTGCTGAAGCTGCCTTTGATACTGCCAAGTCCTTGACTCTCTCTGTTGCAGCATGCCTTTCTCTTTGGTTGAATATGTGGTCTATGGATCAGCCTAAGAAATCCCTAGTTTCTCTTCTGTTTATGTATAAACAAATGTTTGGCCCCAGTAGTATGAAAATGGATGTCAATAGCCAAAGTGCTCTGTTGCTTTATGTTCCTTTCCACAGAGGATGTGTGGCTTTCATTACACCCACAAATATGGTTACACTCTTGGGGCTTTTACTCTCTCTCATGGCCAGGTGCAATCTTCTCTTAAATTCAATCCGGTATGGCCATGCAAAAAACCTATCCAAAAGCATCCCTCTGACCACTCTACCCCACTTGACCTGTGAAGGACTGTTCCACCTCGGGCAAAGATATCTCTATTATCCAGTATGGAACACAGGTACCATGGAGTTGAGCTTCTCTGGAGGGCAGTACATGTTAAAGACCAGGTCTTGTGTTGGTGATTCCCAGCTCCTGCAGGCTAGTGCTGCCCCCAGTTATGTGGTGTTCAAGGTGTGAGGACTGGAGTGGATGGACCAGTGTACATGTGCCGTGTGGCCCTTTGCAGTCCTGTGGAGAGAATCTTGTCAACCAAGTTTTCACTCAGAGGATCTGCATCCTTCACAATGGTATTTTGAAGACAGAAGACTGAAGTTTGGTGAGTAACCCTTTGAGTGCCTTGGTCTACTTTGTCCCTCCTTGTGTCTCTCTTCCTATAGGGGTTTCCTTTGAGCCTTGACGCTCTTTCACTTATGTTGGGTATTTTTGATTTACTGCTCTCCCCTGGGTTATGGAGCATGGGTGGCTGCATTGGGGTCCTTAGGTAATTTGGGGTTTCTTTAAAATTAAGAATGCTTCCAGTGCTGCCACCACCTTTACTCCATTGACTTCTATGGCAAACTTCTTTGTGACCTCTTCCCCAGAATGCCCAGTTTATGGGTGAGCCTTCAGATGGGCTGCCTTTTTTGCAGTCTCCATTTTATTTTTTTGATTATCTTACGCGGAAGCATACTCTTTGCTCTCCTTCTCCAGATTAACCATTTGTCTGCCAGATAAGTACTTTCCTTCATGTTTCCTATTTGGTTGATCTTTTACTGAAGGACTCTTCATTGGATGCCATACAAACTCCTCCTTTTGTTGTGTGTCCATTCTGGTGCAGCACAGCTAGGTTATCAATTATCAAGAAATCCTTTCTGGTCCCATCCCAGGTTGTAGTCTCTTAGCATGGAGATTCAGCACTCTTCAGGGGCCATTATTTCAGCTAGAAGACCATGTTCACATGTTATCATAGCTGGTGTGTCAGGCCTCAACTTGCCTTTTAGCAGAGGTGCAGGAATACATGTGGGTGCTGGGGTATCTGGTCTCTTCATTAGGCCATTTAATTTGCCTAATTTCACACTAACTGTAGTTGGATGTGCTTTAGAATTGGTCCAAAACGTGTCCTCTCTGCCATGTAATGTCTCTTGGGCTGAACAAAGTTAGATTTATAATGGTGGCTTCAGGACTCCCACCAGACACTCATCCATTAATCATACTTAATTGGTCAACTGTCATGATAGATGCCAGTCTGGCAGGCTGGGGAGCATTGTTCTGCTCTGAAAGCTCAGAGCATTTGGTCTGTCAGAGATAATCTTTTGTCCATCAGTGTGTAAGAACTTTGCTTGATCTTCTGCATTGGCCCCAGTTATAGTGGGCTGGCAGTATGGATTCAGTTCTACAACATAATGGTGGTAGCCTAAGTCCCTTCAATTAGGGACCAGAATCACAGCCCCGTTCAGAAATTCATCTTTCTCTTGTGCGGAAGCTTTTATTCCCGTCGTCTTGGCCGTTCACATTGCAGGAGTGGACAACATGGTAGTGGCTATCAGGGGGAACTCAAGCAGACTGTGTTCACCTACATATTTCTGGTATGGGGTCTCCCAGTGTTGCAGTTTACCTTGTTTCCAGCGACGCTCTGCGTCATTCCACGCGTCATCTGCAGGCACGAGGCTTTAGAGTGAAGCAGGCCTCTGTTTTATGCCATGCTTCCTGTAGTCTCCTCCTACCTACTTCCTTCCTCTGAGCCTGCTCCTACTTCCTGAGGAGGGGTTTAAAGGGCAGCCTGAGTCTGACTCAGTTGCCCTTGCGTTGTTGTTCCTAGCAGTTCTGTTCTTGGGCTCTGACCTGGCTAGTCTTCATCCAATCTGGTACTGACCTGTGGCTGTCTGACTACTCTTTGATTATCCCTTTAGTGGACACCCAACCTGGTGCAGACCTGTGGCTCTGGCTGACTACCCGAACTGTGTATGACCTAGCTTGTCTGACTAACCTCTCTGGTGCCGACTTGAGGCTCTGTCTGACTATTCTTGCATTTGTCCCTTGTACCTAGCAACAACCTAATTAGTGCGGACCTGGGGCTCTGGTAGACTAGCTCTAATACTGACCGCAGGCATGGGTCAGTTAATGCTCCATACTGACCGCAGGCGTTGGTCAGTACTCCAGCGACGTCTGATCAAGATCCTGTGTTCCTGTTTATGCTCCTGGTTCCTATCGAGACTACCAGTGGCTGAGGCCTAGTCTTTAGCAGAGTGGTCTAGCTTGACAGCCTACTATTCCTGAAAGCAATGCTCACTGGCTTGTAACCCTCTGCTTGTTCCTTTTGTGTATATTATGCACTACTGTTCTGTTTTCAATAAATTTGCATTTAACTATACCGTACTGACTTCTGAACATCTTTGGGAAACCGTGACACCCAGTTGTGGATCATGGCATTTCAGTTGAACAGCAATGTACCTCTGTTTTTTGTTCCAGAGCCTGGGACCCTCTCTCTCTCTCCTGGACATGATGGGCTTTCTGCAACATTTTCTCCTGACTTGTTTCCTCACTTCTGTCTGATTGCCAAGGTGTTGAGGAAGGTCAGAATGGTGCAGGCACGTGATCCTCTGCTCTTTGTCTCTGTAATGGATAGTGTAGATTCAACAATCTTTCGGACCTCTCGACTTAAGGGTCCTTTGTCACCCAGAGATGGTAGGGTTAGGTTTAACTGGCTCTTGGAGCTAGCCTTGTGACAAAGGGTTTTTCTGAACCTCTCATCAGTACCATGAAGGCCCACAAGCTGGTTTCATCCTTGATTTTAAAGTGCTGTGAAGACCAGAGTTTGCAGTTTTGTCACTTTTGTCTACATTATTTCGGCCTTTTTTCAGGACTGGCTTCAGAAAGGTTTTAGTCTTATTCATTTTATATTGAGCTCCAGATTTCAACCTGATTTGCTCTTTCAGGGGCTTATTGCTGGGTATGCAAACCTTTGTGTGAGGGGTGGGGTGGTTCATGCCAACACTTTCAGGGTCCCACTTCTCCATGGAACTTTAAACCTAGTCTTGGGAGTTCTTTAGAAGAATCCTTTTGTTTTGTGACTCTGTAGACTGCTTTTTTGCTAAGGATAGTGTCTGGCTGGCGCATTGCAGAACTTTAGTCTTTGTCTTGTAGATCCCCCTTTCTGATTTTTCATGCAGATAGGGTTGTTTTTCGAACTTCTGATTTTCTTGTTAACCAGGAATTTGTTCTTCCTTCTGTCTGGCTCCATCTGACATACTGGAGCAAGAATTTCACTGCCTGGACTTAGTTGGGTGTCTGGTTCTGTGCAATGAATATAGTATATCATTCTGCTAGTCTGACTTGCGTTGTTCTTGAGGGCCCATGCAATGTTTAAGATGGTGGCTTCTTAGATCAAGGCAACAGTTTGCTTAGGAAAAAGCCTTTGCCCATTAGGGTCACTTCTCACTTCACCACAGAGCTGGGTGCTTCCTAGGCCTACAAGAACCAAGCCACTGCAGAGCAGTTGTACAAGGTGACACCATAGTGGTCTCCTCACACGTTTCCTAAACCACTTGTCAATATTTGGGCTTTGGCCAGGTGGTCTCACAGGCCATAGTACCTGTGTAGGGGTCTTTCTTGTCTTTGCTTCTAGTAACACTTTTGCTGTTACTTGGCTTGCTGTCTATGTATGACACCTGAGGTTCATAATTATTTGTGTTTGTTTTTTCTGAGACTAGTTTGTAATGTGAGGATTTTTCCACCCCACTTCCTCCCTGAATTCTTGTAATAGCTTTTTGGTTTGTGTTTTGCATTGGATGAAGGAGAGAAGGGGATTTTTGTGTACTTCATAAATCCTTTTCTTAGTCCTCGTGGAACACCGAACATCCCAACAATGGGTTGTTTGGGTTGCATGCACGTGTTCTTTTGGTTCTCTTGTACAGATAACCACCCCACATATTTTTTCCTCTGCCTTTGCTATAGGTTGAAGCTGAGCATGATCGGTGGGGGAAAATTGGAGCAGGGAAGGGAGTCTCTCCTCCTAAGACTTTGTATACAAATGCCCTCCATCCTGGAGGAGGATACTTTACCTCATGGTTCCTGTGTTTAATAGACTAAGAAGAATTTGCATCCCCTTCTGCACACCTGTAGAAATGTATCTGATGCAGGCATGTAAAGTATGGGGGCCCCACTGCCTTCCTAGTAAAAAAAATAAATAAATAAAAAAATATACCCCTCTAAATGTGCAGGGAAAATTCATGTTTCCTGCACAAAACCAAATGCCAGTCATACATGCCAGTGGTTCAAGAGCCTCATAAATAAGCCATCCTGACTGTATCTGCATATGAACAGAAGGTGATGCTGTCCTGCTGCTGTGCTCAGCTACTTCTTGTCCCACAAACTGCGTGTTGAAGAAATATGCTGTCGTGCTTAGACACCAGGTCTGTCAGATGAGCAGTTCAGCAAAGTGGAGTGACCTGAGCACTTCATGTTTGATTGCAGACATAAGGACTAGTGAGGATGGCCTACTTTTTTGGGACTCTTGCACCACTGGCATGTGGGTTTTGTTGTACGTTTTTTTTTGGGGGGGGAGCGGAGTTATTTTCTTTCATGTGAGTATTTTAGTATGTATGGTAATTTTCCAGACCGTAAATGTTTTTTTGGCACTTTTTCTGTTCCTTGTGTTCACTACATTCATCTTCACTATACTGGAAAAATGACACTCGCTGAAATAGAGTAATGTTTCAGTGCACTGCCAAATATTTTTTTCATTTTAGGTATGCTGGTGCTTCACTATATTTAGTTTGATCCCCATTTAATTTGCATCTCATTTGTAGTGAAAAGGTTGGTAATGCTCCAACATAATTTGTAATAGATTTGTAGAGTCCAAAAAAAAAAAAAACATTGCTACAAACCCCATCTCTCAAACTGCTATGGCTTGAGAGATATTGGCAATGAAAGTTCCCCCTTTCCTCCCCTGCTCCTGACGTCAGCATCTAGCTGACAGCAGGAGATCCCAGTCCAGGGATCAGCCTGTGGCTCTGCAGCAGAGCTGAAATGCCGTTATTGCAAAATAATTAATTGGAAATGTCTACAAAGTGCCTGGTTTTCAAGCACACTCTGTAGACCTTTCCAATGAAATAATTATTTTTCAATAACGGGATTTCGTCTCTGCTGCAGAGCCTCACCGTGTCGGCTGACACTGATCCCCTTCTGTTGGCTTTACAGCTGACCTCAAGGAAAGGGGAACTTTTATTGCCAATATCTCTACAAATTTAATACAAATTATGTTGGTACATTACTAACTCTTGAAATTTTTACAGAGCATGACTGGATGTTCAGTGTTCGAAATGTAATTTATCTATCTTCCAATCTGGAACACGGGGAACCTACTGTTGGTGTATCCTCATGGTACCTTTGTTCCATATTGGATGATGGAGAAAACTGAATTTTAGTCTTGCCTGTTAAATCTTTTTCTCTTAGTTCATATGGAACACAGGTCTTCCACCCAGTGAGAGGGACCTCTGTTGGTCTCCCAGCTGCTTAGCATTCTGAATCTGTGCCCATTTGGAGCGGAGCTGCCTAATCTGCTTGTCCAGAACCGGAATGTCTTGAGCCTGAAAGGGGTCCGGGAGCAGGGATGGCTGGAACCCATAGTTAATCAGGAAGGGAGGGCTCCCGGATGAAGTTTATGGCACAATTCCTGGCAAACTCGGCCCACGGCAACAGGTCAACCCAATTATCGTGATCAGAGCTAAAACAGCGCAAACATCTTCCAACCCCTGGTTGGATCTTTCAGCACCACCGTTAGTCTGGGGATGGTAGGAAGAGGAAAATGACAGTTTTATACCCATCTGGTCACACAAGGCCCTTCAGAACTGTGACACGAACGGACTCCCACGATCAGAGACCAAAACCTTGGCTTGTGATTTTTGAATGAAGATCTTTTCCTAATGCGGGTATCTATCAGAATAGCAAAGGAAATAAACGGATCTAGATTCTCTGGCAGCTCACGGGCTGCAGTCTCATCCTTGATAATGTCATTAAGCCTTTGTGAGAAGGCCGCCACCAGGGCCTCATTGTTCCTGCCTACCTCTGCTGCTAGTGTATGAAATTCAGTAGCATATTTTGCTACTGTATGGGCGCCCTGGTGAATGGTCATCAGGTTTTCTTTCTTTTTTTTTTTTTTTTTTTTTTTTTTTTTTTTTTTTCTATTTTTGCGACAGAGGCTGCTCGGCCTGGAACATCAACTACTTTACGGAAGGCATCCACAAATTCTGTAAAGTTATGGGTTTGGCGGTTTCCCATAATGGATTGGCCCATGCCAATGCTTTACCGGTCAACAAGGAAATCATAAAGCCCACTTTACTACTTTCACTCCGGAAAGCATTAGGTACCAGTTCCAAAAAAATGCCAAGCTGATTTATGAATCCCGGATACTACTTGGGTACCCCATCATATCTTAGAGGGAGTAGAGCAGCTCCGGACAACACTCTATAATTCGTGTTTTCCATCTGAGTGGTTGCTACCGATGCCGAAACAGAGGAGGCTACTGGTAGTTGCGCAGGCTTATCGAGATGTGCTGTACGGTTAAGGAGCGTCTGCATCACCATAGACAACTGGTCAATGCGTTGTTCCTGAATATCCATCCTGGAAAGGATAGTGGGCAACTGTCGTCTACCACTATCTGTACTTTCAGAGTTCATGACCCTTTCGTACCGTCACAGGGTGACTGTGGAATAACGACACTGACAAGTACAGATACAGTAAAATCAATATCTTTATAAAAGATAAAACAGACTAAATATGAATAGCACTTTCCCAGCCCTCACAGGACCAGGTCTGAGGACAGTGCCTAAGCACTTCCCCAATCCTCACTAGCCAGATATGGAGACAACACAGGATACACAGACTGAACGGAGGCTGATACCACTCTGACTTAATATATGCAATAGTAGCAAGGATGGTAGTAGCTACTAGTACAGGAGCAGCTGAAATGCTCAGGCAAAACGAGAGAGATTCCCCCTAGTATGCTAGGGTAGCACACAGTAGCAGAGACAGAAATCCTTAGAATGCTAGGGAAGGTGTACAGGCAATGATGACACCGAATCCCCACAACGCTAGGGAAGAGTAGGAAACGGTGACACTGCCCCCTAGAACACTAGGATAAATCTACAGGCAGTGGTGACAGAGAAACCCCAGAATGCTAGGGTAAACCTACAGGCAGCGGTGACAGAGCAACCCCAGAATGCTAGGGTGGAAAAGGCAACAGTGACTGAGATCCCTAAAAATGCTAGGGTATACCCAATGACACTAACCAGACAACAGGCAGAGTAGGAATGCCAGAGACTCACGGCCTGACGCAGACTGAACACCACTCGTACCAGAGGAAACTGAGTACGGTAAGCGCAAGTGGAGACAGTAGGCCAAGCGCAGGAAGCAATCAAATAGTCAGCCGGGGTCAGCACGGAGCGGGTAGTCAGCCGAGGTCAGCACGGAGCGGGTAGTCAGCCAAAGTCAGGAGTCAGCACGGAGCGGGTAGTCAGCCAAAGTCAGGAGTCAGCACGGAGCGGGTAGTCAGCCAAAGTCAGGAGTCAGCACGGAGCGGGTAGTCAGCCAAAGTCAGGAGTCAGCACGGAGCGGGTAGTCAGCCAAAGTCAGGAGTCAGCACGGAGCGGGTAGTCAGCAGTAGTCGGCCAAAGTCAGGAGTCAGCACGGAGCGGGTAGTCGGCCAAAGTCAGGAGTCAGCACGGAGCGGGTAGTCGGCCAAAGTCAGGAGTCAGCACGGAGCGGGTAGTCGGCCAAAGTCAGGAGTCAGCACGGAGCGGGTAGTCAGCCAAAGTCAGGAGTCAGCACGGAGCCGGTAGTCAGCCAAAGTCAGGAGTCAGACCGGAATGGAAGGCAACTAGTCGGGGATCAAACATAGCCGGAGTCAAACGAAGACAGGAGTCATACAGGGAATCATCGCATCGGAATAACATGAGCGTTAGCGCACAGGTACACCACGAAAGGACCAAGGAGTACTGGCAGGCTGAGGCCTTTAAGGCCTAGCATGTAGGTGGAGACTCACTCTGGCTATTTCCAAAGGCCTATAAGAATAGCGAATGTGCCTAAGCGCGACAACCAGGAAATAACGCAATGTCGCTTGCACACAGCAATAGTGATCGCGGAGGGCAATCACGGGCACCGTGATGCACTGTGGCCCACGTCTAGAGTTGTAGGTATTGCTAGGCAACAGGTGACTACAGTGCCCAGAATGTCCGTTTGTAGGCTTTCGTCTGATGGGATGTCACTTTCTGGTGGCCATCTTGCTTACCCTATGCAGAGGCTGACTCTCTCCTTGCTCTTCTCCAGATTAACCATTAGCATTACAAATAAGTGCAATTCTGAGTATTTAGGGATTATCTCTATTCTGGGGACTTATGCAGTTTTTACTAGGTTCTGGATATTTTCTCAGATATGTCGGACACTAACTGGAGTATGGGGAAATCCAAGGCATAGAATTCAGGGGCTTCCCTTTACCCCCTTACTTTCTCATGCCATACAGGGCTACCAAGGGAATATTCAGGGTCTCTCTGCTCCTCGTGTGCTATGGTCCCTACTACACCTCCGGGCCCATATAGCACTGAATAAGAGCTTGCATGATTTAAGAATCTTTTTTTTTTTTTTTTTTTTTTTCCCTCTGTTCAGGGCATCCTACATTCCTGGAAACCTATGCCCACCTTTAAACAGGTTGACCCTGTATTCAAGGGACATACTTCTGGTTATTGGAGTATCCTCTGAGAAAGAATTGCCCTCAGAGGATGATGAGGAATAGGAGGATATGGATTCTTTCTATTCTTATGGAGTTTCCTTTGAGGCCGATCCAATCCTCTCCACTGAGGGGCTCAAGGTGGTGCTGGAGACCTGCAGATATCTGACTCTGTTGATGGGGGATCTCATTCTCTGGATTTTTTCCAGACGTGCAGAAAATCACCTGCATTTTCACCCAATAACACTCTTGACCAAATCCTTCTGCATAAGTGGAAACTCCTGACAAGGGTAGTTTCCTTAAACACTTTGCTAAGCTATATCCTTTGTCAGCTGAGACTCTGGCACAGCGGACTTCTCCCCCTTGCTATTGACCCCCTCCCCCTTGATTCCCTACTCAAGGCCCACATTTAGGTTACAGGGCAGTATTGAAGCACATTTTTGCCTCTGCTTGTGTCCACAGGGCTGTACACTTTGGGGTAAGCAACTGTTGGCTGCTATGCATGCTGATGTTTCCAAAAGGATGCATTTGTTTTGCTAGCCAATATCATGGAAGCAAATACCTATGTCACGGAGGCCTTGTTTGATGCCGTTCGACACTCTACCAAGTCCTCTGCTTTTTCGCACCTTGTGGCTTAAGTTTTGGTCTGTAGAAAAATCCTCTAAGAAGAAGTCACTAGTATCCTTGCCTTTTCAGGGCAAAGCTCTTTTTGGGCCTGACCTGAAACAAATAATCAAACAAATAATCAGTGACACATTAGGAGTGCGAAGAGCACTTTTTTTTTTTTTTTACTCCACTTTCCAACAAGCGTTCCTTTCTGGAGAGGAAGCCTTGCAATTTTAATCCCCCACCACCAAATGAGTGCAGAGGGCACAAATCCCTCAGACATGCCCCTCTGCTAAGGCCAGACAGACCTGGCAGCCCAAGTGATCAGCTGCAAAGTCTAAGTTTGCTTCATACAAAATGAAAAACCAGAACTAGAGCACAGAGCGAATATTTGTTATCTAGGTTGTGTAATTCATGACTTATGTATGTCTCACAGCCATGCACCCGTATCTACAAATAAGTACACTAGATACAAAAAAAAAAAGAAAAGGATACAGAGAAACTAATTCTCAATATACTCAAAATAAAAAGTGGGGCAAATGATAGCCTAAAAATAAAACCCTCTGGGTCAATATATAATTGTTGGTGAAAGAATTAATTTAAAACTTTATTTTATTCATTAAATTAAAACTCTGACACACACAAATCTAAAATCTGATTCCTGCTGGGACCTAATTGGTTAAATAACCACCAATTCTCTAGTCTTCTATGAGTAAATCTCTAATTCAATACCAAGTGGTTAACTTACTGGACTATCTATCAAATATCTTGATTACTTACAACTGGATAGGTTCACACACTAACCATATCGGTCCTTCCTTTACCATATAGTACTAATTACTGTCATCTCTGTTCTTATTCTAATCCTTCCAATCCCTAAAGTACAGACATTAACACCAAAAATATGTGATATATCAAATGTATCCATAAAGTACATCTAATATTGGTGCTACCTAAAAACTACCTTTTTTGTGAAGTGGTACTACATTTGCTACCTTCCAATCTTCTGGAACTATTCCTGTCGCTAGTGACTGAATAATTCTGTTAAAGGTTTTGCCAGAACAAACTGAAGTTCTTTTAATAACTTTGGGTGCATCCCACCTGGACCCATTGATTTATCTGTTTTACCTTAGAAAGTTGAAGTAGAACTTCTTCCTCTGTAAACATGCATGTTTCCCATGTCTTGTCATTTCTTTTTTTCTAACAGAGGTCCCTTCCCTTCCTCTTCCTCTGTAAAAACTGAACAGAAATATTCATTGAGACAGTCAGCTATCCCTTTATTCTCATTTACATAGACTGAAAACAAAAGATGGAAACTAACTATTCCTTGCTTCATTTTCCTCCTTTCACTTATATATCTAAAAATGTTTTATCCCCTTTTTTTATTGACTGGGCAATTTTTTCCTGTGTGTGTGCTTTGGCACATCTAATAATACATTTGGCCTCCTTCAGCCTAGTTTTGTACTGATACCGATCTTCTTCCTTCTGTGTCTGCTTATTAGATGTACTTTATGGATACATTTCATATCACACATTTTTGGAGTTCATGTCTGTACTTTAGGGATTGGAAGGATTAGAGTCTCTGTATGCGTTGATTCAACTTTACAAATGCACAGAGGGTTTAGGGGATTTTAAAATCCTCTGGCAGTGATGCTTAAGATTGGAGTCAGCTTTGTTGGCTATGATGGCATTATAGAGAGAGGTTTCCTGCCGGATAGAGTATTTTCTCTGTCCTTGTACATATTTAGTGGGAATATTTTTTCCTAAGCCAGTTTTTGTTCTATATGAATAAGAACAACAGAGATGATAATAATTAGTACTATACGGTAAAGGAAGGACCGTTATGGTTAGTGTGTGAACCTATCCAGTTGTAAGTAATAAAGATATTTGATAGATAGTCCAGTAAGTTAACCACTTGGTATTGAATTAGAGATTTACTCATAGAAGACTAGAGAATTGGTGGTTATTTAACCAATTAGGTCCCAGCAGGAATCAGATTTTAGATTTGTGTGTGTCAGAGAGAGAGAGAGACTTTAGAGTTTTGTTTTAAATTAATGAATAAAAGTAAAGTTGTAAATTCTTTCACCAACAATTATATATTGACCGAGGGTTTTATTTTTGTAATCATTTGCCCCACTAATATCTACTTTTTTTTTGCGAATATTGAGAATTTGTTTCTCGGTATCCTTTTTTCTGTTTTGTATCTAAAGTCTAAGTCTGACCAACCAACCTCCACATGAGTCGCAGAATCCTTGTCTGATATTGCCTGTAGGGGGCTATCGCCACCTTTTTTGGGATGCCTGGCATCCTCCGTAATGGACCAGTGGGTTTTTCGGATGGCATCAGAAGAGTATTGCGTATACTTCAAATCCCTTTTTCAACTCAAATGTTCCAAAGAACCCAGAAAGAGCAAGGACGTGACCACTCTGCTGGAAAAACAGGTGCTAGCGCCAGTCCCAGATCACTTTTCAGGTATCTGTTCCAACCTGTTTGTGGTTCCCAATAAGGACAATGGCTGTGGCCCTATCCTGGATCTCAAATGTCTCAACCAGTATATGGCCGCTAATATCTTAAAGATGCAATCTTTGTACTCTGTCATCGCAGAGATGTTCCCCGGGGAGTACCTGGCCTTTCTAGATCTTCAGGACACATCTGCATGTCCTGATCACCAAGACAACCAGCACTACCTCAGTGTTTCTTTCGGATCCTATCATTGCCAGTTCACAGCTCTGCCGTTTGGCCTTGCTTCAGCACCCAGAATCTTCACAAATATCATGGTAGCCTTGGCCACGTTCAGTCATACTCTGTATTTGGATGATTTCCTCATTATAGCTCCCTCTAGAGAGCTCTTGGCTCCCCATATCAGAGTGTGCTTGTATCACGGTGCCTGTGATTGCCTCCAGTGTTTAGTTGCTGTACCAGTGACCTTGTTACTTCCTGGCTGTCGTTCTATGCAAGTTGCTGTTCTTATAGGTCACTGGTTAGTGATGTCATCTCTCTGCCCACCTACTAGGCCTTAAAGGCCTCAGCATTTCTAGTTATCACTTCCCTTTTGTGGTGTACCTGAGCCTAGAGCTGTGTTGGTCCATTGCTGTTCCTGTGTATTACTCCTGGCTTCGTCTGACTACCCGATCCGGCTCTGACTCCTGGCTTCGTCTGACTACCCGATCCGGCTCGGACTCCTGGCTTGGCTACCCAGCCCTGGCTATTGATACCCTTGTTGCCTGGGCCTACCGTTTTCATCACGCTTGCTACCCCTGTATCGGTGCTTTTTGGTCAGTCCGTGTCACTGGCCTCCTGTGGTCTATGTCCGGTTGGGTTTTTTTGCCTCACCATCTTTCTAGGTGCCATTTTACCTTGACTCTGGTATACCCTGCGGTAAGGTATAGTTGCGCTATTCTGAACCTGCCTGGTGAAAGATCGAGGAAGTGCCGTGCACTGTCCTCCTATCTAGTCTTGTGAAGGTTACCAAGGGCTGTACGAATACTAGCTACACCTGCCTAGTGAAGGGTTGAGGAAGTGTCTTGCATTGTCCTCACATCTGGCCTCGAGAAGGTGGTGGTTAGTCACTACTGTGTTGCTCCAGTGTTCTGCCACTCCTGTTGCCTGGGTTTACCCTAGGGTTGGGGTACAGACATGGGTTATATCACACTTGCTTAGTGAAGGGTGAAGAAAGTGTGTGCACTGTTCTTCCCTGGTCTCTTGAAAGTGTATTATCATTGCTGCTACTACTGTGTTTAAATAAATTTTATTTAACTTTATTTGTACTCATCAAGTGTCTTTATTTAGTCACTCAGTGACAGCTTGCATTTGATACATCACAACTGGGTTTTCAATCTCAAGAAGTCTTCTCTAATCCTATCCCAGGTTCTGGTGTTTCTGGGCATGAAGTTTGACCCCCTTCAGGGGAGGGTCTTTCTTCCATAGAAGTTTCAGATTCTGTTCCAGGACATCTCAGATGCTGGAGTGGTCAGAGGCCACTGTCAAGGACTACATGCGTGTCAAGGGTTGCTTGGTCTCCACTCTGGAGGTGGTTTCTTACTTGCAGTTCCACACGAGGGAACTTCAGAGGGATATCTGCAGGTTCTGGTCCAGAAATCCGGAGCATCTCCTTCACAGGATTCTGTCTCTGGAGGCCATGGTGGTTTCTTTGGCCGAACCTGGAGAGAGGGAGACCCTTTGGTAACAGAGTGGGCTCTGGTCACAACTGATGTCATCCATACTGGCTGGGCTGTAGTTCTTGGGCACCTGGGTGCCCAGGCTCTGTGATTCTTGGCTTTGGGTGAATTAATTGGTGCAAAGGATTTCACAATAACAGCTGCATCTAAAATTTGTCTCTAAATGTGAGTCTGAAAAGAACTGCAAACACATATACGATGTGCTTAACTCCAAAATGGAGTCTTGAACCACGTGGCTTGAGATTTCCAAGATGGCATCAGACCATGTGTCTGCTCAAAGATGGAGTCAATGTACATGTGCTGAATCCAAAATGGAGTCTATGAACAAACATAGAAACATAGAATTTGACGGCAGATAAGAACCATTCGGCCCATCTAGTCTGCCCAATTTCCTACTGTGTAAAAAAAAAAAAAAAAAAAAAAACTCAAACCTTTTTTGGTCCTTGGTCTTTTCTTATGTTAAGGACCGCCTTATGCCTATCCCATGCATGCTTAAATTCTGTCACTGTATTGACATCTACCACTTCTACTGGTAGGCTATTCCACTTGTCTACTACCCGCTCAGTGAAGTAAAACTTTCTTACATTACAAAGACACAGGCTGTGACTTGGCACAAGCAGAGTAGCTTACAGTATGCTCACACTAACAACCTAGGAAGAGACACTAACACAGGTATTGGAACCAAATGCAATTGCATAATACCCCATAAACCAACAGATTTATATATGTGAAAGTCCACGCGGTCGTGGCCCAAAATGGAGCTTGTGACACATGGCTGATGAACATAGGTATACCCAGAGAAGTTTGTTCTAATGACCAGTACCACAATTAACACACTAACCCCCCAGTACAAGCAATAATATTTAATACAATTTTATAATAAGAACAATACACTGTATATTATCAAGTATATTCTAGCTAAACACCTAATAATACTAACTAGACAATTGCTTACTGCAATGCAAATAAAACACAATATGCAACAGTTATGGCAGAAATACCATAATTGGTTACTAGGGTGTTTTTGCTAGAATTATATAGTATAAAGACAAAGCCGAAAGCGATACAGTTTTATACTTGGCTATTCTGGGACAGTCTTACGAAGACAGTGCAGCAGGAAAGGAGACGGGCACGGAGAACTAGTTGCATTTGCGCAATGCACTTGGCTGTGTCCACTGGAGGAGGTCAGGTGTACAAAAAATTAAGCTCTGGCTTCTGAAACCGTTCTCCCACATCTCACAGGCTGCTTCTTTTATTGTTGCAAGCACCACCCCTCACCAGCCCACTTTTCCTGCTCTGAACCACCCCTCCTCCCTTCCCCCTAGCAGCAAAGGGAGCTGGTCTTCTTTGTCCTTTTCCCGCCAAAACAAAGAAACCAGGGAGTGGGTTTTGTTACAGTGTTTCTGAAACCTAAGTGTGTGTTTAGGATATAGGAACATAAAATATAGGCACAAATGTAGGCGCAAAAATGTTGCAGCGTTACACCATGTAATGGACACAGTTTTGTTGCAAAATTGCAGATGCTTTACCTGTGCCCACAACATTCCACCTCTTGGTCCTATGCCATGAACCACACTAAAGTAACTCACTAATGGGCAGCTCCACGACTTTACCTGTGTCCACAATACCAGGGCAGATGGACACGACATGAGTTTGCTGTCCAACATTCTGGAGATTGGGGAGGTTCATCTGGCCTTCCTTCATTGGTTCCAGTTCTCACAAGAATTCCAGTGAGAGTGCAGCTGGACAACACCATAGAGGTAGGAATTTACAGCGAGGTGGCTTGGAGAGAAGTGTAGGATTTCCTCAGCTGGCCAGGAGAGCATGTTCTGGTCATCTCATCCCGTCACATTCATGGAGTGGAAAATGTACTGACAGACTTTCTACATCTCCAAGACATAGATCCTGGAAGTTGGGAACCTCACTCTGTAGAGGCCTCCTTTTGAGCCCCTAGCTTCCATCACCTTGTGCCAGTTAACTTTCAGGATGGCTTTCCTATTGAGTGTTGCCTCTATATGGAGGGTAGCAGAGCCACAAGCTTTTCCTTGTAAACCTCCCTTTCTGGTGTTTCACCAGGAGGTACCTCAGGAGTTTCTTTCCAAGGTGGCCTCAAAATTCCATATCAGTCAGGATATTTTTACCTGCTTCTTATCTGGAGAGAGGTGCAACTGTTAAACGTAGTGCACTGTATTAGGTTTTATGTGCACCAAGCCTGACTAAGTTTGTCATCCCTGCGGGTCCTAAAGCTGGTCAGTCTGCTTCCAAGGTAACCATGCCTTTTTAGATTAAGGCTACCATACAACCAGCATATGAGAAGGAAGAAATCCATTCCCTTTAAGATTACAGTGCATTCCACCAGATCTGTGGGTGCTTCCTGGTCTTACATGAACCAGGCTTCAGCTGAACAGCTGTGCAAGGCTGTGACTTGGTCCTCCTTCCATACTCTCGGCAAACACTGCCATGTCAACATCTTTGCCTCGCTGAGGCAAGCTTTGGCCCAGAAGATCCTTCAGGTAGTTTTGCCTGTTTAAGGACCTGTCTCTTCTTTCTGCCAGTTGTCGATCAGTTGTTTTCTGAGCCCCATTGGCTCATTTGGTGTGCTAGGTTAGTTCAGCATTGGTTGACACTTGTTTTTTCTAGGTTATTCAGATAATGAATAGTTCTAGGGAACTCTGGAATCATGGAGATGTGCGAGAGGTCTTTTCTCCTTTCCCTACCAGGGAATCCTATCTTGGGTATCGTGGGGATATACACCAGTTTTCGTTATCCTATATAAGAGAAAATAGGATTTGTGTTTTTACCTGTTCAGTCCTTTTCTGTTTAGTCCATATGGAAAAGACCTTTCTGGTTGCGTTTCTGGGATTAGGAGTACTCTTAGGGTCTTTGACCTAGGAGATTCTTTTCTTCTTACCTGCTTATTTTTTCACTTATGGCTCTTTTGTCACATGAATTCTGGGAGAATGTAGGTAGGGGGTTAAGCTGGAGGAGGAGGGACTCTTCATCCCAAAGGCCCTAGCTTTTGTGATGTGCTTTACCTCCAGGAGGAGGGACTCAACCCCATGGTTCCTGTGTTCCATATGGACTAAACAGAAAAGCATTTAACAGGTAAGAATACTAAAATCCTATTTCCAACTGGAATCCCAGGACTTCAAGGGAAATTTATAGTACAGGGATAAGTTTCAACCTCTTTAGCTAGGTAAGGATGCTTTTACAGTGGTCTGTTCCAGCCAAACCTACCACCCTGCCAAATTCAGAAAGGGAAGATCTTAGGCAGTGGTGCTCAAACCACACACATACACCGGTTTTCATGACCACCTCCAGAGGTGAATCACTGACTCATTTTGATATATGCTTTTTACAGAGCCTACACCTGATATGTAAAGTAGCTTTTTATCCTTGGCTCCTATGCATTAACAGACCATCTTATTTTGAAAAACTCCACATATACTGCAACAATCTGTGCTCCAACCCGATCCTAATGTATTGTACTGCTTGCCTATGGGAGGGGCACATACATAGAAAAGGGATGTGAATGGGCAAGTGCCATTAAAAAGGTGATGACCATCATTCCTACCGTTACATAGAGGACAATGGCACGTACAGATTACCAAGTCCGTCAGCTGTTCTGCAGCAGTGTTTTGCTTTTTAGGGCACAACTACAATGTTTTATGGTAGCTCAACTGTTAATTGAAGTCTGTTACCCAATCTGATTTCTGCATAATTGGGTGAAGGCTTCCTTTTGGTTTCAAATTGATTGACAACTAGCAATGAGGTTCTCAAATACAATATTACTACTGCAGGTGCACAGAATAGGGATTACAGCTTTACACAACTGCAGGAGCACACTGTTTTGAGAATCTCACCACTACATACAGCATAAATTACTGTACAAATAAAAACAAGTTGGCACTACTGTTCTTTGAACCGTGAAACCTAATAAGAAGCAGACCTGTTGCTCTTGGTTTACAGTGGATTTGTGCTTTTACAAATTGCCTACCTTCTGAGTGTTTAGATAGATTTTCCACGGTTAAAGGGATGCCCAGCTGAAACAACTTATGTACAAATGGGATTCAAAGATGGTTTTTGTCCAACCCCAGATAACCAGGACAAGTACCAGCCACTGTCTTATACCTGTATTTCTTTTAGAGGTATTAAACATGGGTGCAACAGCAGAATATTGACAAACTGTTTTATTTCTATTCCATTCAGGAAACCACTAAGGAACTGCTGACTGGTGCAATGACTGGAGCAAAATACCTTTCATCGACTCCAAATGTAAAAGCTTCTAATGGATGGAGAAAATGGGATTCACCTATGTCAATTGGTTATGGTAGCATATCTGAAGATTCTGGAATGAAAGCACAAACCTCGTATATTGATTTGTACAGGGAGCTAAAAGAAATACATGCTATTGAAAACTGCATCTTTGAGGAAAATAAAAAGTTAAAGGAATTCCATGAGTTGGAGCACAGTGAAGCTGTTAAAGAACATGAGTCTCTATTTAACCACAGCATAGAAAAGCTTTCATTCCTGACTCGCCTTCAGAGAGAGAGAATCCAAGTGGATGAGATGGAGAAGAGCTTGGCTAAGGAGGAGGCAAAAAAGCAGAAATGCTTAAGAAGGAAGATGGAAAGGGCCCGAATTAAAAAATACTGCCAAGATTTTTTCAAGGAAAATATTAGCCTGATATCTGCCTATGAACATTTTCCAGAAAAGTCTGCAGTTTCCATAGGTGTACATGGTCTTGAGTGGATCTTGAAGAACAAAATACCTTCATTTCAGTGCCCAGTTAAAGATGCTAAATCTGGAACAGTAGGCTGTCTTTTAATACCCCCCACAGGCGATGTTTCCAATCTACCCTTCAGACAGTTGCTAGACGGAGGAATTGTAGAGGGCAGTGAAATTACTTCAGAATATGCCAAACCAACAAAATCAAAAAAACCTCAATACAGTGCTTTACAGCAGCCTCATGTTATGTTCTGAATTGTTCACATAAGCAGTTTTTGTTTCCCCACAGAGTGATTTTTCAATGGACACCTACTTTAAATCCATTTCTATATGTGTAAATATAACTTTCAAAATCTTGTTCGCTGTATTAATCTTTATATTATACAACAAAACTACCTCCCTAGCTAATCTAGATCTCTCCTTCACTATTCTTCTTCCTTTCACTCCATAAAACACTTTGTAGTAACTGGAGTCCACTTTTCACAGAGTAGCGGTTTAAAAATTGTTCACAGTGACAGATCACATTATTTAAATGTAAGCCTATGTGGCTTCACTGGTTAAGACTGAGGTTCTGATAGAATAACTAGTTGTGTTTTTTTTCTCCTTGAGATTTTATTTTAAGAGTTATTTTTATAATGCTGCATAGCAATGATTGGAGTTCCATGCCAAAGTTATGTGGGTGACTTGTACAGAAATTCTAAATGGACAGATGGGGTTCCACAATGCTGTTTTCTTAGTGAAGAGACTGAAACCACATAGGGCTAAAGATAGATAGATGTGATGGTACCCACTCTCATGCTGAACTAGTTAACTTAATCCTGGTGAACAGGATGCATCACAGTGCAAACAGATTTCCACTTGAAAGCTAAATTCGCTGCATTAATGGTAAATGGGATTACCCCCTGCCTATGCCATTTTTTTCTTATTCAAACTGTGCTTTGTAGTAACTGCAAAGGGGTGGCCATGTGCATCCCTTCTCCACTTTATTCAAATTGATTTTAGATAGTGAGGGGGAGTATTGCGAAGGGGACTTACAGAGGAGCTAGCGAAAGTGGTTTCATTATGCCATGCTTGCAATTTGCATGATGTTGCCAATCAAGCTAAAAAAAAGACCTCAAACTAATTTTGTTCTTAAAACTGTGATTTTGAAAGGACTTTCAGAATCTCCTAAATGACAAATGTTTATTCAAGAAGCACAATACTTCTCTCCCTCATCTCAACCTTCATATTTCTAATTCTGACTCCAGCCAATGCACTTGCAGTATGAAGGTGTCTTACTGTACATAACCCTGCCACACTGTGATGTGAACTCATGGTACAGATTTGGGAAAAAGTTGAGACTGCTTGTTACAGCTCAAGCATCCTTGTCACTTCTGCAGTTCTTTCTCCAGCAGAGCAAAAGCTTTAGTAACCCAGCTGTGCAGGCAAGAGCAAAGTGAACATTGGGCTGCTAGTTCCAGTATGGAGTCGGCAGATTGGATGTATGTAGGGGTTGAATGTTGCATGCATATTTGCTATTTTTAATGAGTGACTTGTTTTAGCTTCTTGGATGCAAGAATTCAAACTTGTTGCAATTCTTTGGACATCCCTTTAGCATTCAGTGACTTCGGAAGTTAAAATTAAGTTTTTAACGTGTATTTAATTTTGAATCACTAATATAAATTGCCCACACAGGCACTTAAGTTGCTCTAAAGAGCTACTAGGCTAGTGAATATAGTTATTAAAAATATTCACTGTTATCACATTTTTTAAAACACTTTACTATTACACGATCTTAAATAAAACACTAAACAGTAACACCAATCCTGTTCTTAATTTTTCACATTTGCTATTAAATTTGTCACATTTTAAAGATCTTTAGAGTGCTTTC
Organism: Rhinophrynus dorsalis; assembly: GCA_037306005.1. Lineage (NCBI taxonomy): Eukaryota > Metazoa > Chordata > Amphibia > Anura > Rhinophrynidae > Rhinophrynus > Rhinophrynus dorsalis. The sequence continues at coordinate 311,825,898 of CM074720.1, read as the reverse complement.
TATTTTTTGCATGACTCACTTGTGTTGCTCTGTCACCATTGTAATGTGCACTTCATACACGTTTGCCATTTTTTTCACTTTATTTGAAAGCATAGCTTTATATTGCATAGAAAGTCATTCAAGTCATGTTCTGTCTCTTAACATGTCAAAGTTCAATACACATTGAATAGTTCTAATACAATGCCTGTATTTTAAAGGGGTTTTATACTGAATGCTCAAAATTGTAATTAAAACTGTAAATAAATAAATAAAATAATAAAAATACACAGTTATACTGATGTAGCTTCATGTAAATGATCCTAGCAACAAGAATTTTCTGATCTCCGCATCCGCCTTTAGCTATCTTCATCAGTGTATTGGTCAATGCCTACAGTTTTTTTTTTTTGTGTTCCTTTTTAGTACACCGCTGCCCAGAATCTTACATAAGATTTGAGTCTTCCCCCCCCCCCCCCCCAAACACTTTAAATCTCTAGACACAGTACAAAACATAGGCATGTACAGTATGCAAGTGTAAACCACAAGGAGGAGTAACCTTAACAGATTTAATAGTCTCAGGAACATACATCTAGGTATTCCAGTGAAGAACTAGGCCATTCGTTGGATCTCTATCTACAGATAATCAATCTACTGCATAACTCAATGTGGTGCTATGGACCAAAGGTAGTGGATTACAGCATGAGCCCAGCCCAGATGACATGTCTTGCTATTACAGATCTCTAATTTGGCCCTCAATTTTCTTTAAGAGATGGGAAGGAGGAGTGGGGGTTAGCCGAAGACCCAGCAGGCACAAGGAAAAAGGGTAGTGAAATTACCAGATTGGAGTAATCACACTCTTGCCATGGAGGAAGAAAATACATAACCTTCCTACAAGCCTGGTTAGGTCATGAAAGGTTCCAGCTCCTGGAGCAAATGCACATGATATTTCTCCAAGTTTGCATCATCAGTACACTACTGTGGGTGTTCTACACATACACATCTAAGGTGGAATACACGCTTTGGGTAAGTGTAGTGGTTAAAAGCCACTATCTAAGCTCATGGCTCTTCAATCCATTTGATGGTGGGGGTGAGGATAGGGTAGCACCTCAGGAGGCCTGGCTGGCTTGATATTGGCTTAAGTTCTTCCACTATTTATGCCAGTAAGGACATATAGTACCTGATTGTTTCCACATCTCCAACGGCGGTCAGAGGATGGAGTGAACATGTGGGCCAATTTTGCAGGGTTGAGTTACCATCTGGCCATTATATTTTGTCTCCATATAGGGGTGGGTGAAAAGTGAGAACTGGCCAATCTGCCAATGCAAAAGGACACTCTAACATGTCCTTTACCAGCTGGTGCATGTCTGTGTTGTCATTTATGGTAAGATTACTCAGCCTTGCTACTTATTTTGTGTCTGCAATAAAAATATCAAAGGGTTTCACCAGCTTGCATATATTGCACATTGGTTGCCATTTGGCCAGGTGACAGAGCCTTCCTCCAAAGCCTTCCAGTTCTGCATGGTTAACTCACTAATGGCCTTCACAAAAAACGTAGGGAAGAGTCTGGTAACTACAGACCAGTAAGTCTTACATCAGTAGTGGGGAAATTAATGGAGACTATGCTAAAGGAAAGAATTGTTGAATATCTAACAGCATGGGTTTACAGCAGGGAGATCTTCTCAAACTAACCTCATACATTTTTTTTGACTGGGTAACTAAAATAATAGACCAAGGGGGGGGCAGTAGATATAGCTTATCTAGATTTCAGCAACGCATTTGACACGATCCTGCATAGAAGACTCTTTAATAAATTGCGGTGTTTGGGTCTGGATGCAAAAATAGTTAACTGGATAAGGCAATGGCTCAGTGACAGGAGACAGAGGGTGGTAATTAATGGAGAATATTCGGACGAAAGAAATGTTACTAGTGGGGTACCTCAGGGATTTGTACTGGGGCCTATTCTTTTTAATATTTTTATAGGTGATATCGCAAAAGGTCTTCAAGGTAAGGTATGCCTTTTTGCAGATGATACAAAGATCTGCAATAGGGTAGACATTCCAGGGGAAATTAGCCAAATGACAATGATTTAGGTAAATTAGAAGAATGGACATGAGTGTGGCAGCTGCAGCTTAATGTTGATAAATGTAAAATAATGCCCTTGGGACATAAGAATCCAAAGGAAAAATATACCGTTAAAGGTACTCTGCGGTCAGAGACAACAGAGGGAAGGGATTTGTGAGTAATTATTTCTAATGACTTAACTGGAGGCAGGCAATGTAATAAAGTAGCGGGGAATACAAGTAGGGTACTGGGTTGTATAGCTAGAGGCATTAGCAGCAGAAAAAGGGAAGTGGTCATGCCACTCTACAGATTGCTAGTTAGACCTCACCTAGAGTATTGTGTACAGTACTGGAGACCCCATCTCCAGAAGAATATAGATACTCTAGAGAAAATTCAAAGAAGGGCTACTAAAATGGTGACTGGTTTACAGGAAAAGAAATATCTGGATAGACTAAAGGATCTGAACATGTATAGCTTTGAGGGGAGAGAGAGGGGATATGATAGAAACAAAGTGCAGGATGGAAGTACATTTCAATGGAGTAAAAATGTTAGGACAAGAGGCCATAGTCTAAAACTAGAGGGGGACAGGTTTAGATGTAATGTAAGAGTTTTACTTCACTGATAGTAGATAAGTGGAATAGCCTACCAGCAGAAGTGGTAGACGTTAAAACAGTAACAGAATATAAGCCAGATTCTGCCACAAATCTGGTCACAACTAAATTTAGCACATGGGCAAAGCAGAGCACAAGCACCATATTGCCTATTCTTAAGGTAGTGATTTATGTTGGAGCTGTTATCAGTAGACACAAAATCAGGTTTTAAGGAGCAGGGTACAAGCCATTTCTCTGTCACCTGCTCTAGCTTACTTAAAACATTTACAGCTTTTGTGGGAAGGTCTCTCAAAACTCTGCATGCACAAGGTGGTGTGCCAATGCTATGGACTAGCCTGCTGCTGTCTTTTAATCACACTGCCAAAGCCAGAGGCACAATTACTGGCTGTCATTTACCTGATGTTGTAAGCTAGTGTTGCCCACTGTTGGTGGTGGGAGGGAAACCCAGTGAGCAGTCAGTCATATAGTCTGTGCTCTGCCTACATAGCTGTTGGTAGGTAGATTTGCTTGCCATACTCGCTTTCCAGCCCTTTGGCCTACCTCAATAACCCCCTGCTTGTACAATTCAGGCACAGCCATCCTGGAAAATAACTGCGGCTTGGGATTTGCCATAGTGGAGCTTCGCATTACATCAGTTCTCTGAAACCATTGTTTTCTACAAAAGAATACTACAGCATGTCCACTGCCAACAACTTGGCAACCTTGCGATTCCACAGGTGTACATTAGGATTGTTTTTGTCTCCTCCCCAGGAACTCTGCGAGTGTGGGTTGGCAGGACATGGAAGAAGAAACCTGGAACTTTGACATGTGTAAGGGGAGGTACTTTTTGTGGTCTCCTCATGGGCGGCCAAAGGTTAACTCTCTGCATGTAGCAGAATAAACAGAGAAAGAGTTATGCAACACTCAGTTATGCAATACTTTTTATCCTGCACTATGATAGGCTTAGATCATATCAGTTAAGGCGTAGTTTGTATGTACCTCACATTAACAAGTTGAGACATGTCTCGGTTTTCAAAGCCATCTCGAGACATAGAGAGTGTGTATCTAATCTCAAGCCTGTGTATTTAAACAATTGTTGCTGCGGGGGAGTATGAAAGGCTCTACCATGCAGATGAAAACTCTGGTGGTAGCCAAGTATCTTTTATGTCCTTTTTTGCAATGCATATTTAATAAACAGTAGTTATAGTTTTCACTATGTGTGTGTGTGTGTGTGTGTGTGTGTGTGTGTGTGTGTGTGTGTGTGTCTCTTTATCTTTAGTGGAATTCAGGAACCTAGCATAACAACATGCTTAGCTTTAGGATCCTGTGTGAAATATCTCCATACTGTGGACTTCATGGACTGAGGGGTTCCTGAGGTGGTGCTGCTGCTACTAGGCTAAATGTTGATGCGATTCTACGGTAACTACTACTAAGTGTCAAAGGTAACATTGTGGATGTTAATCTGTGTTGCTGCTGGGTACTTTGCCCAGGTGTGTGTTTGAGTGGCACTTGGACAAAGTGGTGGTGATGATGACTGACAGGGTCACTGTGTACTTTTTGCCATCTTTGCTTGTCCATGGTCAGACTTTCCATTTGTTTTCTAAAACAGTTTATAGACATGCACAGTCCTCCTTTTCAGTGAAGGGAGATTGAGCCTTTGCCTTTCTGCTAACTTTGTCCATGTCCTCTTGCTCATTCTCAACTTCATGTGTATCTGAACAAGAGGAGGATGCTGCAGGGATATTTTCTAGAGCTGCATCATAATCAGTCTTCATAAGGTCATTGCTAGCATCACCTGCTACTTCTTGCCCACTGCCCTTATATTCCAAGCTTTTAGAGGTCTCAAACAATTTTTTTACTTTCACAAAGTTCGCTACTATTTGAGGATGGGTGTTTTGGGGCTTGTCTGTCTCACTCTTATGCAGCACATTGCTTAGCTGCTACACCTTCCTCTTTTGCTATTGCCATTAACACTAGAATATGACTTGTTATAGTCTTCAGTGCGCTAATATATATATATATATATATAAATTTTTTTTTTTTTTTTGTACTGGTGGTGATAGAATCCTAATAAACTGCATCCTCCCTCAAAGGAGAGGGATAATCCTCATTTATTGCACTCGGCGGCAACCATTGCTGCAGTCAGCTTTTGAACTGCCACTTTACTCTCACTTCCCTGCACTGGTCTACCTTTCCCCTTCTCTCTGCTGGACATTACTCAACTACTGTGTGTGTTTTTACTCTACAGTTTACAACACAACTGATGGAGTGTGATGTCTTGTCTTAGCCCTCAACAAAATTTTCAGTATCATCTGCTGTCTATCAATTCTGCCTTAGTCACACAGCTCAAGTCAGGCTCCCAGTCAGATGCCGCTCAATATATTTATTTATTTTTTTAACTTGTCCACCCTGTCTTATCACAGTGTCAAAAAAAAAAAAAAAAAAAAAGTTATAACTGAAAAACAAAATCAACAACTTATTTCCCCAGCACAGAGACAATAATGGCAAGATCAGTAAGCAAATTGGTCCCCAGCTACCTGTGTCATGCCAGTCTGTCATACCAAATTTGGGGGTTAACCACCTTCCTCCCTTCTTCTCCCCCAGAGTTCCTGCTGCGTCTTCTACTTCAGGGAACAAATGTCTTACCTCAAAGACTCCCTATACTAAGCTTTAATTCCCCTTTATTTGCCAATCTTCTCTACCTCAAAAATGTGCTGCTTTCTCTGCTCACAAACACAGAATGGCATGCTGTGAGAGTCTGACATCCTTTCCTATGGCGGTAGAGAAAACTTTAATGTGGTTGGGAAATATTTTCCCATTCATTTCAATGCAGTGAGCTAGGTGTGAAAAGAATATTCCCAAAACCTCTGCTCCACTCCTATAAACAAACCCCCAACCTCCAACAACTGTTGGTAAAAGTCTCCCTTGAGAATTCAACAGAAAATTTAACTTCTCCCACTCTTAACAAAAAAAAAAAAATAATAATAATGTGGAACCTGTGCATACACATGTACCACAGATACCGGTGTCAAAACCATAACCTCAAGGGCAAATTCTCCAGCAGACTGTCTAATGTAGTCTACCTCAGCATGTGTGTGAAATGCCTTAACACAAGATTATATATAAGCAAGACAAGACAAACTCTATGAAAACTGATGAATGCTCGACCAGTGTGAACAAGAAAAGACCCCCCCCAGAGGATGCCCCCCCCCAACTGGGCACATCCTCAAAGATCTCTGGATCGCTGTACCAATGAGAATCTTTCAGACAGAGGGACTGAAAGATCTGTGAATTATACATTGATGAACAAGTCTAAAGAGGAACTACCATGACCCAGTAAGTTAATGTATGCTGCTAAATATAGCCCTACGCTTCTTGAAACAGTAAATAAAACTTCACAGAACTGATTGTAAATGTAGAAATCTGACCCGTTTTCTGTGTTCCCAGCGCTCGTACACCACGGCCATCTTTCCAGTTTTACCTTCCTGCGCATGCGTTAGTTGTAGTTTCTGCTTTCAATCAAGTCTCAAGCTCCAGCCCACTTTTTTTTTTTTCTTTTGATGTGCAAGCTAGCGCGGTGCGCATACGTTCACAGCGAATTACCTCATGTTCACATCCATGCATGAGCATTGCTGCGGGTGCTCGTGTATTGAATGGTAAGAGGTTTTTATATATACACCTTCATGCACAGCCTTGGTAAAATTAATAGAGCTGAAAATATGAAGGCAAGTTCTCTGCAATGCATTCCGTACCACTCTGGCACTCAAAGGGTTAATGACATTTCAGTTATGTACATTACAATGTTAGTGTATGTATACCCATTTAGCGCCACAACTACACGCAACGTATAGAAAAGAAATGTGAAGACACGGACAGTTCTTATTTGTATTTTTTAATGTGTTTTCAATTTGCCTTTTAAGGTTTAGAATTTGTATAAATATTCACTTTGAGAGCCAACGAGGAATGTGACGCGACATCACTAAGTTGCTATTAAGTTGCAATGAGCCAGATAGGTAGGGAACATGAAAATACTTTTAACAAACTCAGTGAACTTTATTATGTGTCATAACATGCTTTGCCAAAATTTGCCCAATTGGAAAATATTGGGAGTTAGGAATTGTACTTGTTACCTTTCCAATACTGCTGTTACTTCTCAACACCAGAGATTAAGGATGAAGCTGCTCTCGCCTGTCAACCAATAGCATCAGTCCGCTTCCTGTGTTCATGGAAACGGACTGACGCTTTATATAGTGTGAGCACTTCACATGAACGCGCTCTCACTATGCTGGGATGACCTGACCGCGCCTCAGATTATGAGCGGGCCAGGTCTCGTGGTAATGGAATTGCTGACGTAGTTTGTTTTTTTTTTATCTGATGGGCGTTTCTACAGAGCCGATCGGCTCTACAACGGTCATGCGCATTTTGCTTTTCAAGAGAGAGACGTCACAAGGTACTTTTTTTTTTTACATTACGATTTACTCTATAATACAACATTTAAAAAAAAAAAATCACACTGCGCGTTACAACCACTGATAATACTTTGAATGTGGCTAAAACTTAGAGGGGTGGTAGTTCCCCTTTAACACTATGGACTGTGGCCTGAGCCATGATAACAAATTTGTTACATTATTCATATATTCAAGCCTTTGCAATGCAGTGCAAAGTGGTGTGTTGTGCAATGCACAGACAGTCGGACAGTCAGAGGGGTAACATACATTCCATATACTTATCCATCTTTGGCTGTAAATCACAAATGCTCTATGCACCAAAATTACTGGAGCTATTCAGAAACCAAAAGAGAAATAAATGTTGTACCACTTTGCCAGCTACAGAAAGATGACTACGGGAGGCTAAAGAATAATTAATTTATGCAGGCATTGATATATTTTTTTAACCTCCAGTGGAATTCAAATTAACCAGCAGCTTCCATAAATGTACAATCCATTTCATGTATTTTGTAAAAAGATGAGTTGGTACCGTATTAGCTGTAGAAATACAGGAGGCAAATCTAGTCAAGTCGATAACTTTACTGGCTGACTAAGCAGATTTAGGATGCAAGCTTTCAAGTCCTCTCAAGTCTCTTCCTCAGGCGTGTTATACAGATAAATATGAAAACAATGTAATGTGTACTTGTATTTAAAGGGATAGTAATACTTTACTATAGGGATTAGTAATACTTAAGTATTACTAATCCCCATAGTAAAGACCTACTAAAAAAAAACGTATTGCCCCCAGTGTCATCTCTCAAACTTTTATGGTTTGAGAGATGAACACTTCTAAAGTTGCCCTCCCCCTTCCCCAAAGTCAGCTTTGTAGCTGACTGAAGGGAAATCCGGTCACAGATCATCAGACTGCTCTGCAGCAGAACCGCGATCACGTTAATTAAAAAAAAAAAAAAAAAAAAACTTTCACTAAAAATGTCTTCTAAGTGTGCTTGCAAACCAAGCACACGTAGAAGACCATTTCAGTGAAAGTTTTTTTTTTTGTTTTTTTTTTTTTTTTAGTTAACGCGAGCAGGCTCTGCTGGAGAGCCGCCTGAAAGTCGTACGACTCTCTTCCCTGCAGTCAGCTCGAATGCTGACTAAGGGGAAGGGGGAAGGGGGAGGGCAATTTTAGAAGCATTCATCTCTCAAACCATAAAGGTTTGAGAGATGACACTGGGGGCAATACTTTTTTTTTTTTTTTTTTGTAGGGCTTTACTATAGGGATTAGTAATACTTAATTATTACTATCCCTTTAAGAGAGATGTTTTCATATTTATATGCATAACATGCTTGAGGAGGCGACCAGAGAGGTCTTGAAAGCTTTTCATTCTAAATCTGCTTAGTTTGCCAATAAAAGTATCAATGACTATATTTGCCTCATTTATTTTTTATTTAGCTGTTCATGCTAAAATGCCTGATGGCAGAGGCAGAGGCCAACAATGTCTTGAAACCTTACAATGTAAAGCTAATCTGATAAAGGCATCACTTTTACTCCAACAGTCTCCCGCAATAAATATGAGCAACACACAGAAAATTGACTATACAATTGATACACATATATCCCACACATTCTGGTCTCATAAAAAGAGGGACAATGGGAGGTAAGGGACTGTATTCAGGAACCGAAAGAGGAGCGATCCTGAGGCAAAATAACTGTACCACAGGCAATACATAAAAATTAATTTAATTTTAAATAGAGTTATATTAAAAATAATTTTGTCTCCAACTCTTGTGGTGTCCCCGAATGCGAGAGTCACATTAATTGCAGTGTAAGACTGTATAACATTACCACCGAGTTGCACGTATGTGTGCGTGTGTATGAATATATATGATATATATACAAGCGTTCGTAGTACAGGAATACAAAACAGCATGCAATACACTCAAATTATCACAAAAATGCCTGTCTGGATCAAAGTACAGAACCATTTAAACCCCTGAAATTCCTTCGCATGCTTTTATGCCATAAGTGCCTTCTTCCAATTGTTATGCACTGTAGCGCTCTCACTTTCAGGGTACATATACTTCATCCTGCCACAGAGTGAAATGTTTTTCTAGGTTCCACTGAGATGTATCTTTGCCCAAATCTGACATGGTAGCCATTAAACTGACTCTGCCTGGGGCACGCCCACAAACATTGGGATACACCCACATGTGAGGAACCAAGTCCTGTCTCCATGGAGACCTGTTTGTATAATCCGATCCTAACTCGTCCAGATAGAGGTCTGCAGTCAGGTAAGCGAAGGGAAGGGTGGTTGGGGTTGGCAAGGATTGTCATTTCTGAAGCACCGCGTACAACTAGTATAATAGTAATAGAATAACCGGATGTGAATTTAACTACGAGCTAGAAGTTTTTTTTGGTATTATGTATTTAGTATAGCCATCCTAGTGCTAGGTATCCCCCTTGGATACTGGGGAACCATCTAATTAAAAGACTCCGTGCTATATAACAGGTTATGCAATATGGTCCCTGTCTTGAACTAGAGCTCAAATTCTACTCAGCCGTTTACTGTTTTATCTGAATTTAGCAGAGCTGGACAACCTTTATCCCATGCTTTGTATATGCTGTTTGTATATTCTATTATAGATAATATACAGTACCCCCAAAAAATAAGAGAACGCAAAGCAAGTTGCTTAGTATGCATGTATGTATGTATGCCATAATGGAAGGCTAGTTAGGTACTGTAGTGTTAGGCGTATATAAAAGTGTAAGCAATGTCCTAAAATGTAACTCTTATTCAAACTACTAAAAGCTCTGTGCTACATTTTTACTTTTACAGTAAAAGATACTGAAGTGCCTTCAGCAGCATAAATTCAAGTTTCATATTAGGAGATTGCTAACACTTTTATATACACATAGCTCTAAAGTACCAAACTAGCCTTCCCTTATGGCATACATACATACATACATAGAGTGGTGTAACTGGTAAGTGGAGGGCCACGTGCAAGACAAATACCCCCCCCCCCTCCCTGTGCCTGACCCTTTTCTGTGGATTTGTCTGTGGCTTTTTGCATTTCTGTATGTTGTGTGCAAGTTATGTTTGGGGGTGGGTGATGAGGGCGTGTGTAAGGGACAGAGGAGAGTAGGTTGGGGAAGAGGGAGAGAGGAATGTTGAGAGATAGACTGGTGTGGGGACTGGCAGATTGTGGTCAGATACTGGTCTGGGGCATTTAAAAAAAAAAAAATGGTCCATTAGTTGGTATTCCATTATATAAACATATGTATGTATGTATGTATGTGTATGTGTGTCTGATTGAGTCATGTTCTCATCAGTGAAGAACATTAAGAACCCTTTGAATGCCAGAGGGATACCCTATGGCACTCAAAGGGTTACATCCAAGATGTTCAAAGTAAGTGAAAATGTGTCCTTGAGCCTTGCTCATGAAGTTAAAGATTAGTTTTGAGGAAACCAACTACTGAAATGGGGATATTAAAAATCTGCAAATTCCGATAGATTTAAATGGGGATTTTGACTTCCTTGGATAGAAGAGGGTTAAAAGGTCCATTAAAATCGATGGGAATATGCAGAATTTTAATTTCTCCCTGTTTCAGTAGTTTATGTCCTCAAAACTAATCTTCTCTATCTTGATGAGCAAGGCTCAGGACACATTTTCCCTTACTTTGAAAATTGTGGATTTTAACCCTTTGAGTGCCAGAGGAGTATCCAACGCTTTGCACACTGGGTATCCCTCTGGCATTCAAAGGGTACTTAATGTTCCCCAATGATGAGTTCATGAGTTATGGAACGGGAGTCTGAGTGCGATGGAGAGGAGCAGGGCAGCAACAGTAACAAAGGTACAAAACACCCTGAGTGCTGGAGAGGTTCTTATATATCGCTTTACAGTGTGTTAAACGCCTCTCTCGCACTGGATTAAGTCCGTGGCTGGCAGCAGCAATGTGCACAGTAAGTAGAAAGTCTGTGAGTGAACAGCACAGACTATCTACTGAATTTATCATTTTCAGAACAGTTGTGGTGTTTATTTCCCTCTGAGTGCCAGAAAGGGGACCAGCGCTTTGCAATGCTTTGGACACCCCTCTGGCACTTCAAAATATGATTTGCACAGCAGGTCTAAAATATACATAAATCCAAACTGAAAAGATTTTTTTTAATACACAGGCATTGTCTTTACAGTTTGCAATGAATTAACCCTTTGAGTGCCAGAGGGGTACGGAATGCATTGCAATGCATTCCATACCCCTCTGGCACTCAAAATGGTTAAGCATAAATAATAGTGGTGGCTGTCTTACCCAGTAGTACATTTGAAATACAGAGCAGCAGCCTCCTTCACAATGTGACTCTGCTGTCACTGCCTGAGACACTTCTGTCAGGCCAGAACCTAAACAGTAATTTTGTGGAGTGGCCTTCCCTTGTCAAGCAGCAACCGGCCCACCGGGGCATGCCTGATAGTACAATCCACTCTTGTGTGGAGAGATAGGGGCAATAGACTGAAGGGAATTCTAAAGAGAGCACAGTGAAGGGGGAGAGAGAAATTGAAAGGGGAGAGAAATTAATGAAGGGGAGAAGCAGATGAATGAAGATGGAAAGAAAGGAGGGGAAGAGAGGAATTGAAAGGCGTGAAGGTAGAAAGAAATGGGAGATGCATGAGAGGGGAAGAGGAATGAAAAGTAGGTGGTAGAAGAAAGATAGTGGAAGGGACCATTTCCTCTCACATCCATACTTTCTACTGCGGACACATACTAAAAAGCACATTTATTTTGATTTATCTTATTGCTGTCTTTTATTAGAATTGTTGCCCACCACAACTGGGTTTGGGCAAATGTTAAGTACCTGTAGGACAGGGACTTGGGAGGGTCACTCCTTTTCAGCGTTTTGCATTATTTTGCTGCAGTAGTTATTCACTGCTCCAACTCTCCACACCACATGATAATATGCTATTTCCCAGCCCACCCTACATAAGACACTCCTCTGCTGCCTTGGTGCCTCCTCTCTCACTCCTTCTGTGGTTGTTCTGCATATACACAGGACATGTAGCAGGTGCACTTATACCCCTACCCTACCAGCCATGAAAGTGAAACCGAGCCTGGCAGCTGCAGTCACCTGCTGGTCCATGCTGTGTCCCACCTCGCTGCACTGTGACCGGGACCTCAGGATTGCACAGATCCTAGGTACTAGCCTAGGTTGCCAAATTATCTGGTTCTGGTTGGATTGCCTCGGGCCAATGGTTTCTGAGGAAAATGAAAGCTGTAGGAACTGGAAAGCAATTTTGGAAGCAAAGATTAATGTCTTGGATGTTAGAGATGTCTCAAACACATTGCAAAGTATCTAAGGGGTTAAAGAAAATTAATGCTAACATACAAATTGGTAGTAGAGTTAAGAATGTAGCCGTATTAGTCCAGTGATCTAGATGTAAAATAACAAACAAAATTAATATCTTGTAATACCTTTTTTATTGGACCAACAGAATTTTAGATTGACAAGCTTTCAGGATAAACTTCCTTTCTCAAGTCTGAAACATTTCTGAGCACAAAGATACAGAATTCACAGTTAAAACAGTTAAGACATTGAATTCAAAGCTGTGTTGTTTGCTGGTGTTAACACAGCGGGACTGCTGATAAGACGGGGACCAAGAGAAAATCCACACTCTTCTTGCAGAGGGTTGTAAATACCCTGTGCAAGGCAGAGTGCGGGGGGGGGGGGGGGGAGAAAGAGAAGAAAAATACAGGAGATGGTATGGGAGGGGAGAGAGTTAATACAAATTGGTCATGTACAAAGTAATTTGTTGTAACTTGCAGATGTGTGTATAAGATTCCATGAAGTGCAGCGGACGCTGAGATCTATGCTATAAAAGGGTCAGTGCCTCGTGGTAGAGGAAAAAAATACTTTGCTTAATAAATACAATATTCGGGGGCCTATAGCTAACACTACTAACTTATTATAGAAACTGAAAACTGATATTTTTACCATTATCTGAATATCTAAGGGGGGCTTCTAAATTCAGCTTCTATCCTCTTCTTTTTGTTTTTTTCTTCATTTGAAACTCCCAGTGATGATCAGATGCCAATCTACTGCACTACACTTAATGATACAGAGAGGCAGATTTATAAAAGATGAGCAAAGCCTTAATATGCATTAAAATGGCTGTAACAGAGTTTGCATTAGTTATAAACATAAGGATGCCAGTTTAGGAGGACTGAACACTGTGTAGTAATATTTTTTTGTAAAATTGAGTAACGACTTTTGTAAAACACTGCACAACGAATTTATAAAGAAATGTTGCTATTTGCTACAGTATTATTGACAGAATCTTAACGCCATTTATATGCTGTCCTTAAAGTGATAGTAATACTTTGTGTTATCTTTATTTTATTTTGTAGGCATTAAAAAAACATGAAGAACGATATAAGTCTTATCTCTCAAACCTTTATGGTTTAAGAGATATTCACAAGCAAAGTACCCCCCCTGTCCAGGCATTAAAATATGCATAATAACACCATATTTATAAAAACACCTTTAATAATTTTTAAATCAGACCTGGTGTTATAGCCACTTGCCATGCCATAAGGACTGTTCTTTAAAAGTTAAGAAGAAAGTTTTTTTTTTATAAATCTCCCTCAGACTACCTGAACTGAGAATGCTGGGAGCAATATGAGTAGATGACATCACCAGAGTAGATGAAATTGAGAATAAAGAATGCCCCTGCTGCCATAGCAACACACTAAGCTTGTTGCACTGTTTTTAACATTTTGACATGAACAAGATATGTGAGGATAAAAATAAAAACACATACCTGTTTTAGTCTCTCCCCTTAATGTGTTAAAGGGGAACCATCGCTCTAAGTAAAGACATCTGTGTACCTGCACTGTCAGTCCCAGTGTCCTCTAGGAGGCATTGTATGGTCCTTTAGGTACCAGAAGGGGCTGAAGGTGCAGGTGTGCAGATGCCTCTAAAGCGCTGTTGCCCGGCAGTCAGTCTCGGCAGAAGTAGGATTTCTGCAAAAGCTGTAATTATTCTGGATAATAGTACTATTTGTAAGCTTATCGCTATATGGCTAATTACTTTATTTGGGGTGATAGTTCCCCTTTAATATCCTTTTCTCAATATTTTTTTTCTTCAAAGAAGCACTGTGCTTTTAAGGTCTGTATGTAGAAAGAGCATACCAGCTGTGTCATGGGGTGAATACAGATTCCCATTCGTATAAATGGGAATTTTACACCTTAAATAACAGTGTGGTCCCCAACACAGTGAAATAAAGTGTTGGAAACCTCTTTCCCATTCATGGGGTTAAAATCTTTGTTTGAATCAGTGGGAATTTTGGGGGTGTTTATTTGCATACCTGGTAACTCTCCAGATCTGCCCCAGAGACTCCGGTTTTCAGACTTCATTACTGGGTCTACTGGGACAGAGGCTGATTCCCTGAAGGTGGTGGGTTTTTTTCTCCTTCCCACCCCGTTCCTCCCACTTCCCTCCCACTTATTCTCTTACATACCTTATTCTGCCCACTTTCCACCCATTTTATGATACATAGACGAACAAGCCGTGCCTATACTATTAATCCCCACCATTTAATGATGTGACTTGCATAATTGACATTCCCTGTCTGACAGGTAGCACATGAGCCCTCTCCAGAGGCTCAGAGAGAAGAAGGTATGTGTAGTTGTCTCCTAGGCTGAAGTAGCTATGCTCCACAATTGCTTGCTCAACTTCTTGCTTTTTGAGTACTAGCATAATGGCCATATTCAGTAAGCTAAAGACGTGCAGTTCTGGAGTAAACTACAGCACAACGGGGATACATACAAATTCCCAAGATTTCTACTGATGGAAATGGGGCCTGTAACCCCCTTAAATGCCAGAGATGTTTCCAGTGCATTATTTCACAATGCATTGGACCTCTCTCTAGCATTCAAGGGTTTACAATTTGTATTTAAAGAGAAATTATCATTTTTTATGGAGTGTACTCCTATGGCAGCAGATGTAGTAAAAGACCCAAATTGGCTCCCATCAGCTGCTTGAGGTATGTGTGTCTTGGTGGTGGTGGTGGGGCTGTCAGTAAACGTGCCCCCTCAACTCTAAAGCAACCCATTCTGCATACACCCCATTTGTCTGTTTTTAAGCCAGATACCAAGGGTCATTGGGGAGAGCACCAAACTGGGAGAGCTCATCATTGCAATTATATCTCTAATCACGAACCAGGGAAGGAGCACCAGGGGTCTTTTTCTTAGACCTCCATTGTGCTCAGCCATTACTCTGTGTGCACTCACAATGCAGGCCCAGCTTTATCAATAGGTCTGCCCCCACGTGCCAAGGAATGGGGCAGTATTCTGTCGATAGTTGCCCTTTAAATTATTGGGTATTTTCACTCCTCCTAATGCAGTCTGTTTGCTCCAGATTTGCTCTTTTTTAGCTTATCAACTTTGACTCATATTGTCCACTTTTCTAATATGCTAGGGGAAGCAATTTTTCTTTATAAATCTCACTTCCTTTTGTTGTCTTAGACAGCAGAGTACAGTGCTTCCTTTACTAGCCTGCCAGAAAACAGAACATGCAAGTTCAGATACAGTTTAATCTATACTATAAAAGAAGTGGTCAGGTGACCACATATTCTATGTCTGTGCCACACACACCCCCACGGAGGCAGCTAAAGGAGATTTGCATATGTCCTCTATTGCCTGAGCCCAGCATTACACACTAAATTATAATGCACACACCCCAGGACTGGCACATAAGACCACATATGCAGATCTCCTATAGACTACTTGAGCCCAACATATCTCCTATAGACTACTTGAGCTCAACATACACATCCCGGGGTGCAGCTTTGGAGGATATTACCATATCTCACAGAAACCAAAAACATGGCTGTCTGTCTCCTGTTGGCGACTGAAATTTCACACACCACCAGATTCTGTTATGTTTTTCCTACAAATACCTTTCCAATCAGAAGTGACAGCAGCAACGCAGTGTCCCCATAATCCCACCACTCAGTGAGTGGGTCACAGTGTCGGGTGATAACCTCTGCTCCAGACAGTGCCGGGATGTTGCAGAGCAGTGTCCCCTACTCCTGCTCCCACTCTCTCTGTGTTCTAACTCCTTGCCCTGCCCGCTCCAGCCCGTCTCTCCTACCCTCCTGTTACAGTCTGGGTGCCTACCTCCCCTCCACACAGTGCAGGGCTATCAGCGTCTCCCTGGATGTTTTAATACAGAGTTGTTAACATGTAAGCTTTGCCAAATGTCTTACGCCAGTCCCTTATGTTTGGCCAAGTCCGTGTTTCGGTGTCCTTAACCCCATCTGGACCTTTCCTTCCCTGTTCTCCAGCAGGGGCCAGCTACCCCAGCTCCTCATCCTCCTGTGTCCTCTCCTATTGCTGTCGGATCCCGGACCTGCCCATCTCCTTATTCTACCCTTCAGGCCCTGTAGGCCCCATCTCCCATATAGGTAGGGACACGGGGACGGGAGGCATCTCATAACGTTGTGCTCCCGTCACTCCTCTCCCGTTACTAAAATTACATTTGTCGCACAATGTTCAGGAGATCTGCAACTTGTCTTTGGACTTATTTTGATAGTATAATCTATCATCTATGTCTTTATGTGGGTACAACAAAGTTTCCATGTAATGTAATGGTCTCCTGCTATAGGAATATCAATCCTGATACATTGAACAGAGGATTCTCAAACCATGTGGATGTAAATAAATTTCACTGTCGTCCAATACAGGTTACTGGTAACACTGGGAGGTGATCCGCCCCTTTAAGTAGGCAGGAACATTTCTCTAAATGTATGCAGGGGGTGGAGCCTCCCCTCCCTCCTAGGCTGCTCCTCAGTCAGCACAAGCCAGAATGATTTGTTCCTCGGTGTGTTCACACCAGGTGGAGAACATCTCTCTTCAAACTTTAGTTTCTTTATTATTTTTGCAAATATGGAATACCACCATTAGGCAGGTTACCATGGCTGTCAAATGCCCTCTTTAAAGTGGATAGCACAGCTTCCAGGGTACTTCTGGTGGACCTTTTGCCCTGATGAGGGAACAACTTGATTTCAAGTACTTCCCTGGGGATTATCCTCTGTGGTAATTCGTTACTCATTTGGTAACCTGAAGACAGAAGTCCAGCAGAAAGGTGAGCCACCCTTTGAGTGCCGAAGGTCCACTTGTCCCTCAGTGTCCCTTCATTGGGCTTGTACCTGGGAGTTCTCATTGTGCACTCCAGCACTCATTGGGTGTTTTTCTATATTTTGCAATGTATATGCAATGTATATGTGTATGTCTTGGGTTCTGGAGCAGTTTGAGGGAATTTTAGGATATTTCCTTAGTGGGGTAATGTTTGCTTACATAGTACATGTGTTTGCTATGTGTTATGGAACTTTTAACTTAAGGAATAATTTTATTAGAAATTATGTTCCGCGCCTTTAAGCGCGCTTTTCTCGCATAGACGCCATTGCTCCTTTACTCTCTATGGGCTTACACTGTGTGGGACGTATCTCTGGAACTGCTTCACATAGCGACTTCAGAGTGGGCTCATTTTGTTTGTCTTCCCTTGCTCTATCATCCGGTTTTGTGTTTGAGTGTGTTGGGGGACTCGGGGGGCTTCGGGCACTGTTTTGGTGTACTTGGTGAGAAAAACTACGCTTCCCATGAGCTCTCGGTTCGCGCCCTTTTTCTGATTGGCTCCCGTTGCGGCAGCCATTTTGTGAGTTCTTCTCATCGAGTATACTACGCAGGGACCGGACCTTCTCCCTCTCCTCTGCTGATTAACCCTTCGCTTGCCAGATAAGTTTAGTTTTAAACGTTTCTGGGGTGAATACTTACAACTAGGGATCTCAGATCCACTCTTCAGCTCTTTCCCTCTCAGGTTCAGGGGGCTCTTCAAGTATGGCAGACCCCCTCCACTGTCAGGACCTCCCTGCCCAAGCCACAGGGAGCTCCTGACGTATATGATTCTTCTGAGGAAGAATTGTTGCAGGATTCTGATGTTGAGGATGGTACAGTTATTGAGTCTACCAGATCGGCTGGAGACCCTTTTGAATGTGATCCTGAACTCTCTGCTGAGGGTTTGATCAGGGCTGTGCTGACCACCCTCAATCTTCCCTTGTGCCAAGAGACTCCTCTTGACCCAACGGATGTGTTTCAGAAACCTTCAAAGGCTGTTACTTGTTTTCCTACTAACCCTACTCTTGAACGTTTAGTTTCTGATGCGTGGAAAAATCCTGATAAGTCCTCTTCAGTCTCCAAAAAGTTTGCCAAACTTTATTCTTTTCCTGAGACGGAATTGGCTAAATGGGTTCATCCTCCTAAGGTGGATGCTCCAGTTTCTAGGTTATCCAAATCTACTGCTTTGGCTGTATCTGATTCTTCTGCTTTACAGGATTGGACTGACAAAAAGTTAGAGACCTGTCTTAAGTCTATTTTTGCCTCTATTGGTACTGCCATGCGTCCAACTTTCGTTGTGGCGTGGGTTAACCGGGCCATTGCGGTCTGGACTGAACAACTTACTGTGGCGGTCCGTCAAGATGCGCCAGTGTCAGAGCAGTTGCAACTACTTTCTAATATTTCTGAAGCTCAGAATTATGTTTCTGACGCTGCCTTTGATGCTGTGCGCATGATGGCGAGGGCTTCCACTTCTTCTGTGGTAGCTAGATGCGCTCTTTGGCTAAAAATTTGGTCTGCTGACACCGCTTCCAAGAAAGTTTTGCTTTCTTTGCCCTTTCAAGGGACTTCCCTGTTTGGATCTGAGCTAAAGGAATTGATCAGCGAGGCTACTGGGGGTAAAAGTACTCTTCTACCCTCGGTCTTTAAGAAGAAATTCCCAGCCAAGCGCTATCGGTTCTTTCGTTCCTTCCAAGCTGAGACCCGCCCCACGTCCCAGGCGGTTCCGCCTGCTCCGCACGCCTCCTCCAAGCCCAAACAGTCCTGGAAGCCCAAAGTTGCCCCCAAGGCCAAGGCTTCCAAGACTGCTTCTGCATGACTCGCCGAACCCAGGTCCGTATCCGGCTGTAGGTGGGCGGCTTCACCTCTTTCGCCGGGTTTGGGAGGATTCGGTGGCGGACCCTTGGGTTCTTCAGGTGGTGTCAGAGGGATACAAGGTCCCTTTCTTTTCCCTTCCTCCTTTTCGCTTCCATTTTACTCATCCTTCTCAGGACTCCACAAAAAGGCGTCTGTTCGACGACGCTATTCAGGATCTTTTGGACAAGGACTTCCTGGAACCAGTTTCTCAGGAGGACATAGGTTTAGGATTTTATTCCAACCTTTTCGTTGTGGCCAAAAAGGACGACGGAGCTCGTCCTATTTTGGACCTCAAGGATCTCAACTCCTTTGTTGTGAGTACCCACTATCGACAGGAATCTCTGCGCACTGTGATCGCTGCTATGTCTCCGGGGGAATTCCTTGCTTCCCTGGACCTTCAGGATGCATATCTGCACATCCCTATCCATCTAGAGAGCAGGCAGTACCTGAGGTTTGCCTGCGACAGGGGTCATTTTCAGTTTTCGGCTCTTCCCTTTGGGCTGACGACAGCTCCACAGTCCTGGGAGCCCTGAAAGCTGTCATCCATCGGGATGGCATCAGAGTGACTCCATACATGGATGACTTACTCTTGAAGGCGGCATCAGCAGATATCCTTCATCAGCAGGTTCAAGCTTGCATTCAAACACTCACTCGCCATGGATGGATTGTGAATCTGGACAAGTCAGACTTGGTTCCATCTCAGCGGATAATCTTCCTGGGTCTTCTGTTCGACACTCAGCGGTGCATGGTGTTTCTGCCGGAGGAGGTGGCTCATCAGATTGCTCTCCGGGTATCAAAGATTCTGGCTCTCGAGCGGATTCCAGTGCCGAAGTTGACTTCCCTGGTGGGGAAATTCATTTCCACGATAGAGGCGGTGCCGTTTGCCATGGCACACACCAGGGAACTTCAAAGGTTCGTGATTCAGACGTGCCGGAATCATCCAGACCATCTGAAGCTCTCTGTCCCTCTACTTCCTCATGTCGAGTTGAGTCTGGAATGGTGGTTGGATCTTTCCCATCTCCTGAAAGGGAGATCCTTTCAGATCCCTTATTGGACCACGGTCACGACGGATGCCAGCCTCCTGGGTTGGGGGGCGGTGTTGGGTCGCTTCAGTGCCCAGGGGAAGTGGGGACAGGAGGAATCTCTTCTGTCCATCAACATTCTGGAACTCCGTGCGATCTTCCTTGCTCTACGCCATTGGGAATCTCAACTGGAGGGTTGTCCAGTCAGGGTCGAGTCCGACAACGCCACCGCAGTGGCCTACATCAACAGGCAGGGCGGAACAAGAAGTCTCGCCGCCTGGTTAGAGGTCAAGGCCATTTTGTCTTGGGCGGAAGTTCATGTTCCCGTCATTTCGGCGGTTCACATTCCAGGCGTAGACAACGACATGGCAGACTTTCTCAGTCGACAGCGGAGAGTGGGCTCTTCATCCGGAGGTGTTCCAACTCCTCACTCAGATGTGGGGGGTTCCTGTGGTGGATCTGATGGCAACCAGACACAAGAGGAAGGTTTCAGTGTTCTGCTCTCGGTGGAGGGATCCACTGGCTCTGGCAGTGGACGCCTTGTCAATTCCTTGGGAATTCTCCCTAGCATACATCTTTCCTCCTCTTCCAATGTTGATCAGAGTCATCCAGAAGCTGAAGATGGAACATTATCCGGTTATTCTGATCGCTCCGAATTGGCCTCGTCGTTCCTGGTATCCGGACCTGATGGCTATGTCTGTGGCGGATCCTTTTCTGCTTCCCTCTCGTCCAGATCTTCTGCTACAAGGCTATCTGTGGAAGGAGGATTCATTGTCTTCATTTGATGGCTTGGAGGTTGAATCCTCAATTTTGGAGAAAAAGGGTTTTTCCTCTGCTGTGGTGTCTACGATACTACGAGCTTGTAAGCCTATGTCTTCTAAGATCTATCACCGAGTCTGGTCGACCTTTCTGGCATGGTGTGCTGATAGGGCTCTATCGCATGATTTTCATCTTCCCACTGTCCTGGCCTTTTTACAGGACGGTGTTGATAAGGGGCTCAGTCTGAGTTCGCTTAAGGTCCAGACTTCAGCGCTTTCTGTCTTTTTCCAGGAGCGCATTGCTGTTCTTCCTGACGTCAAAGTTTTCTTCCAAGGTGTGGCTCATGTTCGTCCCGCTTTCAGGAGTCCGGCTCCTCAGTGGGATCTCAATCTAGTTTTGGGGGCTCTCCAACGATCCCCCTTTGAGTCCTTGGCTATTCTTTTCGCCTTTTGTCCTGGAAGATGGCTTTCCTTTTGGCAATTGTAATTCTGCCACCCGGCGAACCGATACAAGCTTTGTCTTGTAAACCACCTTATCTGGTGTTCCATAAGGATAAGGCTGTGCTTCGCACTTCCAAGGAGTTTTTACCTAAAGTTGTCTCTGAATTTCACATCAATCAGGAGATTGTGGTGCCCTCTTTCTGTCCTAACCCTTCCTCTGACAAGGAGAGGGATCTTCATTTGTTGGATGTTGTGCGCTGTCTCAAGTTTTATGTTCATCGCACTGAGTCTATCAGGAAGTCTGATGCTCTGTTTGTCATTCCTGAGGGACCTAGGGCGGGGAGACCGGCATCCAAGGTGACTATTGCATCTTGGATAAAATCTACCATTCGTAAGGCTTACGAATTGCGGAATAAGCATGTGCCCTTTTGGGTCACTGCTCATTCTACCAGATCAGTTGGGGCCTCTTGGGCCTATAAAAATCAAGCGTCTGCTGATCAGCTGTGCCGGGAGGTCACTTGGTCCTCGGTGCACACTTTTTCGAAGCACTACCGTGTGGATGTGCTGGCCTCGGCTGATGCCAGCTTTGGGAGGAAGGTCCTGGAGCCAGTTTTGCCTGTCTAGGATCTTCTTCTTCTGAGGTTCTTAGTGCTTCCTTACTGTTGAGCCCTGTTGGCTCTGGTTCAGTGTGCTGTGTTGTTTTAGGGGTCTGTTTTTCCCCTAGTTGGTGTCCGTTGACACTTCCGATTGTTGGGATCTCTGACCGGTTGGTTCATAGAGGTTCTGGTGACTCTGGGGGCCTTGCGCCTGGTCCTTGCCTTTTTCCCGCCTCTGGGAAACTCAATGTTTGGACATCCCAGTGTTACCAGTAACCTGTATTGGACAACAGTGAAAATAGGATTTTAGTCTTACCTGTTAAATCCTTTTCACTTAGTCCATACAGGTTACTGGTCTCCCACCCTGTCAAGAGACCATGCTTGGCTCTCCTGTGGCATTCTGTGGGAGTCCTTTGGGGCATGCTCACAGGGGTCTTCTTCTTCTCTTCTATCTCTGGTCAGTGTTAGTGTCTCAAATCATTCTGGCTTGTGCTGACTAAGGAGCAGCCTAGGAGGGAGGGGAGGCTCCACCCCCTGCATACATTTAGAGAAATGTTCCTGCCTACTTAAAGGGGCGGATCGCCTCCCAGTGTTACCAGTAACCTGTATGAACTAAGTGAAAAGGATTTAGCAGGTAAGACTAAAATCCTATTATTCCTGTGTCTAATTGTCCATAACTAACACTTTACGTGCCAAAGGGGTACACAGTGCATTGCTTTACTATGTGTTTCATACCCCTCTAGCACTCAAAGAGTTAAGTAAATGGTTTATAACTCACAGTTTAAGTGCGGTTTTCCCTCCTCCTGCAGGGCAGACAAAGTATTGAATATCGATGTCTCGTGGGCTATCCTGCTATACATCTCAAATCACCTTTTTTCTGAAACAAACTTTCTCCTGCACGCCATACACTGGGCAGTAAATCTGCTTCTGGACCACAGTAGTCTCCATCCAGGTGCTTACTCTCTCCCATGCCGGAAGCTACCTCCACTGATAGTTGTGATCGCCGTCTGACTTACTTTCGTCTATTAAATTAAAAGTAATATCTCTCACTCTTCCGGCGTGGTTTATACTGTGCTGGACTGAATACAGGACCCAATACAGCCTGCTTTTTAATTTTCCATTTTTTTCATTTTTTTTCAATGTTATTAAAATTATACTTAGAGAGGATCTCTCACCCCTTTACAACGTATGCTCATTAGTTAGAGCATTTAGAGAATATGTTTAGAACTGTATTATTTTTTTAAAACAATGTTATTTGTATGAAAATTAATGTTTATAGAGTCCCCTGCAGCCTTCTTCCGTGCAGCCTGCTATTGCCGCACTGCCTCTGCTCCCATCCCTCTACCCAGCATCCTCTGATGACGGAGGCTTTCTGTCTCTAAGCTGGAGCAGTCTCATTGGCTAGATATCGATCTCTGCCAATGAGATTGCTCCAGCTTAGAGACAGAAAGCCTCCGTCAGCAGAGGATGCTGGGTAGAGGGAGGGGAGCAGAGGCAGTGCGGCAAGAGCAGTCAGGCCGGAAGTAGGCTGCAGGGGACTCTATAAACAATTTTTGAGCAAATAACATTTTGTTTAAAAAATATAATACATTTTTAAACGTATTCTCTAAATGCTTTACCTAATGAGCCTAAGTTGTAAAGGGGTGATAGATCCTCTTTAAATGTATAATCACCAATTTCTATATACCATGCCATACTCATATGTTACATAGCTACATAGTAATTTAGGTTGAAAAAAGACTTGCGTCCATCAAGTACAACCCTTTTCCTATTCCTCTTTACTGTCGTTGATCCAAAAGAAGCCCCCCCCCCCTCAATACAGCAATTTCAAATTCTGCTTTGAATGGGGGGGGGGGGAACTCCTTGTGGATTCCAAATAGCAATCAGATTTCTCCTTGGATCAACAAGCACTAACTAAATATTAATCCCAATACTAACGTACATAGCCCTCTATGTTATGCTCCTTTAAATAAGTATCCAGGCCCTTTTTAAAGGCATCTAATGTATCTGATAGCACTACCTCCTCAGGCAGTAAATTCCATACCTTTATTGTCCTTACCATAAAGAAACCCTTCTGCTGCTGTAGATGAAATCTCCCTTCCTCAAGTCTAAAAGGGTGGCCCCTTGTCCTTTGTACTGTTCTGTTAATGAACAGGTCTTTGGAGAGCCCTTTGTATGGGCCCTGAACATATTTATATAAGGTTATCATATCTACTCTAAGACACAGTTTCTCTAGTGTGTACAAGTTTAACTTTTCTAGCCTTTCTTCATAACTAAAACTTTCCATTCCTCTTACTAGTTTTGTAGCCCTCCTCTGTACTTTCTCTAGTGCCATAATGTCCTTTTTCAGAAAGGGCGCCCAGAATTGAACAGCATATTCTAGGTGGGGTTTTACCATGGACCTGTAAAGAGACAGAATAATATTTTCCTTGCTTGAGTCAATACCCCTTTTAATACATGCCAATATCTTATTGGCCTTTGCAGCTGGCAATCTGTTGTCTATCATTACTCCCAAATCCTTTTCATTTGTAGATTTCCCCAGAGAAACACCATTTAAACTATATGTTGCATTTTTATTATTATACCCAAAATGCATAACTTTACACTTGTCTATATTGAATCTCATTTGCCATTTGCCTGCCTAATTACCCAATTTGTCCAAATCCTCTTGTAATGAAGACACATCCAGTTCAGACTTTATTACCCTACTTAATTTTGTGTCATCGGCAAACACTGATACATGGCTCGATATTCGCTCTGGGAGATCATTAATAAACAAATTTAAAAAAAAGAGGACCCAGGACAGGCACTCCACTAATCACGTGTGTCCAATTAGAGAATTCCCATTTACCACCACTCTTTGCATTCTATCTTTCAGCCAATTTCCAATCCACGCACAAACATTTGCACCTAAGCCTATTTCATTCAATTTGTACAGTAACCTTTTGTGTGGAACCATATCAAATGCCTTGGCAAAGTCTAAATAGATCACATCAACCGCCACTTACAAATCTATATTTTTTTACATACTTTTTCATAAAATGCAATCAAGACCTGTCTTTCACAAAGCCACGTTGGCTCCTGCTAATGATATTCCTGTTCAAAATGAATTCCTGAATATATTTCCTTAGCAAGCCTTTCCCTACTTCTTTCACCTTTTGTAATTCATACAAACATGCTCCTCATTATGCTGCTTGTGCGGTGGAGGTAGGAAGCTCATAGTAAAGGCAGACCCAGTAAAGTGTGAGGTATTATTATTATTATTATTTTAAGGGACTACTTTTTCCTAATTTGTCCATTGTTGCTACCTTTCTGCATTTCTCTTTTTACAGACAGTCCCCAAAGCAAGTTCAATAAACAGCTACTAAAACTTCAACATCCTTAACCCTTTCAATGCCACAGGGGTAAGCAACGTATTGATTTGCAATGAGTTACTTACCACTTACCACTCTGCCTTCTATTGTAAACAGCCGTGTCTACTGAGCAGTGCTAACCCCCCCCCCAAAAAAAAAAAACATACTGTGACATTTCATTTGGATCTCGTGGGTGTGCTATAACACTGAAGGTTTTTTTCTGTTAACCCTTTGAGTTCCACAGGGCTACGCAAACAGAGAAGTATCCCGGGTGAAGCAACAAAATGCAAACTTAATGACAACAATATACAGTTGTATATAAGTCACAGTGTTCAGTGCTCACATACATAGACCAAAAGTTGCAAGCATTAATTAGGTCACAAACAGCGTCACATACAAAACTCTATAAATAGTAATATGAATTCAAATGTACTAACATAGAAACAGAATCTGACGGCAGATAAGAACCATTTGGCCCATCTAGTCTGCCCATTCCTACTATAAAAACCTCAAACCTTGGTCTTTTCTTATGTTCAGGACAGCCTTATGCCTATCCCATGCATGCTTAAATTCTGTCACTGTATTCATTTCTACCACTTCTGCTGGTACGCTGTTCCACTGTCCTCCAAACAAAACACAAAAGCAAGGGGGAATGATAAGCTGTCATATAGTCCCATAGTTCATCCACAACACACGTGCGACGCCGTCCCACACTGCTAGTGTTTTAAAGAGGAACTTTCATTTACTTTTAAAGTAAAGTTAAAGGGATAGTAATGCATCAGTTTTACAAATGTTCATCTTGTAGGTATTTAAAAAAGAAATTAAATGCCCCCAGTCACATCTCTCAAACCTTTATGGTTTAATAGATATTCGCTGTGAAATTTACCCCTCCCCTAACGTCAATGCTCTAGCTGACTGCAGGGGGATCCGGTCCTGGGACTGACGGGGGCTCTTCAACAGATCCGAGATCGCATTATTGAAGAAGAAATTCTTCAACGGTACGGTCTACAAAGTGGGCTTGGTTTGCAAGCACACTTTGTAGACCCTTCCAGGGAAGGATTTCTTCTTCAATAACACGATCTAGACTCTGCTGAAGAGCCTCCTCTTGTCCAGGGACAGGATTGCCCTGCAGTCAGCTAGAGCATTGACGTCAGGGAAAGGCGGGGGGGGGGGAGCTTTGACGCTGGGCATTTAATTTCTTTATAAATACCTACAAGATGAATATTTGTAAAAATGATGTATTACTATCCCTTTAAATAGGTTCCACTGGTACAGATAACATATAATATGCCTTTTATTTTTTTCAAAAAAGACTGTGTGAAGTAATATTGAGTCCATTCAAGGTACTTCCTGATGTCAGCCGGCTGTTCCTTGTGGGACTAAGTGTCCCGCAGAGCTCCTTAGGTCCTCCCTTATGCCCTCAATGCAGCCCGCCCTCCTCCTGACTTATATCTCTGATCTGGCGCATGCTCGGTCCTATGCACGTCCAGGTCAGTGATGGTGAGTGCACATTCACAGAGTGCCATCTTGCATACAGTTGCAGCCCGCAGACGCTCGCTTACCTGCACAATGTGTAAGCGCAGTTTGGTGAAGGAAAAGAGGGGGAGTACTTTCACCGCCCATTGAGTTCCATGTAATGGGAGAGCAATGCCCATCATCTTTAAGTCACAAACATGGCGCCACTCTCTCTTTCTGCAACTGATGGAATCAAAGGTACTTTTTACAATACAGAACGGATTCTTAACTTCTTAACATATATTTACAGACCATAGAGACATCAATAAATGGTATAGGGTGAGGAAAAATTAGGTGAAAGTTCATCTTTAATAAATCCCTACTCCTCTTCAGCAACTAAAGAGAATAAACAAAATAAATTGCCAACACAAATTTTACTTTGATTAGATGACCGCAATCTCATGCCACTTTGCGTATTTCGCTAGGGAAAAACAAATATTAATTTGCTTAATCTCTTCAACTGTACTGATAATTATTTTCATATATTGAACAGCACATATTTTCAATGTCATTCCTCAGGATTCACATTATTTATTTTACAGACTCTGTCACTCAAAGTTTTGCCCCTTGCTGGACCCGCAAAGTTCCCAGTTTAGGGTTGTGGGTATTGGACAGACAGGAGACAGATATGGGTGGCTGATATCGCATGTAGATTTGATTGGCTGACATTCTCCAGAGACTAGTTATTGTGATTTCATTAACACAAAACTGGAGTAAATCAACTGCATTATTGATTTAAATTGGGTTTTTAACATATTTAATGCTAAAGAGGCCACCAGCACGTTGCTTCATATGCACTGGAGACATCTAGCATTTAAATAAATTAAAAATGTGGATATTTTTATTTGTCCACTATAGTGCTCCAGAACTGCTGCAAATATTAATAGTAAGCTAGTCTTAGTATCTTGCATGGCTGTGTACACTGAGGCTCCGTCAAATGCAACTCCAAGACGATTGCAGGCTGTGGGCAGGTTGCAGTATTCTATGTCCTTAAAGGGATAGTAATACTTCATTTTAACTTTATTTTATTTTGTAGGCATTAAAAAAACATGAAGAATGATATAAGTCTTATCTCTGAAACCTTTATGGTTTAAGAGATATTCACAAACAAAGTATCCCCCCCCTGTTCAGCCAGATAAGAAGGGAGGTGCCCAGGTAGACTGCAGAGAGGGACAATCTTCAATTAAGATAATGGAAAAAGCTGAAAAACTTGTCAAGGGGGGGAAGGGCTTTCATTGTTTTAATACAAAGAAGATTGTCCCCTTCTGTTATCTGTACTGTCATACAACCAGACTGACATCTGAGAAGAGATGGCTTACACTAGGAAAAAGGGGCGGGGAGGGGAACTTTGCTTGTGAATATCTCATAAACCATAAAGGTTTGAGAGATAAGACTTATATCATTCTTCATGTTTTTTTAATGCCTACAAAATAAAATAAAGTTAAAACGAAGTGTTACTATCCCTTTAAGGACTCATCCCAGGAGGCAGTTATTTGTGGAGCTTACCAAACAGACACCAAGCCGATCCATTCCCTTCCTTCATCACTTGTGTGATAGAGTCCTAACAGATCCCACTGTGTTAATGATAGAGCCACCTCTGTTTATGTGAGTAGATCCTGAGAAGCTACACTATTGTTGAGGCACGACACATATTTTAAAAACCTGTGTTTACTGTAATAAATTCTACAATTTCTATGATAATCAAGTGGCAGCCTTACTTAACTTTAGTCTTCAGGGAACACGAACAGTGCGTGTTTTGAAGATAGCCCTGCTTGATCACAGGTAGGTAATCACTAGTTCAGTGATTAATTCACCTGTACTTAAAGGGATAGTAATACTTCATTTTAACTTTATTTTATTTTGTAGGCATTAAAAAAACATGAAGAATGATATGTCTTATCTCTGAAACCTTTATGGTTTAAGAGATATTCACAAACAAAGTATCCCCCCCCCTGTTCAACCAGATCAGAAGGGAGGTGCCCAGGTAGACTGCAGAGAGGGACAATCTTCAATTAAGATAATGGAAAAAAATGAAAAACTTGTCAAGGGGGGCAGGGCTTTCATTGTTTTCATACAAAGAAAATTGTCCCCTTCTGTTATCTGTACTGTCATACAACCAGACTCACATCTGAGAAGAGATGGCTTACACTAGGTAAAAGGGGCGGGGAGGGGAACTTTGCTTGTGAATATCTCATAAACTATAAAGGTTTGAGAGATAAGACTTATATTATTCTTCATATTTTTTTAATGCCTACAAAATAAAATAAAGTTAAAACGAAGTATTACAATCCCTTTAAGCGGAGAATGTGTAGTAGTCTTGAAGAAACAACTGCATTCACAGGGCTTTATTGAGAGTCAAAAAATATGCTCTTTAATTACCAACATTTTGAACCACACTGGGGTCTTTGTCAAGGTTACATGAAAGTGTGCAAATAGGCCTATAAATACCCACAAAATTAAATACATCTAATATTAGCTATAAAATATATATATATATATATATATATATATATATATATGCACATTAGGTACACTATATACACAAGTCACCCCTACCACTAACATACAGAACTAGGAAATTATCTCAAGCTGAACGTAATGATGGATACAGAAGAAAAAAACGCGACTAAGAAAATAAATACTAGGGAGCATGAAACAGATTGGGATCCCAAATCAAAGCAGTCCTCTGAGATCATGATTGAATGAAATAGGTATCTCATATCCTCATATTGAGGAAGCAATCGATCATATGATTGCTTGTAAATCACAACTTCACAAGAAAACAATGTTGCATTTATATGGCTGTATGAGCTTATGGATCTCAATTCTCTGCATATCGGCGCATAACTCTGAGTATACATAGGATCAAAACCTGCCAAACACTGATGTTAGAGAGAATATATGATGAGTATTATTATAAATAAGTGCTATGACAAATTTGTATCAGCTGCTTATCTTTGGGCAACCTTTAGATATACGTAGCAATGTGCCGGTGTGCAGTACTATCACACCATTCAGCAAGAATGATAGCCAGTTGTCCCACAAGAGCAAATAAGAGCAGTCAAACAATAAATAAGATCAAACCTAAATGTCTGAATGAAGAGGGATAATCTCCAGAGATCATTTTAGATGGATGATTGGCATACAGTCCTGGATACAGAAATGTACCGTATGCCTTTCTATTGTGCCTCAATGATCCATATATGAAACTACTAAAGATCACTAGTTCCTTGTCAGTTCAAGAAACCCACTAAAAATACATC
Source organism: Rhinophrynus dorsalis (assembly GCA_037306005.1). Classification (NCBI taxonomy): domain Eukaryota; kingdom Metazoa; phylum Chordata; class Amphibia; order Anura; family Rhinophrynidae; genus Rhinophrynus; species Rhinophrynus dorsalis. The sequence continues at coordinate 311,795,880 of CM074720.1, read as the reverse complement.
CATATTCTCACTTTATCTATTCATTAATGTAGTCTGAGGTGAAGCTCCCTTAGACTAGGAGATAACCTTGATATTGCATGCTGATTACAATTTCAATGAGGACAAATGTATAACAAAATTAGAACAGATTAAGAAATAGGAAAATATCCAATTGTCCAGGTACGCGAGTGTGTGTCTTTTGCCTATTAACATAGTGAAAAGTCATCACACACAGGCGTACACTGTGTGTGGTACCCTCACTACTTAGGCAATTGATTGTGCTTTACCAATATTACATCATTATTGGATGAATCCGCTCACTATAATACCTTTAACCTTTTTGATGTTAGTAGATGATCTCCTTTACACCACAGCTTAGCTGACGATGCTTTTTGGGTACAATGTAATTATACCACTGCATTGCAAAGCACGCTTGTCACACACTTCAGAATATTGGTGATACTACTATATCATTAGGCTCAGCATACTGTTTCTCCTGTTTCTTAATCTGTACTAATGATTTTGTTATACATTTGTCATTAAAATTGTAATCAGCATGCAATATCAGGGCGATTTCCTAGTCTAATGGAGCTTTGCCTCATAACCTGTATTAATGAATAGATATAGTGAGAATATGGATGTACTTTTAGTGGGTTTCTTGAACTGACAAGGAGATAGTGATCTTTAGTAGTGTCATATATGGATCATTGAGGCGCAACAGACGGCATAAATTTCTGTATCCAGGTCTATATGCCAATCATCCATCTATATGATCTCTGGAGATTATCCTGCTTAAGCAATACACAGTAAATCGCACCACTTCTGATATTTGTTCTTTTCTGTTGCAGAGATGTATGCCAAACTCTGTATCTTAAAATCAGCAATACTTTATTTGCAATATTTAAAAAACATACCTGTTTCCATAATGTTTTCTGAACAGACAGGGGATAAGACTTACAGAGTGGGTAACAGCAAAATTTCAGGTGATAACGATGTACGAGTTTGCGCCGAAACGGTGCTTAGTCATGATCAAACATACTGCAAATAAAAAATTGCTGATTTTAAGCTACAGAGTTTTGCATACATCTCTGCAACAGAAAGGAACAAATCTCAGAAGTGGTGCAATTTACTGTGTATTGCTGGACTTGCGGAAGACGTTAGAGGGGAACTTCTTATCTTGCACACTGACAGTTCCATTTATTCCGTAACACTAAGGTATTATCCTGATTTATATCAGATCGTGCTTCATTGAAGTATTTCAAAGAACGTATATGTAGAAAGTTTACAATGGAGCCACTGAAATGATCTGTTTGTTCGGTCTTTTTGTTTATCCTGCTTCATTCAGGCATTAGGTTTGATCTTCTCTTGTTTATTTGTTTGAGCACTTTTACTCTAGTGGGACAACTGGTTATCATTTTAGCTTAATGGTGTGACAGTACCGCACACTGGCACATTGCAACGCATACCTAAAGGTTGCCAGAGATAAGCGGCTGATACAAATTTTTCCTAGCGCTTTTATTTATAATAATACTAGTTTAAAAGCCTGTGTACATGGGCCAAAGTGCCTCCCAGTGGCCTCAGCTGCTGCCCCGGAGCTGAAAGCGGAGACAGGCGGTGAGCCCTGGGGAGGAGGAGCCTGGCAGCACCCGAGTCTTGGGCGGCGTCTCATCCTTAGGCTGGTGCCAGCCGTACCATTCTTCCCTTGCTCCGGATCAGATGCGCTGCCATCTTCTTTCTCCTCTCACACTCTGTACTACTTGGCCGTTGCGTTCGGGCAGTCTCTACTACGCATGACTGCATTGTTTGGGCAGTCTCTACTGCGCATGACTGCATCGGACAAACATCCTAGCATTTTATTATATAGGATTCATCATATATTCTCTCTAACATCAGTGTTTGGCAGATTTTGATCCTATGCATACGTTCAAGGTAGCCGTCTGCCTGGGTGCTACAACTTAGGCACAGCATGTATATCCAGTAGTATAAGTAAGCACTCGCAGGACTTCAATAAACTTAGTGATAAATCAGATGTTTATTGATACAACGTTTCAGCTGCTAAACACACAGCCTTCGTCAGGACAGTGAAAGTGGACAAACAATGTTCCTTTTAAACCTCCCCACACACACTGTACGAGCGCCAAATTTGAGTTCAACCAATCAAACAAGTTTGATTTTCATAAATATACATAATCGGTTAAAAATAAAAGAATATATAAAGCATTCACCAAAATTGTTACAAACATCAACAGTATGGTACCATAAATGACAACATCTTGATACATATGTATAAACACTCATTATTAGATACGATAATGCCAAAGGAAACATTTACTGTTTCATCCTCAACATCATCTGTTACTCGAAAGGATTGCAAGTGTTGTATGTGCTTGTCTATCTTAACCCATTAAGGAGCAGAAGGGTATGCAGTGCATTGCTTTGAGATGTGTTGCATACCCTTCTGGTCTTCAAATTGTTAAGCTTCGTGAATAATATTGCTGAATTTTTTTATTTATTTATTTTTTTTTAAATCAGAATGTCCCATCATCAGGCTGAAAGCGTTATAAAGAACATCATCTGGGAAATTGCCCAGGAGTGTGCATCAAAGGGAAAAACAGTGTCTGAAACACTAGTGGCCTTTGTGGTAAGCAAATTTTCTCCACATCCTTTTACAGTTAGACTGTAAGCTCTTCAGAGCGGAGACTCAATTCCCAGCATCGTCTTCACTGGTTGGCTTAACCTTATTTCATAATCTAATGATTGTATTGTCTGTTGCAGTTTCCCTTGTTTTTAATTACCATTCTTGTTATTCAGCTCTGAGTTCCACTACAGTACTATGTAAACAAAGACATTCATTATATAGACATACAATGGGCCATATGTATGAAAGAAAGTCTGTGGCAAACCAACTGCACTGTAAGGGACAAATACAAATTCTACGTTACCATTGATTTAAATGGGCTTTTTAACCAGTTTGTATGTTAGAGAGGTCTCCAACGCATATCTTCGCAATCCTTGGAGACCTCTCTAGCATTCAAGGGCTTAAAAGTCCTATTTAAATCAAGGGAAATATTTGTCTCGTATAGTGGAGTTGGTTTGTCTCAGAATTGTTCCTCTTATCTTTAATAGAACCTGAGTGAATCTGTATTCTGGTCATTTGAAGAAATGTCTACATCCTTGGGAGCTTATACTTCCAGATATCCTTTGCCTGATTCCCTGAAATGTCAAGCTATGGACAAAAACTGTAGTGAAGTGAACAATACCTGGTCTCAAATGTGACATTGTATTGGCTTTAAACATATAGAATGTGAGAGGCTTCTGGGAATGAACAACAGCACAATGACCTGTCCTACGGTGTCACGGTTCGTGCAAATGAGATATGGACAGGTACTCTTAGGTAACACAATTTTATTGAAACCGACAATGAAATAGTAATATACAATAGATACAGTATGAGCAACACACAACAGAGCAAGTGACACTGCGAGGATAGGAGACTGCTTCAGTGTGGTACTGTACGTAGACCCCAGATAGGGAATGGTAGGCCACTGCAAGTTTGCACCTGCACTAGACCAACGAAACACAGAGCAAAGATATCTGAGCCTCAGGTCCGCACCTGAAGGAACACCAGATGCTCGGGAGGCAACCAGGAATGAGTCTGCCAGAGCCACAGGTCCACACCAGAATGGATATCAGACTAATGGCAGGTCACACAGAGAATAGTCAGATAGAGCCACAGGTTGGCACCAGAATGGATAGTCAGACAAGCCAAGGGTCAGTATGCAACGGATAGTCAGCCAAAGCCGCAGGTCTGCACCAGAATGGTTATCAGACTATGCCAGGGTCATACACGGAGCAGATAGTCAGAGCCACAGATCAGCACCCGAACTCATAGTCAGACAAACCAGGTAACACACAGGATAAACACTAAGAACTGCACTGGACACCAACGAAAGGGCGATTGAGCCCTGTGTCCAGGCAGTATTGAAATGTCTGCCACCAGGAAGAGGAGGAACCAGGAATGGGTGACTGTCCCTTTAAATGGAGTGCAAATCCGTCTCCCTGGACGTGCGCCCGTATGACGTTACCCGGCATCGGCCAGGCCCTCTACAATGAAGCAGCTGGAGCCGCCAGACAGAATGCGGCTGAGCCGCAAAGAGGAAGGATGCGGACGGCCTGTTGCCCACAGATGCGGCCAACAAGAATGAGGTACCCACTGTGGTGCTCGAGCAAGCCGCCGCTGACTGTAACATAGACTAGTCAATGCCCAGAAGCATCACGTTTTAGCTCTCTAGTGCCATTAGAGAGGATAATTTTCCACATACATATTAGACTAATCCCGCCCAAAAGGGCAGTCCAGTTCCAAAACGATGGGCAAGTCCCTCCCTGCACGGGAACACCAGCTAACCCCCGACGTACGTTTCGGCCTAGTTGGGCCTCGTCAGGAGGGTGCAGCTGGATTCCCTAGGCATTGAGAGCAAGGGATCCACGTCTGTATTACCCTTCACTCTTATGCAGACCCCCTAAGAGTATTCAAAATAAACATATAGAATGTGAGAGGCTTCTGGGAATGAACAATAGCACAATGACCTGTCCTACAGCTAGTCACTACCCAGAAGCATTACGTTTTAGCTCTCTAGTGCCATTACAGAGGAGAAATTTCCACATACATATCAGACTAATCCCGCCCAAAAGGGCAGTCCAGTTCCAAAAGTCCCCCCTGCACGGGAACACCAGCTAACCCCCAAAGTACGTTTCGGCCTAGTTGGGCCTCGTCAGGAGGGTGCAGCTGGATTCCCTAGGCTTTGTCTAGGGTTCTTCCATATAGCAAGGCAACTGATGCTTTTAAGAAGATATAAAGGAGAATTAACACCTCCTTATAATAATCCCCACACACACTTGCATTTCTACTGCCAGAAAATCCCAATGGTATCTCTGCATTTTTCTTATTGGTCTTTGGTTCAAGAAATAACATTTTCAACCAGTCCTGGATGTCATGCCCATGAAGGCAAACATGAGAGTTCATCTACTGTACATGATAATCTTAACCCTTTAAGGACCAGAGAACTGTGCCACACATTGCTTCTCTCTGTGGACATGGCATTAAGGACTGATTGAAGATACAATCTATTGACGAAAGGCTCAAGGGAAATTTCACTGGGGCCATCAGATTTTTTGGCCATAGTAAGGCAAGTGTAGAGGTTATTATTTCAATGTATTACTTCTACTGGGATTACAAGAGGAGCTCAAAAGCATACCATGATAGGACATAATATATAAACAATTGTATTATTATTAAATATGTTTTTAATTTTGATTTACAGAGATCACCATATATCACAGATGACACCCTGAGGCAGTTTGCCCACTCCTGCCTTGGATGCTACAGAGGTCTCCAACACATTGTATTGGAAACCTCTCTAGCAACCATGGGGTGAAACTGTTTTACTCAATTTTTATATAAGTAAGTACCCGGGTAATGTATCTAGTATTACCCATACTTTGTTACAAGGAAACCTATATTGCAGGGGTGTCCAAGTTTTTTCACTTGTGGGCCACCTGATCAGAAATTGATATGTGTAAGGGCCACATTAATTTGCTTATTGGCAACAATGGTGATTTATAGCCTGTCGGCTATACAAAATTATGTATTTTATTCACAACACACAACTATTCTCAAATTATTGTAGCATAATAGTTCATGTATGCTAGCTAACTATAGGTAAAAATATATTTTTCTTAAAAATACCAGGTGGGCAGCACCCTTGAGTCAGGCAAGCCCATGGGCCGCATGTTGGACACACATGTTATATTGCATTCCTAGTATGGCATGTCCAATACACATTTAAGACAGGCACTGCTTTGGTTATAACTTTTTTCCTTCTGATTTTTTTTTTTAAATGTTCAATTTAGGTAAAAGCAATTGTTTTGGACCCAAGAAATGGATTCAACGTGGACAGAACTCTCACGAAAAATGATGTACAGAAGCTCATTAAGGTAAAAAGGTCAGCAGGTCCGATTCACTAGTATAATACAGGATTTATTTAACCCTTTGGATGCTAGAGGCATTCACAGTGCACTGGAGATGTATTTAGTACTCAAGGCGCTAATAATAGTCATGGAAGAGGCCTTGTAAAAATCTAATACCCTTTCTCTATCATCCAATATAGGTTACTGGTAACTTTGGGTAGGCGATCTGCCCCTATAAGTAGGCAGGAACAATTCTAGTAGTGAATGCTGGGTGGAGCCTACCTTCCCTCATTGACTGCAGCTAGCCAATCCCCTCCAGTAAGATTTGTTCCTTGAATGAAGATACAGGCAAAAGAACAGTTCTGCTATAGTTTTAGCTATTTTTTATTTTTCTGTTAGTTATGGAATACCACCATTAGGCAGATTACCATCACTGACAATGCCCTTAAATGTGGATAGCTCAGTTTCAAGGTGCTTGGGCGGACCTTAAGCCCTGGGGGGAAAATCTTGGTTACAAGTTCTTTCCTCAGGAGTTGCCCACTGAGGCTTCTTCTTGATACATGGTAATCTGAAGACAGAAGCCCTGCTGAAAAGGTGAGCAACCCTTTGAGTGCTGAAGTCCACATGTCCCACGCTTCCCCTCCGCAGAGGGGTTTCCTTTGGAGTTCTTATTGCATACTCCTGCACTCATATGCACTCATTGGGTTTATCTGTATGTCTGTTGGGTGTTTTGGAGCAAGTCTCTGTGGTAAGTTAACCCTTTGGTTGCTGGTTTAGCATCTTTTGGGGCGTTGCTGGCACTTCCCCTACTGGGTTCAGTGTCTATTGGGTCTGATGACATGTTTAAGTGATGTTTGAGTCAATTTTATTTCATAGTTACAACTTTGCAAAATTTGTGCGTGCTTTTACCGCATATACGCCGTTGCTCCATTCACTTCTGTGGGGCTTTACAGTTTGGGACATAGCTCTGCAACTGCTCAACGTAGCGACTTCAGAGATGGCTCATTTTGTTTGTCTGCCTTTGCTCTACTATCCATTCAAAGTTTGTGTGTTGGGGGGCTCAGGGGGCTTCGGGCACTGTTGGGGTACTTTTTCTGGCAAAACTACATTTCCCATGAGCGCTTGCATCGCGCACTCGTTCCTGATTGGCTCCCATCGCGGCAGCCATTTTGTGCTTTCCCTGAACGAGTCTCCTATGCAGGGCTTGGACTCTCCTCAAAAGATTAACCCTTTGCCTGCCAGATAAGTGTATTTCAGCGATTTCTGGGGTGAAATTCTAATCATACACACTGTATTTGGGTATTTCCTCATACTTTGAATGTTTTGACACTGTAAGAATATCTAAGTCCACTGCCTTGCCAGTAGCTGACGTTTCTGCTCTCAACAACTGGACTGACAAAAAAACTTGAGACCTCCCTCAAATCCATTTTTGCTACCGGTGGTACTTCCCTACACCCAGTGTTCACTGCAGCCTGGGTAAATAGGGCCATTGCGGTTTGTTAGGGAACTCCTACTCCTGAAATGTTGTGGCTCCTCGCCATTTCTGAAGCCCAGCACTATGTATCTGCTGCCTTGTTTGATGTCATCCGTTTGGTGGCCAGGGTTTCCACCATGTCTATGATTGCCAGATGAGCTCTTTGGCTCAAGATCTGGTCTGCTGACACTGCTTCTAAGAAAGCATTGCTCTCGTTGCCCTTTCAGGGCACTTCTCTGTTTGGGCCAGACCTTAAGGATCTGATTAGTGAGGCCACAGAGGGCAAAAGTACCCTCCTGTCTATGGTCCCCAGGAAGAAGACTCCTACCAAGCGTAATTGGCTTTTTCGTTCCTTTCAGATTGAGACACACCCAGCGAACCAGGCAGTTCCCCAGGCTCCGCGTTCCTCCTACAAGCCCAAACAACAATGGAAGCCTAAGTCCTCCCCCAAGCCCAAGGCTTCCAAAACTCCTTCTGCATGAGTCGCCGAACCCAGGTCCCCACGATGCTGTGGGTGGCCGCCTGCGCCACTACTGCAGCGTCTGGGAGGACTCCGTGGTGGACCCATGGGTTTTACAGGTGGTGGCAGAAGGGTACAGGATCCTTCTCACCTCTCTTCCTCCCTTCTGGTTTTTCCCTCCTTATACTCCTCAGGATGTAGAGAAATGTCATCTGTTCAACGGTGCCATCCAGGCACTTCTGGACAAGGAGGTTCTGGAACCGGTTCCTGTCCAGGACAGGGGTTTGGGTTTTTACTCAAATCTGTTCATGGTTTCCAAAAAGGATGGCGGCTGTCGTCCAGTTTTGGACATGAAGGACCTCAATTCCTTTGTGGTCAAGACTCATTATCACCAGGAGTCCCTAAGGACGGATTGCTGCCATGTCCCCTGGGGAATTCCTTGCTTCTCTGGATCTTCAGGATGTGTATCTGCACATCGCCATTCATCCAGAGATTTGGTAGTATCTCAGATTTGCCTGCGACCAAGGGCATTTTCAGTTTTCTGCTCTTCCCTTTGGTCTTACTACAGCTCTTCAAGTCTTCAATCGTGTCCTGGGAGCCTTAGTGTCCATCCTCCATCGGAACAGCATCAGAGTCACTCCACACATGGACAACCTGCTTCTGAAAGCACCTTCTCCGGAACTCCTTCATAAGCAGGTTCAGGACTGCTTTATGCTCTCACCCATCATGGGTGAATTTTCAACGTGGACAAGTCGGATCTTGTACCATCTCAGAGGCTGGTCTTTCTGGGCCTTCTCTTTGACACTTGGCAGAGCATGGGGTTTCTCATGGACGAGGTGGCTCACCAGATTGCCAACAGGGTTTCCGCTGTTCTGGCTCAAGATCCAGTTCCATCCAAGAAGTTGTCCTCTTGTAACGGTTTGTTTGACACTCAGGGACAGTAGTTTAGATAAAAACACAGTTTTATTGAACAAGGTAAAATAATAATAACCCTCACGGGTCCAGTAGCAAGAGTACAATGCGATACTGACACAGGACAGGTTACAGATGAATACCCACACGGGTCCAGTAATTGTACAGACAGGATAACAATGTACTGACACAGATCAGGTATAGTGTGTGATATGCATACAAGACAGCACTGAACGGGTTACTGATAGTCCAAGAGACTAGACGGGACCTATCAGAGTGAGGCCCTGGAGACTCTCCCTGAGAGGGGAGAGTAGAAATGTCGAGTAATGCCACAGATAGGAGCGGAGGCCCTTAGCAAATCGGATGCTGCTGTAGCAATAGTGGAGGAGAATCGTATGCCCGGAGTTTGCCCAACAGAGACTACAATGCCACCAACTGGTGGTGTATACTGCCGTAGCAGTAACGGAGGACTGAACCGTATGCCCAGAGTTTGCCCAACGGAGACTACAGTGCCGAATAACCGGTGGTGTGCTGCCCTTCAGACCATATGAATATATGCGTAAAAACCACAGTTGACTGCCGGGATGGAAGAGCCTGAGGCGCCCAACTAACCCAACCTCAGCTGATGGCAGGAGTAAAGGTCTGGTGAATGGAGGCAGGGGAAGAAAGCACACACCGGAATGTTGCATATGCGACATGGAAACACCGGAGCCAGACTGCAGTGAGAGGCACAGAACAGGAGTGTCGCCCGCGCGACACGGAGACAACGGACACAGGGCTGCAGTACTGGACCACACTGCCTGGATGCTATCCCCAACCGGAGACTACACGAAACAGAGGCAATCCAGGACAGGCAATAATAGGAAGGCCCAACAGGTCGGCACACAGGGCAGGAACGGCAGTCAACCAGAAACAGAGAATGACCGGAACATCAGCAAGCCGGGTCGGTACACAGAGCAGGAACGCCAGCCGGGCCGGGTCTGTAACGGAGCAGGAACGTCAGCCAATCCGAGTTGGTATCAGAGCAGGAACGTCAGCCAGGCCGGGTCTGTACACACGCAGGAGCGTCAGCCAATCCGAGTCGGTAACAGAGCAGGAACGTCAGCCAGGCCGGGTCGGTACACAAGCAGGAACGTCAGCCAATCCGGGTTGGTATCAGAGCAGGAACTTCAGCCAGGCTGGGTCAGGATACAGAGCAGGAACGACAGCAGTAGAATGGTCAGGCAATCCGGGTCATACACTGATATCACACAAGGACTAGAATAACGCTGGCACAGGAACACCACGAAAGGGCAACAAGTAAATGACAGGACCCAGTATTTAAGGATACATACTGGGCGGGCCAATCTCGCAGTAGCCAATGGGAGCAGACTGAGAGTCAGACTGACAGAATGTCGCCCGTATAGCACGGGCACTGTGATACCTCTCCAGTGGAGAAGTTCATTTCCACCATAGAGGCGGTCCCGTTTGCTGTGGCTCACACCAGGGAACTCCAGAGGTTTGTGATCCAGGTGTGCAGGGGTCAGCCGGACCTCCTGAAGATGTCCGTGTCCCTCCCTCTACATGTGGAACCGAGTCTCTAGTGGTGGCTCAACCTCACCAATCTGCTGAAGGGCAAGCCCTTCATGGTGTCCTTCTCGACCACTGTGACGACGGATGCCAGCCTGTCCGGCTGGGGAGAGGTTCTGGGTCATCAGAATGCTCAGGGATGGTGGTCTCCAGTGGAATCTCTCCTTCCCGTCAACGTGTTGGAGCTTCGGGCGAAATTTCATGCCCTTTGCCACTGGATGCGCCAGCTGGGGGACTGCTGGGTCCAGTTCGACAATGCCACGGCAGTGGCTTACCTCAACATGCAAGGCAGAACAAGGAGTCTCAAAGCTTGGTTAGAGGTCAAGGCTATTTGTCCTGGGCAGAATAACATGTTCGTGCCATATCCGCAGTTTACTTTCCCGGAATAGACAATGTCCTGGCAGACTTCCTAGTCGACACACAGTGGACAGCGGAGAGTGGGAACTGCATCAAGAGCGACTTCATTGTTCAGAGGTGGAGTCTTCCATGCATCGACCTGATGGCGACAAGACACAACCTGAAGGTTCCATTCCTAGGCTATTTCCTCTGGCTTACATCTTTCCTCCCATCTCCATGTTGCACAGGGTGATGGGGAAACTGCTACTGGAAGGCTGTCCAGTCATTCTGATTGCTCCATACTGGCAGGCTTGATTTATCCGGAGCTGTGGCGGAGCCCTTCCTGCTCCCTTGCTGTCCAGATCTTCTTCTACAGGGTTACCTGTGGAAGGAGGATGTCCATCGTCTAGCTTTGACGGCTTGGAGATTGAATCCTCAGTACTGAAGAAGAAGGGTTTCTCTTCTGGTGTGGTGGCTACTATGCTTAGTGCCCGCAAACCTGTTTCCTCTAAGGCCTACCATGGAGTCTGGTCTACTTTTTCTCTCTTTGTGTGCTGATAAGGACCTATCTCAGGATTTTGATCTTCCTACGGTCCTAGCTTTCCTATGGGAAGCTGTGGATAAGGACCTCAGTTTGAGTTCCCTTAAGCTTCAGACATCTGTTCTCTCTTTTTTTTTTTCTTTCAGAGGCACATTGCTATTCTTCCTGAGGTCAAGTTTTCTTCCAGGGCGTTGCTCATACTCGTCCTGTTTTTAAGACTCCTGCTCCTCAGTGGGATCTTAATTTGGTTTTGGCCGTCCTTCAGCGTTCTCCCTTTGAGTCCTCGGCTATTATTCCTCTACGCCTGCTGACGTGGAAAATTGCTTTTCTCCTGGCGACGGTGTTTGTTCACTGTGTCGCGGAGTTGCATGCTCTGCATGGACAAGGCAGTGCTGCACACTTCACAGAGTTTCTCCCGAAGGTGGTTTCTGAATTCCACATTAATTAGGAGATTGTGATGCCTTCTTTCTGCCCTGACCCTACCCTTGACAAGGAGAGGGATCTCCACTTGTTAGATGTGGGGCGCTGTCTCAAGTTTTACGTGCATTGCACTGAGTCCATTTGACAGTCAGACGTGCTGTTCATCATTCCTGAGGGTCCCAGGGCAGGGAGACCTGCATCCAAACTGACTATTGCGTCTTGGATTCAGTCCACTATTTGTAAGGCTTATGAACTACGGAAGAAGTATGTTCCCTTTCAGGTCACAGCTCATTCTACTAGATCCATCGGGACATCTTGGGCTTACAAGAATCAGGCCTCAGCTGATCAGTTGTGCAAAGCCGCCACTTGGTCGTCTGTTCACACCTTTTCAAAGCACTACCATGTTGATGTGCTGGCATCGGCTGATGCCAGCTTTGGGAGAAAGATCCTGGAGGCAGTCTTGCCTGTCTAGAATCTTCGTTTCTTTGGTTCTCCTTCACCTTTGAGCCCAGTTGGCTCTAGTTCAGTGTGCTGTGTAACAGTTTTTTTGGGGTATTCTACCCGTGTTTAGTTATCTGATGGTTCATATATGCTCTGGTGACTTTGGGGGTCCTGCACCTGGTCCTTGCCTTACTTCCCACCTCTGGGAAACTCAATGGTTGGACATCCCAAAGTTACCAGTAACCTATACTGGACGACAGAGAAATGAGGATTTTAGTCTTAGCTGTTAAATCCTTTTCTCTTAGTCCATATAGGTTACTGGTCTCCCACCCTGTCAAGAGACCATGCTTGGCTGTCCTGTGGTACAACGTGGGGGTCCTTTCGGGTTCATGCTCACAGGAATCTTCTTTTCATTCTCACTACCTAGTCAATAGTTAGTGTCTCAGATCTTACTGGAGGTGATTGACTAGCTGCAGCTAAGGAGGGAAGGTAGGCTTATCCCAGCATTCACTTCTTCCAGCCTACTTAAAGGGATGGATTGCCTACCCAAAGTTACCAGTAACCTGTATGGACTAAGAAAAGGATTTAACAGGTAAGACTAAAATCCTCTTTTATTGTAGAAAGGGGTGAAATATATTACATGGGAACTTGCATAATTGGTAATCAAGTATGAATCTCAGTGCCTCCACAGCAATATATATTGACAAATGATGTAACAGTCACATAACTTTAAAAAAAGAGTTGTATAGTTTAATACATTGTGATTTCAGTGGTCAGTGTTTTGGCCCCATTCGGCCCGTGCAGTGAAGCCTTTTTAAGCGTCAGACTTGGTGGTGGGGCATGAAAGTGATTACCTTCTCCAAGTGGCTAAGCACTTTTTTAACACATAGTTATTGGTAGATGAGGCAGGGGGCTTCACCTCCTAAGCCAAGTATGGTGCCACAGACATCATTGAAGAGGCATGAGGCTTTTCCCCCTGTTTCTCCTGAGGCAATTGGCTAAGCAGTTGTTTAGCCCCCTGCCTCCTCCTCAACCGGTCAACGTTTCCGGCCACACCCCTTGACAGCGAACCAGAAGCACTCTAAGTGCATATATAACAGTCAATCCATGGAGAACTCTCTTATAATGATAGAAAACTTGCCTGGGTGCCAGTCTCCAAGGTAACGGGATATAATAGCATTGGAAATTAAACACACTCGCAGGACTTTTTATTGAATCAACAAAGTGCTGATTTATTAATTATTGAATCAACAAGAAGTCCTGTGAGTGCGTTTCATTTTCACACACATATATATATATATATATATATATATATATATATATATATATATATATATATATATATATAATATAGATGTATGTGTGTATATGTAGGTAGAGAGAGAGATAGGTATATACAGTCGTGTGAAAAAGAAAGTACACCCTCTTTGAATTTTATGGTTTTACATATCAGGACATAATAACAATCATCTGTTACTTCATGTCTATAAAGCTGAAGTTTTAGCAGTTTCTGGTCTGCAGCATTCAGGTGTGTGTTAACACAATGCCAGTGTGGAAAGACCTCAGCAATGGTCTTAGAGAAGTAATTATTGCTGCCCATCAGTCTGGGAAGGGTTATAAGGCCATCTCCAAACAATTTAAAATCCATCATTCTACAATGAGACAGATTATTCAAAAGTGGAAAATATTCAAGACAGTTGCCAATCTTCCCAGGAGTGGATGTCCCAGCAAATTCACCCCAAGTTCAGACTGTGCAATGCTCAGAGAAATTGCAGAAAACCCAAGAGTTACATCTCAGACTCTACAGGCCTCAGTGTCACAATGTGTACCTTGCAGCCGGCATCAGACTAGCCGGCCGCTTACCTATTTCAGGGACTTGCTTGTCTGGCCACTTCTAAGGAGCCAGTCGCTTCTTGGGCCTCTCCGGTCTCACGCTGCGTCTGCAGGGCAGATCACTTTCGCATCTCCCTTGGAATGTCGAGCAGGCACGCGTCATGGGAGAATCCCATGGTGACGTCACGCGCGGCTTTTGTAGGCATTGGGGGCTTGTTGTGTACGCCACCTCCCCTGCCTTACACTATATAATTCACCCTTACGTGGTGTTCAGTGCAGCAGCTTCTTGTGTCCTGTATCTGATCCTGGTTTGACCCTTTGCTTGGCTTCCATTTGCTCCAGTGTCCTTACTCCTGGCTATAATCTGATTACCCACTCTGATGCTGATCTGTGGCTCTGGCTGACTACCCACTCTGTGTATGACCCCTGGCTATAGTCTGACTATCCACTCTGGTGCAGACCTGTGGCTCTGGCTGACTACCCACTCCGGTGTGCCTTTAGGCAAGTCTGACCACTGATTGGGGTCATGTTTGTGTCGGGGTTACGCAGGGTCCACTCTTGAGTAGTATTCCTGTATCTGTGGAAACTGCTGCTCTAGTCCTGACTCCTGTATCTCTAGGGGATCTCGTTAGGTGTTTTGATTACTCTCCTACCTGTACTACTGTTAAATAAAGGTGGTGTTCGTTATACTGTACCTGTGTATTGTCTCATTTGTACCGCTCCATGACACTCAGTTAAACGATAACAGCATCAGTGGGAGTACATTGTTTTACTCGAAGAACAACAAAGAAAAACATTACTATTCATTTAAGTAGCCTGTTAGCATAGACAAAAGATGCCTGCTCTGGTGCTCCTTTTGTTCACTTTAAGGCTTTTTACCGCAGAAGACAGAACTATATCAGCCCCTAGTCCACCAACAATGCATGTGCAGGAGAGGCATATCTGAGAGCCAGCCCATTTGAGTGGCAGATGAATATTATTAGCTGGCACCCAAGTGGATTGTCCAATCATTGGAGGCTGCAATAATCATTGCAACCTCCACATTGCTTGTGTGAAAGGACTGCCAGTGGCCCCATAGGCCACATTACAGAGCTTTCTTGCTGTAACTTTACTGTGCTTCTGTGTGTACACTGTAGAGATGCAGATTTGGTGCGTTCATGTGATGCAGTAATCCCCTTGTTTAATCAACAACTTTAGATTTTGTGACACTCCTTATAAGATACAGTAATTCCATTAACAGGGTTGTGGAATTTATATCACCCGACGCCTGGAACATGTAGTTCCGGGCTCCGGGCAGGTAAATTTGTCTCATATTTAGTCCTGCTTCGGGCAAGCAGAGCCAGACTGACAGCCCCCCTGTCACGAGAAACACAGAGGATCAGAAGAGTGGAAACTCCAGCAGTGGTAAGCAGTGAAGTGGGATCCTGGTGGTAACATCGCTGCCCTGTTATTTTTCCCGGGTGGGTTGTTACGATAGGGTCTGAGAGGAATCTGCGGCAGTTGGAGCTGTGTGGCGCTTGGTTTACGTTGGCAGGGCCATTCCAATGCAATCCATGCCTAGCTGTACAATGTATAACCGAAATACTACTTTTACACTTAGCTCTCTATTGGTGATAGACTCGCTAGCTCACAGACATCTATGGCTTTGGAGGACTGTAGCTGATTGACAGGGGATGAATGGGGCGTGTCCGCAATGTAGCACAGAGAGATGTAGGAGAGGGTACTAGCAGGTTTTAGAAAGTGGTGATTACGCTGTAGTCATCATTCTCCAGTGGAGGTCTCTAGCAACATGCTAATCGCAGTCAGGTAAAAGATTTATCACTCTGTAGTGCAGTACTGGGCTCTGCAGCAACTTGTTTAGGTGGATAAACTAAAACGCATTTTAAAAAGGCTTGGCAACCTGTGGCCCTTCGGCTGCTATTGGGTTCCTATCATCATTGGCTGTAATTTAGTCCAATAGCTTGACAGTACCAGGCTATACAGTTCTGACTTAGAGCCTCCGCATCTAAGCCAAAAGTGACTAATAAAGGCATCAGTAACCATGTGAGTATCAGAAAGGTGTGCAATGTGTTGTGCACACTCTGCTGTACAGTGCCCTAATAATCACAGGCAGGTATACAACGGTGTTCTGTGTGTGTGTGTGCAGCACATTGCAAAGTACACAGAGCTCTGGTACTTAAAGAGTTAAAATAGTTATTCTATGTATTTTAATGTGATTAAAGTTTACTTAGTGGGTTCTGAGAACTCTGGGCAAGTTACTATTAAATAAGCACTCAATGTCAGCACTGTCCACTCATGGCTTCAGTTTACAAAACTGCTCTTCTGAGGCGTAGGGCGCCAGGTAAGAATTACTTGGATGACAAGAGGGTAATTACAACCAGGGAAGAATAGTTTAGGTTCTTGACATTTATGCAGACCCGCTTCTGTTCTTTCTTGTGCAGTGGTCAAGTATGTAATGTATGCTAAACAGTGTTTGACAGGTGGGCCTCCCAAGTCGTTATATAGTAACCTACACCTTCCAATTTTACCTCACACTGTGCTGACTGGACAGACTATGTGCATACTAATAATATTTGGAATGTAACATTGAGTTGTCATCAACTCCCCCCCCCCCTCCAGTTTAGTAGCAGCTACTTTATTTTTTCTTTATAGTCAGTCCCTTATACACTTCTATTACATTCAGGGTATATTTCCATCATAAGTAACTTGTAAAGTTTCCTGTATGTACACAAGTAATATTATATATTAACCTGCAGTATAGTGTATAACCCTTAGGTACTGTAAGTTGGTCCTCTCTTCAGATGTTCTCTTTAAGGGTCAGTGTGCTGCGTAATAATTGCAAAGCAATGATCAGTCAGTGGTTAAGGATTTCTCATGTGCACCGGTAAGCGAGTTAGTAGCTGGTACTTTGACAGATTCACAATTGCTGTCTGTCTTGTTTGTTACTGAATCACTGCAGCCTTGTTCCACTGTTTGCATTTACCTAACTGGTTCAGTGGACCACTGGACTAGTGCATGGGAATGCAGCCTTTTGTCACTCCAGTTGTTGGCTCATTGCAATTGATGGGACTTGTAGTATCTCACAGCTGGAATATTAAAGGTTGCCTACACTTGGTCTAGTAGATTGTACATTTTGAATCTATTAAAATGACACATATAACATTAAAGCTCAGAGCTTTCAGAATAATCTAAATGCTGCATTAGACATTATTTGGAAAACTAATTTTTGATTTATAGATTATGCTATTTAAGACATTATGTACAGGCACTTTCTGTCTTAACCAAGTATTACCTCAGTTACTGACACTGGTCAGCTGTGCATTGCACACATTCTCTATGACGTCTTAAAGGTTGTGTCATTGAGTGGGGACTTTAATTTATGATTAAGACAAGAAGTGCTTGCGCAATGCCTTTAAAGTGGACCTTTCACCTTGATTCAAGTTTGCATATTTGAAAACGTAATTAAAAACTGCATATGTATTATGTTAGCCAAAACACCATCATACTTTGTAACGCATAGAAGAGAGTGGAGGGAGATAACAGGAAAGGTCTTGGCCACATTGTGGTAAGGCATTAAACGAACGCTACAGGCACCATAACCATTTCAAAACCTTGAAGTGTTATGGTGACTGAAGTCCCTGTGTGCCATCTCCCATTACTCTGTTAAGCCATTTTTGTATGGTTAACAGTCATTCAGGATCCCAGGGCATCCACAGTAACACCTAATAACTGTATGGTGATGACAAGAGTTCTCCACCTTATGCCACACAAGCAATAGCAGACATTGATTGACTGAGAAAGTCAGCTGTGGCTCTCAGCTTATCAATGCCCACTACCCCTGATGTAGAATAAGGTGGAGTGTAATTCTTGTCATCGCCACACAGTCATGAGGGTGTTACTGCGGGTGCCCTGGAACCCTGAATCACTGCTAAACCATACAAAAACAGGGAATCCTAGTACCATAATATCTCAAAGGAACACTATAGCGTTAGCAATAAAAATGTGTATTCCTTACGCTATAGTTACCTGATGGCCGTTTACGTGACCAGCCCCCAACTTCAGGGAGAAATTTAAAAAAAAGTTTTATTTAACTTTTCTCACGCACCCATTATTATTTTGTGTATCAAGATAAGTAGATTGTCATGAGGGACAAGTAGATTGGGCTCCCGTTTTTCCAAACCCCTGATTGACATATATAATTTAGTGGTCTTGTGGCCCTGAATGGATGCCTACACTGCTCTAAAGAATGCAGCTGAAAAGAAAACTTATTATGTTTTCATACTGGCTGTCAGTACATGATGCACACTCTGCAATGCACAACACACCCCTCTGGCATGCAGGGGGTAACGGTATTTGTTTCTTCTAAAACTGTAACCAAAGACATTCATTTTACTACTGGAAATGCAATCCGTTGCATTGCAGTTAAGCTACAATATTTAAAGTGGATATATCGCCTTGAAATATGTTTGTATATTCACTGCATATGCTTTATTATGTTCATAAAAGACCAGCAGATGTAAAGTAACCTTTCAAGTACCAGAGCCCTCTCATCCTCAAAGGGTTAATCATTTTATTTCTATGTGCTTTCTTTGTGTTGTTCTGGAAAGTTAATGACTGACCATATGGTTCTGAACTAAAAAAAAAATTACTATCCAAAATAAGCATATTAATATTTACTAAATTATAAATCTACTAACCTTTTGGTCAACATGATGCATTGTATAAAATGCAAAATAAAACGCACACACAAAAATATCCACCACAGCATTCTTGAATCAATAATTTATTGTGTTACTTAAGCCAGTGTGTCTGTGTTCAAGCATGTCTACTAAAGAACATATTTAGTATATACTAAAGGTGTGTGTATCTATTCCAAAACACTGATCTGCGTTTATGAATCTGCAATTTATTGTGTTACTTACGACTGCTAAGTTGTGGACTTTCCTAATAGGGTTACATGATGTCAAAGCAGTTTTGAATAAAATTAGCATATGCAAATATCATGCATTGTGACAAGTCTTTCAATTTTCAATCAAATATTTTGCCTACTAGCCTGCTTGACATCCTTAACATGAACATTACATTCTGGCTTTTACATTGCTCACACCACAGAAACTGCTCTCACTTGTGGCGCTATATAAATTAACATATTCATTAATTCATCCATTAATTCATTTGCCATTGTTATGATGATTTTAGATTCTACACCAAGTGTGGGTAATTCTCTCTCTCTCTCTCTCTCTCTTCTTTCACACTCACACAGACACAAACTCCATCTCACACAGACACTTCTATACACACACCCATACACTCCCTCTCACATATATACACACAAACTCTGTCTCTCTCATACACACTGCACTCACATACACATATATTTTATATTTCAGCCAACACATTTTTTTCTTTTAGAAATTAAGCATTCAGATAATCTGTATCCCGACCCAGCTTTTCTATTTCACACTGCCCCATTCTGCCCTCTACAGGGTCATTGCAACACAGTTACCTTATCATGTTATGTTGACCACTCCAATGGCACAGCAGGGAAGTGGTGATTATAGAATGCGGGTCTGGTAAGACCCACCAATTTCACTTTTAACAGTAAAAATACACATGTAGATCTGTACAAGTAAATATTTGTTTTATGTTTTTACACCATTAAGGATTCTCAGTTTCTCTTGTAATTTTAACATTTTTATATTGAAAGTTAAACTTGTCACATTTGTCTTATTTTTGAAGCTTTGTGTGGACAGACTGCTCGATACAAGAAGTGCTTCCCTTGAAACAATTAAGATGCAAGTGTACTTTGACATGAACTATACAAGCAGAGGTAATAGTCACACTTCTTATTAATATGCAAATTATGTATACTATACTACACTGAAAGATGTTGAGCAAACTGTGAAATACCAGCTTAGATTATAATGAATTTATAAAGTTCACAACTGATAAACTTCATATTTTCTAAGAATAAAAGTGAAAGGATTGTCTTTCACTCCTGTCCTATTTTATTTTATTTTTTTCATGTTTTAGATTTTAGACACATAATTGATTTGGCTCAATAAAATGTGTCTTTTAGGAAGATATATCATTTATCAAGCTGACAATTATATTGTTTCTGTTCAATATGTCTGAGAAACTATTTGAAGCAGAAGTGGCAATATGTTTTATTTATTCTTTTTATGATGTAGTATCTCCTGACACTTTTCTGTCACTAGCAATTATTGGACACTTAAAGGAACATGCTCAGCAAAAACTTAAAATGATTTATACATCATATGGAGCATTTTTTTAATCAACAAACTGAGAAAATTTTTCTGAGATTAGAACCCCACCAGACCAGTTCACTGAAACTCTTATTTATTTGCTTACCTCAGCCATGCTATACATTGCCCTTATCACAAACAGAGGGGTCAAATTGTCATACATTTATAAAGTGTAACTCTTACTTTGTAACAAAGAAGTGATTTTGAAAGAACTTTCAAATGCATCTATGTTTTATTAGCCATTTTTTATATAAAAAAATAGTTTGATATATTTAGTTTTATTTGTCAGTTTATGCAGATTGCCTAGTACTTCCTGGTAGGGGTGGCAGTTGGAATGGGGAACACTGTAGCAGTGCCTGCCAGATTTCCACTACTGACAAATAAATAAAGCTAAATGTGTCATAAATATTTGTTTTCAAGAAAAAAATGTCCAACATTAATATAGCTTCTTTTGAAAGCTCTTTCAAAATCATCTGATTGCTACAAAGTGACAGTTACACTTTTCATTTTATGTGAAAAAAAAAGATATGTCCACTGAAGAATCAAAACAATTATTCTGTTGTTAAAATCTGAACACTGGAAGCAGACCAGGTCAATGACCAAAATGTAACTTGGTATAAAACGTCCTGTAAAATAATTCCTGAATATTCCCTCACTGTATGGAAGATAAAAAGGACTACTTAAAAAGTTTCAGCAATTTTACCCTGACACTGTTAAAAACAATATCAGTATAATTTGGTTGATGACTCCTGAATTTTAGAAAATAGATTGTAATGGATTTTCATTGGTGTAAAAATTGATCCCTTAGCTACTGCTTGGTAAAAAAAAATGTGTTTTTTTCACTGTAGTACTGTGTATGTTTCATTCTCTTACAAGATCTTTAAAAAGAAGGTGATGGTATGAGACCATACAGGTCTTATAGTAGAAGAGCACAAACCAGTTAAGGCAAAGTCTCTAATTCACAGAATAGAGCAGTCAGCAAAGGAACCCCGTGTGGAATGGACCTACTTGTTCCTCCTCGCTCTCTGGTAGCTTCATCAGGGACCTACAGTCTTACCAATTATGCATGTGAGAATGGTTTGAATACCCTGTTTGCCAGGTATTATCATTGTGATGTATACTCAGCAGGTGTGATTTCCAGATTTCTATGGGTTATAGTAATCATTGGGCAGACCTACTTACAGTGCCACCCCTGTTAGTTTCAGGCTGATTTTCATTTGCAAACTTTTCTTTGCACATGTGACAAGCCAAACAGAAATGTGGAAATATATAATATAGATCAAATTATAGATCCATTAATAAAATATCAGTTTATGGTGTTTCTGGCTATAGATCAGAGGTACCAATGTAAATGATCTGTATCTAATTTACAGGTCATATTACATGACGTGCAGGTGAGCTGCTTTTCAAAACATCAGGGAGATTGTGGTTAGTGGCACCCGTGTGTAGTTAATGTATTCCCATGGCATAAATGTGTTGAGGAGACAACTATTAAAGTGGACCTGCCAGCTCACTCAGTTTGCCTTGCAGAGTGTGGCTGTTTCATGTGTTTAAATGAATCCGCTAATCAGTGGCCTGTCCTCTGTTTACCTGTATCAGCTCGCACTCTGAAGACCCACCACTGCAGGCATGGGAGTTTGGCATAACCCTTTGAGAACCACAGGATGGTGCAACACATTGCAGAAAAAATTGTTTACACATCCCTGTGGCATTCAAAGGATTAAGGAAGGGGTGCTTCTGTTATGGTGCTGAAGTCTGTGAATGCACACCCTATGCTCCCCTATTTGTCCTTCCCAACACATTGCCAGCTTTCTGCCAACATCATATACCACTCCCCTTGATACCTAATTCTTAGTAATATGACGAAGTGTATCATATTCTCCAAACTAAGTGATCTCCATACATTGCCAGAAACACTTTGCCATTACATTGACCTTAAGTGGATCTCCCATCTGGTGTTTTTATACATATGGCACAATTTTCCTAACTCTGTTATGGTTCATTGCCCTTGATTATACAACCCACCTTGTGATGTCTACTCTGGTAGAAGATAAATTGATATTACTCCTTCCACAAGTGCAGTCAGACAAAGCTATATTTAACTCATTGATGCTAAAGATATCCCCTACACATTGCTTTGCAGTGTATTAAAGACATCCTTTTTTCATTCAATCTGAATAAAGGACAGACTATAGCTGCAGACTTCCAGAATGATCCCCTTTGTGCATGGTTATGTTGATCAAAGTGGGTGGGATGTTGACATGATTTTGTATTTTAAAGTGTGTATTGATGGTGTATTGGAAGGAGACATAAACTAAATAGTGTCTCAAATGCATGTGTGCAGCTAAAATTGGCTACAGACTTCCAGTGCATAAACTCTGTATCCTCAACTCCCGTATAAAGGACTACTACCAATGAAAGTTTTTCAGTTTTCTGTTAAACAAACTAATAGCCACTTACTCCTATCACTATAGTCTCTGCTTAAAGGGATAGTAATACTTCGTTTTAACTTTATTTTATTTTGTAGGCATTAAAAAAACATGAAGAACTATATAAGTCTTATTTCCCAAACCTTTATGGTTTGAGACATTCACAAGCAAAATTTCCCCTCCCGCCCCTTTTACCTAGTGTAAGCCATCTCTTCTCAGATGTGGAATCTGGTTGTAAGACCAGACAGATAACAGCAGGCGACAAGCTTCTTCATTGAGAACAATGAAAGTCCTGCCCCCCTTGACAAGTTTTTCAGGTTTTTCCCTTATCTTAATTGAAGATTGTCCCTCTCTGCAGTCTACCTGGGCACCTCCCTTCTGATCTGGCTGAACAGTGTTAAATCAGTAAAAGGGGCGGGAGGGGGAGACTTTGTAATTGAATTACTCTTGAACTACAACTCTGACAGAATTTAAATAACCCTCTCCAAAGTCCAAATACTATGATGATTAATTAGAGCTGCTTTTATTATGAAACATTACTGTCCCTTTAATCCATTGTACTAATTGTGTTCATTATAACTACTTAAAAGGTCTACTTTCTAAAAATATATTTTTTCTCTTTGCTGCAATGCAGATAAAAATTGCTGTCTGGGAATGAGGCAAGATAACCTGCTGCATTGGGCATAGAGCCACAGAGCTGCCCTGAGGCCTTAATGCAATGACCATACTTTCTTTACCCCAGTCATATTGGAAGAGCTTCTAACCTACTTCCATAACATGTCACATTTAACTGACCTTTTTGAAATATTTAAAAGCGAACACTCGTTCATGCAGTTATTTTGGACCTTTTTTCCTGGGGTAAAGTAAGAAAAAGTGAATTGTAATTCTTAATGAAAATTGCCATATTATAAACATTGATTTTGTTGTCCATAATAAACTTGATTTTGTGGCATTCTCACAGACAGAAACACAAATCTGTAACACAGGTATATGTGTCTGGGTGTGTGAAACACCCATACAGTCATGCAAAGAGAAGTAGGGAAATAACACAGCACTTCTCACGGTAAACACTATTTCTCTGTTGTCCAATATAGCTTACAGGTACCATGGGGAGGCCACAGCTCCTCCCAGCAGGCTGGAACAATTCAAGAAATGCAGGGTGGAGCCTCCCCCTCCTCCATACATGCCAGGATACCTAGCCACTCCCCTCTCCCAGATAAGATTTGTTCCATCACCTAGTAGGAAGGCTGAGAACAGGTCTGCTTAGTTTTTAGTTATTTTATTATTTTTTCTTTGATATGGGGTGTCAGAATTCCCCCATTTGGCGTATTACCATTACTGGCTTCCCCTGGAGGATTGCCCAGTTAACAGGTGCTGTCTGTAGACCCTTGCAGCCCTGGGAGAGAACCATGCAATACATGTCTCTCTCAGGCTTCTTCCCTTCCAATAGTAATCTGAAGTAAGAAGACCTGCAAAAAAAGTGAGCAACCCTTTGAGTGCCATGGTCCACTTGTCCCACTGTTCCCCTCTGCACAGGGGTCGTACTGGAGTTCTTCATACTCCTTCACTCATGTTGAGTACTTTATATTTCTGTTCCTGGGGTCTTTGGAGCATATTGGGCTGTTTGGTAGTTATTAACCCCTTCCTTGCCATGATTGCTGAGTTGGGGGGTTTATTTTCCTAATTTCCCTTTGGGTTAATGTGTTTTCTATCTTTATTAGGTTTCTGTGTGTGTTTTGGCACTTTTCAGACATTTTCTATTTTTTACGTTTTATTTTAATTCTGCGTCTTTAAGAGAGCTTTACTGCATAGCCGTAATGCTCCATTGACTCCTATGTGACAGACTGCCTTGGGACAAATCTCTGTAACCGCTCCACATACTGAGGAGGAGTCATTTGAGGAGTCTGAAGATGTTGTGTGTTCAGAAGGGGCTTCTTCTCCGTTTCCTGGCTACCTCTTTGAGGCTGACCCTGAGCCCTCTGCTGATGGTCTCATTAAGGCGGTTTTATCTACCCTTGCTGTTAACCCTGTAGAGTCTCAGTCAACTTCTGATGTCTTTTCCAGATGCAAGAAGTCCTGTACTGTATTTCTGACTAATCCCACGATGGATCAAATTATTCTGGATGAGTGGAAGACTCCTGACAAGCATCTCAGTCTTTCTATGATATTCTCTAAGCTGTACCCCTTTGCTGATGCTGCTTTGGCTCAGTGGGCTACACCTCCTCAGGTGGATTCCCCTGTTTCTAAGCTCTCAAAATCTACTGCCTTGCCTGTTACGGATGCTCCGGTGCTCAAAGATCTGACAGATAGGAAGCTGGAGGCTATCCTTAAGGCTATCTTTACTGCGTCCTTGAGGCCTACCTTGGCTTCCGCATGGGTTAATAGAGCCATTGCTGTTTGGACTGAACAGCTTAAAGATGCTGTCTGCAAAGGTTCCCCAATAGAGGACATTTTCCCATTTTGGCTAATATTTCTGAGGTTCAGCACTAAATTACTGATGCCCTGTTTTATGCCATTAGGTGTGAGACTAAGACCTCCGCCTTCTCTGTGGGTGCCAGGCGTACGCCATGGCTTAAAATTTGGACTGCTGACCTGATTTCTAAAAAAATCACTGGTCTCTCTTCCTTTTCAGGGTACATCCCTCTTTGGTCCTGAACTGAAGAACATTATCAGTGAAACCACTGGGGGTAAGAACACTTTGTTGCCTCAGGTTCCTTAACACAATCCTCAGGTGAGGAAACATCGTTCCTTTTGTTCTCGCCAAAGCAAGACGCAAAGGCCGAACCTGGTGCCACCTCAAGCCAACATCCCGCGTTCCGCCACCAAGTCCATGCAGCAGTGGAGGGCCAAACACACCTCCACCAAACCCAAATCCACCAAACCTACTTCGGCATGACTCACCAAACCCTGGTCCACAAACACTGTGGGTGGTCGCCTGCATTATTTTTTGAGTACATGGTCAGGCTCTGTTGCAGATCAGTAGGTATTACAGGTGGTTTCAGGAAGTTACAGGATTCCCTTCACATCCCTACCTCCCTTCAGATTCTTCCCTTCTTGCTCCCCTCAGGACAGGAAAAGCTCAGTTTTTTTAATGGGGAGGTTCGGGCTCTCTTGGACAAGGGAGTCCTAGCTCCGGTACCTCTGCCAGAGAGAGGTTTCTGTTTTTATGCCAACCTCTTTGTTGTTCCCAAGAAGGATGGTGGCTGCCTCCTATCTTGGATCTCAAGGATCTCAATTCATTTGTGGTTAGTACTCACTACAAGATAGAGTCCTTGCTGTCTGAGATCGCAGCAATGTGTCCAGGGGAATTTCTGGCGTCTTTGAATCTGCTGGATTCCTACCTGCACATTCCAAATCATCTGGACAGGCAGAGGTAGCTCAGGTTCTCTTGTGACCTGGGGCACTTCCAGTTCACCACCCTACCCTTTGGGCTCACCACGGCTCCTCGGGTGTTCGCCTGGGTCTTTGGGGCTCTGATTGCCTTCCTGCACACCAAGGGGATTCATGTAACTCCATACATGGACGACCTTCTCATGAAGGCTCTCTCCAAGGATCTTCCGGACCGTCAAGTCCAAGACTGTGCGCAGATCCTCCTCCAACATGGATGGATCCTGAATATGGACAAGTCTTCTCCGGTCCCTTTTCAGGACCTGGTTTTCCTTGGTCTCTGGTTCGACACTCGTCAGGGCATGTTTTTCTGATGGAGGACTCTGTTTAACAGATCAGGTCCAAGGTGTCTCATGCTCTGGAGTGGACTTCTGCTCCAGCAAGGATATTTTCCACACTGGTGGGCAAGACTATTTCTACCATGGAGGCTGCGCCGTACTCCATGGCTCACACCAGGGAGCTTCAGAGGTTTGTAATCCGAGTTTGCCAGGGGGATCCGGCCCCTCTGGATCATCCTGTCTCTCTTCCCCCCAGAGGTGAAGCTAGACCTCTGCTGTTGCTCGAACTGCTCCAGCCTTAGGAAAGGGAGACCCTTTTGTGATTCTGTACTGGACCATTCTATGATAGATGCCAGCCTATTTGGCTGGGGAGCCATCCTAGGTCACCTGGGAGTTCAGGATCTTTGGTCAGCATCTTGGAGCTCCATGCTCTAGGGTACTGGTCCTCTCATCTGAGGGGATGCCCAGTCCATGTCCAGTAAGACAACATGCCAGCCTTCGCTTACATCAACAAGTAAAGAGGCACCAGAAGCACAGCTGATTGGGTAGAGGTAAAGGCAATTTTAGCCTAGGCAGAGGTGCATGATCCTGCCATCTCCGCCGTGGACATTTCAGGCATAGAAAACCTCTTGGTAGATTTTCTTAGTCAGCAAACAGTGGACCTCGGGGAGTGGGAACTCCATCCGGAGGTTTTCGACCTGTTGGTGCATGGGGTCTTCCTTGGATAGACCTGATGGCGATTTCATCTGGCCTACATTTTTCCTCCACTTCCTCTCCTCCCCTGGGTGTTGAGGAAGATTTGGATGGAATGTGGGTCAGTCATTCTGATTGCACCTTATTGAACCAGACAGCCTTGGTTTCCAGAATTGCTGGCACTTCCTGCCCAGGGTCCGTTTACTCTGCCACGTAGACCGGATCTCCTCCTCCAGGGTTCCCTCTGGAGAGAGGATGTGGACAGTCTGGCTTTGACGGCTTGGCTGTTGAAGCCTCTATCTTGTGGAGGGAGGGCTTTTCTCCTGAGGTGATCTCGGCCATGATTCAAGCCAGGAAGCCGGTCTCTTCTAAGGCATACCACAGGGTTTGGTCTACTTTTTCATTCTTGGTGTGTGGATATGATCTATCCTCACAGGAGTTCGACCTTCCGTCCATCTTATCCTTTTTTACAGGATGGTGTAAACAAGGGCTTTAGCCTTAGCTCCTTGCAGGTCAAACCTCAGCTCTTTGTGTCTTTTACCAGAGCTGCATTGCCATGTTGCCGGATGTTCAGATCTTCTTTCAGGGTGTCACTCATGCTTTCCCTGCCTTCAAGGCTCCCACTCCTCAGGGGGACCTTAATCTTGTCTTTGGAGTCTTGCAGTGCCTCCTTTTGAGTCCTTGGCTACCATTCCTCTATGTTTTGTGATGTGGAAGATGGCTTTTCTTTTGGCTGTGGTCTCTGTACACAGACTTGCTGAGTTGAAGGCTTTCCTGGTGTTTCAGAAGGATAAGGCTGTTCTCCGCACCTCCCAGGAATTTATTCCTAGGGCGGTATCTGAGTTCCACAGAATAAGGAGATTGTTGTGCCTTTCTTTTGTCCTGACCCTAAATCTGACACGGAGTGGGATCTCCACTTGTTGGATGTAGTGCGTTGCCTCAAGTTCTAATTGCTCTGTACTGAGTCCGTTCGTAAGACAGATGCTTTGTTTGTCATCCCTGAGGGTCCCAGGGCTGGTTTGTCGGCGTCCAAGGTGACTATTGCATCATGGATTAAGTCTACCATCCTCAAGGTTTATGAGCTCAGAGGGAAACCAGTTCCCTTCTGCATTGCAACACACTCCACCAGGTCTGTTGGTGCCTCCTGGGCCTACAAGAATCAGGCCTCTCCTGAACAGTTGTTCAAGGTGGGCAATTTGTTATCTGGGCTGTTCCTTGTCCTGGATAGTCCATGGGACCTCTGGTATCATGGGGGACAGGCTCTTGGCCCTTTCCTTCTCTTCCGACCCATGGTAGGTCAATGTTGGTACATCCCCATGGTACCTGTAAGCTATATTGAATGACAGAGGAAAGAGGATTTTAGTCTTACCTGTTAAATCCTTTTCTCTTAGTCCATATAGCTTACAGGTCTCCCACCCAGTAAGGAGACCATGCTTGGTTTCCTGTGGCTGGACATGGGAGTCCGATTGGATCCATGTTCACAGGAGTTTTCCTCCTCTTATTCTCACTATCCAGCTTAGTAGGTTTATTGTCTCAAATATGTCTGTGAGAGGGGAGTGGCTAGGTAGCCTGTATGGAGGAGGAGGAGGCTCCACCCTGCAGTTCTTGAAGAATTGTTCCAGCCTACTGCTCCCCATGGTACCTGTAAGCTATATGAACTAAGAGACAAGATTTAAAAGGTAAGGCTAAAATCATCTTATATTGATGTTGAAAAAGGCATATTACCCACCAGTAATAATCACAATCTAGTATAAGCATAGAAATATGTAGGACATATGCAAAGAGGAAGGAGCGTTCTCCCACAGAGATGCTGGTCTATTAAGAAGCACTAGAATAATTCTGGAGTACATCAGCTGCACAGATGAAATGAACATTCTCCAAAGTCCCACTGATTAACCTTTTGAGGGCCAGAGAGGTGCAGAATGCAACTCTTTGCAATGCACTGAAAGCTCCATTTAAATCCATTTGCATCAGTTCTTCTAGTACATCAGCCTCAAAGTATGTCAATTTCCATAGCATAATAATATGTTTATTCTTAAGAGTAATTCTTATTAAATATGTTTCTCTGTCGTCCAATATAGGTTACTGGTAACTTTGGGGTAGGTGACCGGCCCTTTAAGTAGGCAGGAACAATTCTTTAAGAGAATGCTGGGTGGAGCCTCCCTCCTCTCCTTAGCTGTATCTAGCCACTTCCTCTCCAGAAAGATTTGTTCCTTGATGAAGATACAAGGCAAGAAAACAGTTCTGCTATAGTTTTAGCTTATTTTTTGTTTTCTGTTAGATATGGAATACTACCATTAGACGGATTACCATTACTGACATTCCCTAGTAGATAGCTCAGTTTCCAGGTGCTATGGTGGACCTCTTAGCCCTGGGGGGGGGGATCTTGTTTGGCAAGTTCTTTCCCTAGGAGTTGCCCACTGAGGCTTCTTCTTTACACATGGTAATCTGAAGACAGAAGACCTGCTGAAAAGGCGAGCGACCGTTTGAGTGCTGGGGTCCACTTGTTTCACGCTTCCTCTCCGCACAGAGGTCTCCTTTGGAGTTCCTAATACATACTCCTGCACTCATTGGGTTTGCCTGTATGTCTGTTGGGGGTTGGGAGCAGTGTTTCTGTGGTAAATGTAACCCTTTGTCTGCCAAATTGCATCTTTTTTTTGGGGGGGGGGCTTCACACTTTTCCCTTCAGGATATGGTGTTTATTTGACTTTTAACTTGTTCTGTGGTGTTTTTACAACTTTTTTTATTTTACTGTAAAATTTTGCAAATTTGAGTTCCGCCACGCTCCATTCATGCTTTTTTCACCTCTATGGGACTTTAAAGTTTGGGATATATCTCTGCAACCGCTCAATGTAGCAACTTCAGAGACGGCTCATTTTGTTTGTCTGCCCTTGGTTTATCATCTGGTCAATGTTCTGTGCACTTTGGGGGACTCAAGGGGCTTCAGGCACTGTGAGGGTACTTTTTTGGGGAAAACTACAATTCCCATGAGCGCTTGTTTCGCGTGTTTGTTTCTTATTGGCTCCCATCACTGCAGCCATTTTCTGCTTTCCCTTCAGGAGTATCCTACACAAGGCTTGGACTCTCCTTCTCTCCTCAGCAGATTAACCCTTCACCTGCCAGATATGTGCAAATTAGCGATTTCTGGGGTGAACTTTTAATCTTACACACTGTATTGGGTTGTTTCCTTATACTTGGGATGTTTTGACACTGTGAGGATGTCAACTCCATTGGAGCTTGGGCTAGACCTAGGACTAAGGATACTGGGGTGTCTGTATCCCCCATTGCACACTTCTCCTCATGTCAATCACAGTTACCTAGAGAATACTCAGGTCATTTATGCCCAGCATGTGCTGTTGTCCCTATGTCTCCCCCAGGGACCTCCAGCCATGCACAAGAGCCAGTTTGGATCCAAGAGTTTAAGGCCACTACTAGAGACCTAAGGTCTACCTTACAGCTCCTTCCATCCCGATTGCAGGGGGTCTTCCAGTCTTGGCAGCCCCCTACTCCTATCAGGTCTTCCCTACCAAAACCGCAGGGCGTACCTGATGTATCTGACTCCTCTGAAGAGGAAATACTGGTGGATTCTGATGAGGGGCAGTGTTCTGCAGTGGTTTCTTCCCAATTCTTTGGGGACCCCTTTGAGGCTGACCCTGATCCCTCTGCTGAGGGCCTGATCATGAAGGTGTTAAACACACTAAACATTCCCTTGGTTCCAGGGGCTCCTGTGGGTCCCTCTGATGTGTTCCAGGAGCCTAAGAAGCAGTCTACTTGTTTTCCACCTAACCCCACTCTTGACCGTCTTGTGTTTGACGAGTGGAAAGCTCCTGACAAGAAGCTTTCTGTTTCTAAGAAGTTTGCTAAGTTGTATCCCTTTTCTGAAGCGGCATTAGCTCAGTAGGCTCATCCACCCAAGGTGGACGCTCCAGTCTCTAGGCTTTCTAAGTCCACTGCTTTGCCTGTGGCAGATGCCTCTGTCCTCAAGGACTGGACTGACAGGAAGCTTGAGACATCCCTGAAGACCACCTTTGCTACAGCTGGTACTTTCTTGATCCCGGCATTCGCCACTGCTTGGGTGAACTGGGCCATTGCAGTTTGGACTGAGCAGCTGACTGTGGCTGTCCGTCAGAGAGCTCCTACTGCTGGTGCAGCTCCTTGCCAACATCTTGCCATCCGCTTGGTGGTTAGAGTTTCTACCACGTCCTGATGGGCTCTTTGGCTCAAGATCTGGTCTGCAGACACTACCTCTAAGAAAGCCTTGCTTTCCTTACGTTTTCAGGGTACTTCTCTGTTTGGGCCATAGCTTAGAGACCTCATTAGTGAGGCCACAGGGGGTAAGAGTACCTTGCTGCCTTTAGTGCCTAGGAAGAAGCTTCCAGCTGTCACGGTATTCCGGCAAAGAAGGACAGACACAAAGAATATATAAATATAACCGATATACCAAAAAAGCAAAAAATCTGCACAACCGAAATAGCCAAATAAGTGGAAGACTAAAACCACCAGATCAATACTGATAGTACATGTATGATACAGTAAAATCCAAATAAAAATTAAGCTAAAAATAAAAATTTTAATTGAAAATGTGAAAGAAAATAAAAAAAATGGAAAAAATTGTAATAAAAAGTTATATTAACAATATATGAACTGAGTCATTAGTTAAATGACTGGATACATAATAAATAAGTATGAACGAAGAGCAGAAATAAATAAATGAAAATGATGAGATGATGTAATTAATAAATTAACAGTTCAGTCCATATGTATTGGTAAATCAAAGACCGTTAGATGGAAATGGTGAGGACAATGACTTGGCTTAGAGATGGATGAATAGAATGAAATGAGGATGGAGTTGTCCACCATACTCAAGTTAGTATGTGGAATAACACAATTGTCCTGTTGCAGCTCTATAGAATGGTGTCCTTGGGCACCCCGAAGGGTAAATGCAGTTCTGTGACTATGGAATGCAACAAACTAAATTTGCACATAAAACATCAATGAAAAATTAAACCAACCACACTTCTCACATTGCACTTATTAAATGCCCACCTTGGGCTTTAAACATCTCAGGGGTCCCAACCTCTTAACTGCCACAATACTGTGCTTTTTAAGTCCGGATACTGCTGTTTCTTTGAGTTCCGATTGCTGCTTTGTATTATGAAATACCTTTGCTCCTCTGATGGTAAGGTATTGAGGGGAGTTTAAAGCTCTTAATCCGCAAAATCAAAGTTCAGTTTCTGGTGCTATGTGTGGCTCGATGGACTGAGCCACGTGGATCGGTGGAACACTACAGTAGCACTTGAAGAAAGCAGCCGGTCACATGCAGCCAGAGTGGAGAGTTCTCACAGGTGGTGGGGAGGGACCCGGCACTGTGAGGGGAGTGATGGGGGAGGAGACTGAGTGACCCAACACGTATTGTGGATTCACAGATCCACTTCCTCAGGGAAAAAGGATGGACTATGTCCTCTAAGGGATATTTATAGGTCCTGTAACAGTTAATGCCATATCCGTAGTTCATATTCCCGGCGTAGACAACGTGCTGGCAGACTTCCTAAGTCGACACACAGTGGACAGCGGAGAGTGGGAACTGAATCAAGAAATGTTCAACCTCATTATTCAGAAGTGGGGACATCCTTGCATCTATCTGATGGCGATGACGCACAATTGGAAGGTTCCATTGTTCTGCTCTCACTGGAGGGACCCTCTAGCTCTGGCGGTGGATGCCATGTCAATCCTGAGGCACTTCCCTCTGGCGTACATCTTTCCTCCCATTCCAATGCTACACAGGGTGTTACGGAAACTGCGTCTGGAGGGCTCTCCAGTCGTTCTGATTGCTCCGTGCTGGCCTCATCAGACTTGGTTTCCGGAGCTCCTGGATCTGTCCATGGCGGAGCCCTTTTGGCTTCCCCGCCGTCCGGATCTCCTTCTGCAGGGGTACCTGTGGAAGGAGGATGTGGACCGTCTGGGTTTGACGGCATGGAAATTGAATCCTCAGTACTGATGAAGGGGTTCTCTTCTGGTGTGGTGGCCACTATGCTTAGTGCCCGTGTTGATGTGCTGGCGTCTGCCGATGTCAGCTTGGGACAGAAGATCCTAGAGGCGGTTTTGCCTGTCTAAGGTTCTCCTTTCATCTCTTCAGTGCTCCTTCACTTTTGAGCCCAGCTGGCTCGAGTTTTGTGTGCTGTGCTACATTCCTGGTGTGGTTATGCACCGGTTTTGTGTCCATTGACACTTCATTGTTATTGTTGGGCTGTCTATGATCTGATGGTTCATATAGGCTCTGGTGACTGTTTGGGGGCTCTGCGCCTGGTCCTTGCCTTACTTCCCACCTCTGGGAAACTCAATGGTTAGACATCCCAAAGTTACCAGTAACCTATATTGGATGACAGAGAAAAGAGGATTTTAGTCTTACCTGTTAAATCCTTTTCTCTTAGTCCATATAGGTTACTGGTCTCCCACCCTGTCAAGGGACCATGCTTGCCTCTCTTGTGACTGAAAGTGGGAGTCCTTTCGGGTTTATGCTCATAGGAGTCTTCTTTTCCCTTCTTACTACCTAGTCGCTAGTTAGTGTCTCAAATCTTTATGGAGAGGAAGTGGCTAGATGCAGCTAAGGAGAGGAGGTAGGCTCCACCCAGCATTATCTTCAAGAATTGTTCCTGCCTACTTAAAGGGGGGGTCGCCTACCCCAAAGTTACCAGTAACCTATATGGACTAAGAGAAAAGGATTTAACAGGTAAGACTAAAATCCTCTTTTAGATGTGTTTTATGATTTCATAGGACGAGGTAAATGTTACCCATTGACAAGTCAATGAAATTCCCTGGAATTTGTTTTCCTTGTATGTAGGTGAGTTTGTGGATGAGCATCATCGTGTTCTAGAATCAAGACTTGCCCCAGTATGCAGAGAAATTACTGACAGTCGGGCACGCACAGCAGAGGAGCTAGAAAGCCTGTATCGCAAAATTGTCAGCTACGTGTTGCTGCGCTCTGGACTTGGGTCTCCTACTGACATCAAGGTCGTTAGAGAAGCCACAGGTCAGATGTTTTGCCTGCTTGTTGTATGTTGTGCTAAGGATAGTTAGTAGATTTGCTTTTTTTTTTTGTAAGAGGTAAATAGTGAATAGATTTGTAAATAGGTTGCCACATCTGTTCCCTTTGATTTACTTATTTAACCCTTTAAGGACCAGATGGGTGCTCAACGCACTGTAAAACAATTAATTGTGCTGCACTGGTCCTTAAAGGGTTAAGACAGATGGAGGATCAAATCACTGTCTCACTCCACTTCAGACTTTGCTTGCTTTTGGGTTTTTTTTTTTTTTTTTCAATTTTTTTTTTGTATGAGTTTGAATGTATTTTATGAATAAAATGGGGGAGTAGTAATATCGGTACTTGAACCTCCGTAAATAACTTATTACAAGCTACACTGAAAAGGATGTTGCTTGTAAGTGCTACATGGCTGTATAGTTAAAGGGGAACTACCACCCCGCAAAAACTTTACATTAATTAAGTCTTCATCTGGCGACTAGCTGCTTAGCCGGCTCCAAAATGGACTGACAGCGCAGGCGCACGGACGTCACTATGACAAGATATCCGTGCTTCCTGCTACTGTGGGCCTCCGAAAAACTCGAAAATCTTTGAAACCAGGTAATATTTCTGGCGACTAGCGCTACTAAGCAGCTAGTCGCCAGAGGAAGACTTAATTAATGTAAAGTTTTTGCGGGGTGGTAGTTCCCCTTTAAGCAAGTTTATGATTAGAATTTAGGGATCTAGAATCAAATAGATTTCTACAGATGCTTCATAATGTATGGATATAACCCAATTTAATTTTGACTGTTGATGTACCTTTAAGGGACAGATTCTGGAAAGAGAGCGGGAAGCAGGGCAGGGGAGGTGGGAGGCTTGGAAGGGTCGGGGTAAGAACACTGGCAAAGGGGGAAGAGAGGCTTAAGGAGTAAGAGAGCCTGGGAAACTAACAGACAGGACAGAAAATGGGTTGGACAAAGGGATATATGGGAGCTGGAAGGTAAGTGTGTGTGTTGAGAAGAAAACTTGGCAAGAGGGACTGCAAATAGATTGACTGGTAAAAGGAGACTGTAAAAAGGGTGGAAGAAGATGTGAAAGGGTGGGAAAAGCTGTAAACGTGGGTTAGGACCAGGGCCAGAATAAGATCTCAGATAGCCCTAGGCAAAGGCACCCAGCGAGCCCTTAGCCCCACTTATGGCTATACACCCCATTCCGCACATTACACCAGCCCTACCCATGTTTGCTTGGCTGGTGACCATAAACAAGGAAAATTGGGATTGAGGGTGTGGTCAGCACAGCTAAGGTGCTCCTCATAACTTTGCACTCAAGGCACTTGACTACAATGTGAAATCTGGCATTCAGGATGGGGAAAAGCTTTAATCCTGTGATAGCCAAAGAGATATGTGCAATGTTGGATTCCCCTCTGGCATGCAAAGGGTTAAAAGGGGGGGACTGAAGTTGTGAAGGAGGCATAATATGGGTGGGGTGGCAAGCCGCACATAACGAAGTACTGAAAAAAAAACAAAAAAAAAAAAACAGCATGCAATAGAATCCAGCCCAGGGTCTTAGTCTGTTCGCTATACTAAGTTTATCATTGATTTTTTGCTCCAGTTTGATTTACATTTGTATTCCTTTGCATCTACAAATGTCACCATAGACTCAATGGCAAGCTGTTAGATAAAACCAGTATTGAGAGCCATAGTCTATGACAAACGTTCTACCATAGAGTGCATTATAAAAACACATTTGCCTTTTGGGCCCTGCTTGGTACTGTTTGATTAAAAGTGTTTGAATGAAAAATCATGCAAGAGTGGGAGTACTTTTGTTTTACTCAGCAGGAAAAACACTATTACATTTTTTTAGATTTGCCCCGATAGGGGATAAAGGGACCATGGGGTAATTATTCCTTCCACTTCTCTGCCCTGTTTTACCCCTCAAACACTGCCTACTAATCAGATTAGTAAAGCAAAGTAAGGTAAGGTTACCAGTTTTTTGAGTACAAATGATAGGACTGATGTTCTCCTTGAAACCTATGTTTTTTATATTTATTTGCTGACACAGGAGACATACAGTCAAACTGCATCTTCTAGTTTCCTTTCATTGTGGGACAACTCTGCCAGCACCCCTTTTCTCCATTCCTGATGGGACAGGATGTGTGTAGGGACTGGGCCTAGTATATATTTCACCTGTACAGGATGGGCTGACCTGGTGCATATATCCGCAGCTTACATATCTTCACTTTGACATTGGAGCTGATGACCTGAACACCAATAGGGTGGTTTCCTAAGCAACTGCCATGATCAGAGCAGAGTGATTCATATCCGCTTGTGACCCTGTATTCCACAGGGTAACATGTGAGGGAGCGTAGTTCTCTTAAGTTTTGGAATCCTATCGTATGTATCTTTTGCAGGATTGTGATTAGCTGCCATGTTCTATAACACAGGGGACCTTTGGTCACATTGGTGGTGGGGGGCTCATAACTTTCACCTATGCCGTCAGTCCTTGCAGCCATGTTTTTAGACCCTATCAGTCTGGGTACTGACATGGGGAGTTTTCTTATGCTGGTGCCTCCAATCCGCTGAGGGCAAGAGGGACCTCTTGCCCTCCATCTCTTTTCTAGCTTCACAGCTGTTTTAGAATGTTATGCTCTAGACTGCTGAATCATTTGCAGCAGTTTGTAGCCATATGTGTATGTACTCTGTTCTGTAACTTGAACCTAGGCTTAATTATTGCCTACATGTATAGTGCTATCATTAGAGAATTTACTTTTTACACATGTTCCAGTTGCATGACCTAAATTCCTGGGAGCCAGTCTAATAATTGTTTAGCTTGTTTAGTTTCTGCTTCTGCTACACCTACTTCTCCTGCCCAACCTTCTCTACAGACAATTCATTTTTCACCACCACTACCACAAAACTTGAATGGGCTAGGCACCTGTCACATTCAGTTTCAAGCTTGCCTTAAGATTCTTCAGCAGAGTAAGTTGACTCCAGCGGCAAAGCCTAACAGTCCTTCCTATCTGTCTCGAAAAGTGGACATCATGGATGGGGTTGATTGCAACAGAACTGACTACCTGATTAAGGCAATTCTGGAGATGCTTATTTTCTTTCATACCTTTGCAAGTGAAAGATTCTTCTCAAAACTTAAATGCAAGAAGAAAGTTACTACAGTGTTCCCAGCCTAGGAACAGTTCAAGCAAATTGTCTTGGATGAGTGGAAATTACCTGAAAAAGTAGTCTCATATCTATCAATTTCCCAAAGATTGTGTGGATTAGTGGACAGATCCTCCTTCTTTAACCCTCCTATCTTACGGCTTTCAAATAGTACCACTAAACCAGTGGTGGATGTGGGGGTCTTAAAGGACCATAGTTTTCAAAGTCAGTCTGACACTGAAACCGCTATGGCTTAAATAAACAGAGTAAAACGAGGAACAAGGCTGTATGGTCCTACGTTGATCCTATATTGGGCATAATTATATGTAGAGAGTGGGGAAGGTGTTAGATCCAGATAAATAAGGCAGGGCATTGTTGAAGCCATCTCCACCCATTGTTGTTGCCCAAACATGGATCTCATGGAGTCTTGTCACATCACCAAACTTCAAGTCTATTGCTCAAAAACAGAATATCCCATAACCTC
The DNA here is from genome assembly GCA_037306005.1 of Rhinophrynus dorsalis. Classification (NCBI taxonomy): domain Eukaryota; kingdom Metazoa; phylum Chordata; class Amphibia; order Anura; family Rhinophrynidae; genus Rhinophrynus; species Rhinophrynus dorsalis. The sequence continues at coordinate 311,758,241 of CM074720.1, read as the reverse complement.
GGCTGTATCTGTTTTCTCCTCTGGAAATGGCTTCCAGAGTGCTTACTAAGTTCTCTCTTTGAATTCTCAGTCTTATTGGCCTCATTAATTCAAAGCACCATACAACATCCCAGGGTTTTCTGATAATGTTATCCAGATCATTCTGAAGGCAAGAGAACCCTTGTTGGTCAAAATATATTGCAGGGTCTCCATTGCTTCAGATTGCCCCACCTTTTCTACTTCATTCAGGTGGGACTGGAGAAAGGCCTCAAACTCAGTTATCACAATGTCCAAGTGTCTGCTCTGTTTTATAGAGATTCTTCCTCAGAACTTCCTTAGAACTTGAATTTGGTCCGTTTTTACAGGCTGAATCTCTTGACATTTGTCTTCCTTATCTTTTCAGCATCTCACTGTAAAATTTTACATCTTATATAATAATGACTGGACAAGCAATGGGTGTATGATTTATATTTAACATTACAGGTACACATCAACTACTCAATCAGACTATAGTATGTGCTCTGATGGTGTCTGCAGAGCCGAATTAAGACTCCTTTGGGCCCTAGGCAGGCTACTAATTTGGGGCCCCGTCTCCTCAATTCTGCCCCCCCCCCATTAACTGAGACTGGCAGACTATTTATTCATTACATGAGGCCAGCAGCACAAATGACCCCATCATATGAGACTAACAGACCATTGTGCTACTTCATGAGAACAGCAGAGTATTAAAATACAAAGAAGGGAAAGAATGGTTGAGGGGAAGAAATTGAAGTATATGTGGGCATGTTTCTGTGAGAGATAGTGTGCTAGTGTTTGTGAGACAGAGAAAGGGGGACAGTGTCACTATGACTGGAGATTTTATAAAAATATATAATAAATGGAGGGGCAGCTCAAAAACTAAACTGACAGTAGTATTTCCCTCTAGGTAAGTCATCACCCCATACAAGTTAAACACATTTCTGCTTATCCTCTACTCACAGATCTCTCTACCTACAGGCCTTTAACTCTTCTTCAGCCAGATCTGTTCCTCTCCTCTCAAGCACACACACACTTAAACTTCCAGGGGGCTTACATTTTATCTTGTTAAGAGATAGATGCAGAAAGAATGGGTTGCTGAAGCACAGCAGATGCATTACTACACCAATGGCAAGACTGTACACTGTGAACAACCAGCATTCTGTATAGAGGCATGCTGGGTGCATAATGTTCTCTCTCACATCTGGCAGACAACAAACCAATGTGTATTACTTCCAGGTTTGCAGAAGACTCCACTCACAGCATTGAACAATTGATCATGAAGGACTAGATCTTTTGGCAGCAAGTTACTAATGTGGCTGTCACCAGCACTGCCTGTGCGCTAGAGCCTGCTCGGGCAGCTCTACTGCTGGTCTTACTTAACTCTCTGAATGCCTCTCTTAATTTGTCCAATGTATTGTTCGACCACTGGCACCATTCTAGTACTCAAAGAGATAAATGTAATCTTTGGGGGATTTATCTTCCCTGTCATCCCAAGTAGCCTCTACTACAACGAATACCTTCCATTCTCTTCTTGAACCACCTTTTGAGTGCCAAAGAGGTGTCCAGTGCATTGCAGGGTAATGCTTTAGATACCTCACTGGCATTCGATGGGTTAATTTTGTGGCAGTACACTACCTCACATCCTTTACTTCCCAGTCAGCTAAAGGCTATAGAATTACAAGCTCTTGCATAGTCTCCTGGAACAGCAGGAGTGCGAACAGATGGTAGGGCCATCCTGCAGTCCCGGTAGTTGCTACAGACCGTGTCTAGGATACGAGTGCTATTGTTACCCTTTGAGTGCCAGAGGGGTACGCAACGCATTGCAAAGCAATGCATTGCATACCCCTCGGGCACTCATAGGGTTAAAGGGAAAAGAATGTTCAGTGATTTTACCTGTTGCTCTGTGCATCTCACATCTGTTAGCTTGTGCACTGTATTGAAGTCAGATACGGTGAAATTTTTCCCTCCAGTTATGGAGCCAGTGACAGGAGCTGGGAACTGGCATCTGAGACCTCTTTAAAGATGCGGGCACATGCCCGGGCTTTCCTTCTGCTGTTGAAGTGCCAGTTTCAGTTCAGACTTGCTGTCGTAAGAGAGCATGATTGAAACTGGTGCTCCAGTAGCGGAAGGAAAGCCCAGGTACGTACCCACGTCACTGCAGAGGTCTAAGATGCCAGTCCCCAGCTCCTGTCACTGGTTCCATCAGTGCAGCGACATTGTTCATCATGTGGCACTGAGAGTTATCAGGGATGAGGTTTCTGCCGGGCCCCCGGCCTCATTTGACCAGGCAGCCGGGCCCAAAAGAGTCAGTGCGGCATAAAGATTTAGTTAGGGGGACTCGGGGAGCACTGAGCAGAGTCCAGGATGAGGTTTTCTGGGCCTCCCTGATTTGGCACCTTGTGCTCCTTGCCTGTGATCTGGCTCTGGGTGTCTGCCCTGTATTAAGAACTAATGTAAGGGGGGCAAGTATTAATCATACAGGACATGTAGAATGCAGGCTTAGCAAGGCAGTGAACTGTTACATTATAAAGCCCTGGAAACCTAAATATGCCTAAGGGAAATGCATAAATGACTTCATACTGCTTTGTGTCTACATATTACAGTTTGCAATAACACTCCTCTCATTAACTGCAAATATAAGCATGCATTTATGTGTTTCTCTGTTAGGTTTGGAAAAACATTTTTTTATAAGATTTGTATAAACATTTAATAATACAAAAAAATATTTTCAATGTTTTATAGGTACAGTAATAACTTAGAGACATGAAATATTTTTGTTCTTTTTTTTGTTTATTGATTAATGGACAGGTAGTTTTGACAGTTAAGTAAATACAGTATATTGCTGTAGCAAGATAAGTGAATTGAAACCAATTAATTATGAAGCTGATGATTCCAAGGAATGAATAGCATTTGTCTGAACCAATCCGGTTACTGATGGTGGCTCATCAGGCAGTGGCTTCACTTAAGCATGCCCCAGATACAAGGGTGAAAAACCCAATTGTGGCCTTTGCTCTGAAAGAACACAGCCTCTGAAGTAGCAATGACCATGCACGGCAAAATGCTTTGGGCAATTAATGTGGGGGATTTTTGCTGAGAGGTTCAGTCTGAAGCCTAGGATTGACACACTTTATGCTTATAAAATTCATTTATGTTACATTTTCTTAACTCAATGACTATCTCTTAGGGTCTTAGTATTAATGCATTAGTCTAGGATCTCTTCTTTTTCTTTAATCTTCCCTTACATTTTTTTGGGGAATATACAATGAGTATATTCTTACATGCAACACCTGAACTAATGCAGTATTTTTCTAAATAAAGGTGTTACAAATCGCAGAGTGCTGCAGCTATTTAGGGCCAAGTGACTATTGTGTGAATTACTGATCTACTCCCAAACCATTTGAACAGTATCTCTCAGGAATCCAATTGAAACGTTTTTGTTTTTAATCAGATGGCAGCAGTTAAGTCCACATACTAGGTAAAGAAATGGGCTAACTGTGTGCAATAATGTTCTGAGCCCATTTTAGGATCTGTGCCATTGTTTATTTAATTTACTACATAGTTTCAAACAGGATTTTTTTCTCTTCTTTTCTGATTATATAGTTGTCAGACCTGCTGTAAGAAGTGAGCTATTATATCACCATTATTTGTTCTTCTCTGTTGCATGGTAATTTTTCTTAACGCTGAATTGCTATACTTATACCGATCATTGCTTGGAGTGTAAGGGGAAAAGTAGGGCAGTGGAATGGGAGGAGTTATCGTTCATTTTTGGGTAACTGTTTAAGTGCCATTCCTCCTTTTGGAGGCACTTTTACCTCATGGTCTGTGTCCTCCAGAGGACTAAGCAGAAAGGATTTATCAGTGGGTTTAAAAATCTCCTTTTCTTTTTTGCTCTGCGCTATGTTGTACTTCATATTTAATCCCTTGAAGACCAGAGGGGGTGAGAAACACATTGCTTTGCAATGTGAAGCTCAACTCCTTTGGTCCTCAAGGATTTTAGAAATTTGCTACTCAAGTTTTGTTTTGCCTTTTCTGTATCAGAAAAGCTATGCAGTCGTGTGTAATGGTCTAAGTCTCACAGAGGCTGTGAAATTCCTTCTTTCTTGGTGGGGGGACCAAATAAAGCATTGGTGACAGACCAGGGAACAGTTTATAACATGGGTAGCCAACACTGGTCCTCAAGTGATACCAACAGTGCATGTTTTCTGGATATCCCTGAATGAGCACAGGTGGATGAATGAAAGTGACTGAGCCACCAATCAGCGCACCCTAAAACATGCATAGTAACATAGTAAGTTAGGTTGAATAAAGACACAAGTCCATCAATTTCAACCTTTGCCTCATACCCCAGTGACTGAGAATTTTATAGCTTGCCTGCTCCCAAATAAGTTAGTCTTTATCAGACCTTCCTGATCTGCCTACTGATAAACAGTATAATTCTGTATGTTCCCTTCTGAAAGAAATGTATCTAGTCTTCTCTTAAATGTATCCATCATATCTGCCATAACCACCTCCTTGGGCAAGGAATTCCAAAATTTAACAGACCTTATTGTAAAAAACCCTTCCTCTGCTGAAGTCTAAATCTCCTTTCCTCTAATCTCAAGGGGTGTCCCCTGGTCACCTGATCAGGCCTTGGAATAAATGGCTCACCGCATAGATCCTTGTATTGACCTCCCATATACTTGTACAATGTGATAAGGTCTCCTCTTAGTCGTCTTTTCTCTAGAGTAAATAAACCAAGTTTGTCTAGTCGTTCCTCATACATCAAGTCCTCCATTCCCTTAATTTTGTTGCTCCTCTCTGTACCCCCTCTAGTTCTAGTATATCGTTTTTCAGAACTGGTGCCCAAAACTGCACTGCATACTCCAGGTGAGGTCTTACCAATGATTTGTACAATGGCAGAATAATGTTATTCACTCTTGCTTCAATACCTCTTTTTATGCAAGACAGGATTTTGTTTGCCTTTGCTACTCCTGTTTGACATTGGTCACTGTTTCCAAGTTTGTAGTTGGCAAGGATACCCAGGTCTTTCTCTAGCAATGAGTCAACTAAAATTATTCCATTAAGTTTATAAGTATCCTTGGGATTGTTTCCTCCCAAATGCATGACTTTACACTTTCCCACATTAAACTTCATATTCCATTTGTTTGCCCAATCTGCCACTTTCTGTAAATCCCTCTGTAGAGAGCAAATATATTTTGCTTTCCATATCTATTTCCAGGTCATTTATAAATATATTAAAAAGCAGTGGACCTAATACTGAACCCTGAGGTACTCCACTCTCCACTTTAACTGTATTGGAGTATTGTCCATTTACAACCACACACTGTTCCCTATCCTTCAACCAGTTTTGTAACCAATTGCAAAAGGTTATCTCCTAGCCCCAATTTCCTTATGTTATACCACAGCCTTCTGTGTGGCACTGTATCAAATGCCTTTGCAAAGTCTAGATATATTACATCAACTGCCTTGCCATTATCAAGGTTGCTGTTTACCTCCTCATAGAAGCTGGAAAGGTTAGTTTGGCATGATCTATTCTTCATAGAACCAAGTTGATTCTTGCTAATGATCTTATTTTGTGTGTTGTAATCCTGAATATAGTCCATTATTATCCCTTCTAGCAGTTTCCCAGAGGTCAGACTCACGGGTCTATAATTTCCAGGTTCTGTTTTAGTTCCCTTCTTAAATAGAGGCACTACATTGGCTCTTCGCCAGTCTTGTGGCACTGAGCCTGTGGTGAGAGAATCTTTAAAGAGTAAATATAACACTGCACTGAGTTCCTTAAGAAACCTTGGATGTATACCATCAGGACCCGGTGCTTTTTCAGTCTTAATTTTGTTCAGTCTTCCCATGACATTTTCTTGAGTTAACCCAATATCTGATAAATGTATTGTTTTATTAGTTACTTGAGTTACTTGATGAGGCGCTTCTACCATTCCTTGCTCCCTTGTATATACCGATGCAAAGAAAGTGTTTAAAACATTGACCTTTTCCTTATCCTCACTAATCAACTCAACCATCTCATTTTTGAAAGGTCCAATATACTCCCTCTTAAGTTTTTTGCTATTTATTTATTTGAAAAACTTTTTTGGATTGGTCTTGCTTTCCCTTCCAATTCAGGTTTCATTATCTATTTTTTGCTACCCTAATTTCCTTTTTGCAATCTTTGCTGCACTCCCTGTATTTTAAGAAAGAATGTTCAGTTCCTTCAGACTTAAATACTTAAATCGTTTGAATGATTTTTCTTTCCTTGCCATTTCCTTATTTACATGTGCAGTTAACCACACTGGCTGTGACTTACTTCTTTTGCGTTAGTTTTCCATTGGTATATACTGTTGGGTACATTTCTGAAACCTAAATTTGAATTCTGACCATTTTTCCTCAGTATTTTTGCCTTTAAATAATGTATTCCAGTCTGTGTTGCATTGAAGCCCTTAACAATTTGAAGTTAGCTTTTTTAAAATTAAGAGTTTTGGTCAAGCCTATACAGTTTTGCTTTGCCAGACTGATCTCAAATGTAACCATGTTGTGATCACTGTTTCCCATGTTCACTTACCTTAATATTGGATGCCATTTCTGTGTTATTCTTTATCACTAGGTCCAATACATTGTTATTTCTTGTCGGCACTTCCACCATTGGTGACGTAGTTTTCCCCAAGCATGCTCACAAACCTGCTTCCCTTAGCACTCTAACAGGTCTCATTTTTCCAGCTGATACCTGGACAGTTAAAATCTCCCATAATTATAGTATGCCCAAGCTGGGCAGCTTTCCTCATTTGGAATAGCAATTTGGCCTCAAAATTGTCATCAATATTTGGTGGTTTGTAGCATATACCCACCAAAATCTTTTTTTTTTTTTTTTACCTTTTACACCACATTTAGTCTCAATTTCTACCCACAAGGACTCCATATGTTGGTCAGTTTTATCACTAATATCACCCCTCAGTGTAGGTAGCTCTTAAGGACCAGGCTTGGCTACCCCTGGATTAGAAGGTGGGGCATCCTGGAGGAATCCATAGAATTATGCACAAAGGCAAGATAAAGATCAGATAAAAATCCTCAGTTCCTTTGTTAATACACAGAGCCTATGCACTGACATCTCTCAAACTTGAACGATGTTAGTGCATCGGTTTCATAAAATAACACAGGAATTGGAGCATATACCTTACTGTAGAGTTTATATCACCTTTCATCTCACCTTAATTCATCCCCCCCCCAAGGTGCTGTTGAACTACAGACCCCATTAGCCCCATACCACTGTTCACTGACAGAAGATGATGGGAACTATAATCCTTCAACAGCTGGTAACAGCAAGGTGCACATCTCTGCATTATAAGTAACATTGCCTCAGAGGGAGACAGAAGATTGGTGTGGTCATGGTTCTGAGGCCCAGCCCTCTTAAGTCTCATATTTTATGTGGATACGCAGTCAATACACAAGGATCAAAGCATCTTAGTATATTATTTAGAATTGGGTCAGGACCATCAGTGTCTAACTTACATGTGTCTGCATTTCTTCTAGCTGCCCTGCAGAGTGTGTTCCCACACACAGAACTTGGTACCTTTCTCTCACTTGTCAAGAAAGACAAGGAACAGCAGCTGAAGGAACTCACAATGATTGTCACTGGAATCCGTTTGTTCAACAGGGACTGTGAGAAAGGTGGAGAAGGAATTGATGACTGTAAGTATATGAATAGCATTGCTGGTTGTTTGAAATTCTCTAATACAGCTGGTCTCATATAAACAAATGGTTCAGTAATATGGAAAGGAGAAGTAACACCTCCTAGCAATAATACTCCACTTGCTTACTATGTCCAGAAAATCCCAATGGCCTATGAATTTTGCTTGTGTTTTTGTTCGAGCCCTGGATGTATTGTACATGTAGGCAGACATAACACTTGCTGAACACCTCTCTGGTTCTTCAAAAGGGTCTGTTTACTATTAGCAGTGGTTGATGTTTTGTGTTCTCTAGTTCTTCCAGCAAGTGCCTGATCCGCATCCATGGACATGACATCCAAAACGAATTGAAGATGTCATCTCTTGAACGAAGGCACAAGATCAAAATTCATAGGACCATTAGGACTTTCTGACCAGAGTACTGTAAGTGGGGGGATTATTAATAGGAGGTGTTATTTCTCCTTTAATACTGTTCCCAAGGATCTGAACATAGCTCACAGCAAGTATTCAGTGTGGGTCAGGGTCAGCCAATAATGTAGCTACTAAAATGACAAGGAGATCTTTGTCCACCTTTAGAAATACATGTAGTGTCTACAAAACAGGACAGAGCAACCAGGCCTGCCCTAGGTCTGAATATAGAACTGAAAAGAGGAGCCGTTCTGGAACAAACCAGCTGAACCACAGAGGGCAAATAAAAATTCCCAACACTCCCACAACCCTTTGAGTGCCAGAGTGATATCTAACATATTGCTATGTAATGTGTTGGTTCCTCCCTGGCATTTAAAAGGTTAAGGAACAAAGATGCTGTATAACACATTGTAAATTTGGAACCTTTAAGCACTTGAATGCTACATAGGTCTCCAGCACATTGTGAAGCAATGCTTTGGAGGCTTTGGTAAGATTAAGGGGTTAACATTATCATGGAATTGATTATTTGATCTCCTTTGGCGCATTTGGTTTGCTCTTCTTTTGTATGTCAGTAGCAAGGGACGACACCGTAGTCTGAAACGTCACTTCATCAGTATTCTCCACTACTCACTACTGTGGTATTGTACTTTTTTTTTCATTTTGGATTATCCATTTTACTTAATAGGAAAATGACAATTTCTGGACTATTTTCAACATTTTTCTCCATATATTCATTTCTCTATTTAATTCTCACTGTAAGACAGTATAATTTAACATATTATTCATCTGTGAACCATAATTAACGTATACTAACATGAGGAGAGATGGTAGAGGGGAATATTGGGTGTATTGCGCAGGGATACAATACAGGAGGTTTCTTACAAGGGGTTTATATTAATGTTGGAGCCCCACTATGTGTGGATCTGAAACATTTTTGAATATAGCCAGATATTTTTTTCAGATATATATTTGTATTTATTTATATATATTTTTTTCCCTGATGGTAATTGGTTGGTGTGTCAAACCAGCAGCCAGTTATTTCATAAAGGTGTTAGTAATGTATATGATCCATAGTTATACCATCAGAGGCATGTTGTATTTCAAACCTAAATGGAAATGAAAATTCCCATTGATTTAAATATGGCTTTTAATCCTTTCATTGCTAGAGGTCTCCAACTTATTGTGTCGCAATACAGTGGTGACCTCTTGCATCTGAAGGGTTCCAAGCCCAAGATAAATACATTTTTATGCAGACCCCCTGTGTTAAAGGGAACAAAAAATCCCATTAATTTAAACTGAATTTGTAACCCATTGTATTCTAGAGAGGTCCCACGACACATAGCTTTGCAATGCATTGGAGGCTTCTCTAGAATTCAATTGGTTAAAAGTTCCATTAAGTAAAAGTTGATTTGCCCCAGAATTGCTCCGATTGTAATGTGTGTATACCACTGATGCTGTCTGCAGTACCAGCTATTCTGAAGGAGGCGATTCCAGTCACCACCAAACATATTGATTCAGAACTTCAGGGAAGTCGTGAGAAGATATACCAATATACCGCTCTCATTGAGGAGATGGATGGCAACCAGGGAAAATCCAACATGCTGAACAAAGGCCAGATGAAGGAGGCACTTTATAACTCAAGGCAACATGAGGCCTTTCTAACTATTCTTTTGGTAAGTGCCACATATACTGGGAAAGGAGCTTGGGTATCTTTACAACAAAATACAAATGGGTTAAAGCGGAGCTGCTTAGAAGCGCTAGTCGCCAGAATTATTACCTTGTAAAGGAGAAATAGCCATTCTTCCCCAGCTGACAGGCAGGACAGATCGCGGATATCTTGCCATAGTGACGCGTGCCTGCTCTGTTAGTCCCAGCCGGCTGTAGGAGGCCTTGCTAGGAGCAGTTTGGCTCTGGAAGGGACTGACAGAGCAGGCGTGCGGACGTCACTATGGCAAGATGTCCGCAATCCTTCCTGCCTGTCAGCCGGGGAAGAATGGCTATTTCTCCTTTACCAGGAAATAATTCTGGCGACTAGCGCTACTACGCAGCTAGTCGCCAGATGCGGAGTTATTGAAGCTAGAGTTGTTAACATGTGGTAGTTCCTCTTTAAATGAGAGGGGGGCCTACTGTGGTATTGCTAAGTACTGTCTAAGGGTGCTAAAGGCCCAGGTGGGTTACGCACTAAGTTGTGATAAAGAGATGATCAAGAGGAGATGACTTCTCCAATGATATCACTTCTCCAGTTCCTATATTATTCTGTAGAACGTATGCATTAAGATTTCTCCAGCACTGGAGATCTTAGTGCATAGGCTCCATAGAATAACATAGGAATTGGAGAAGTGATAACACTGGAGAAGTTAAAATCACTTTATCACCTCTTTATCACGCCTTAGGGCTCGATTCTATTACCCGCACTAAAACTGGAGTTACAAAAAAAAACAAGTAGCGTGAATTTTGCAAACATATTACGTCGGTATTCTATTGCAGAACCACAACAAAACTGGCGTAGACAGCACTTTTCAGAGTAGTAACAAAACTGGCGCTATCTGCTTTTTTTCGACTACCGCCTACAAAAAACATGCAACAAAGTATTCTTGAGCACACTGACTGAATACTTTGTTGCAAGGGTAGATTGGAACTTATTGTCAGCTTTTGGCAGCAAGCCATACATACACATGCTGGCTGTGAGAACTCTGAGGCTTCTACAGCCCAGGACTCACAAGCGACTGGCAGTGTAAGGGTGGCTCATAAAGATAATGGAAGTTAGATCCCTATTATTTACTAAGAGCTGATCTCATAAAATAGAGTTTAGGCTACTCATTACAATCAAGATATAGGTTTATGTAATATTGAGGAGCACTGTTTCCACTAATTCTTTTAACCCTTTGAGTGCTAGATGGGTAGCAAACACATTGCAATGTGTTACTACCTCTCTGGTACTCATAGGGTTAATCTTGCAAAACAAGATACGAGGGCATGTCGAAATAAAAAGGAGAAGAAAATTGTCGGATAAAAATGGTGAAAGAAAGTAATGGGAGAACTGTAGTAGAATTTTAAAAGGGGAGAGGGGGTTAAAATGTCAGATGTACAATATTCGTCAAATTAATATGGTGAAAGATCACTGTAAGTCGGATTTGGAAGGGGAAGGGTTAAATTGTCGACTATGAACAATATTTGTCTAATTAATATGGTGGAAAAAAGCACTGTGAGTCGAATTTTGAAGGGGAAGGGTTAAAATGTGGAATGTGAACAATATTAGTCGAATTAATGTGGTGAAAGAAAGCACTGCAAGTCGACTTTTAAAAGGGGGGGTTAATATGTCGAAGGGGGGCACTTTATGTCGGATTTCTATGTTGTATACTGTATTCTGCACTGCTTTTGTTCGAACAACAATGGTTTTGAAACTGTCGTTATGGCTTCTATGCCTCAACCTCTGAGGCGTAGAATCTCCGACTTAAATGTTACCACAAAACAGGTGGTAATACTGAGCATGGGTAATAGGATACTAATTGCACTTTGTTTTTATTTGTTTCCTATTGGCTTTTTTTTAGACTGACGGTAAGTATAATTACCACTGGTTTTGTTTTCACAAATCAGGTAATAGGATAGCAAAAACTGACTTAAAAAAAAAACAAAAAAACACCTGTTTTATTTTTAGCGCTGGTAATAGAATCGAGCCCCTAGTGCATCTTTCCCCCCAGGTATTATGCTTAAAGCCCCGGGTCTTATTGCCAGCTTGAGGCAATGCAGTGGTCTAGACTTCCTACTAGTAATGGCACGGTTTAGCTACACTGAGTACAGATAAAGTATTAGGTAGTCTCAAGCCCCAGATCTTTTGACATCTTAGCAACACCTTTAGCAAATACAATTTCCCATTAATTTAAATGGGCCTTTAACCATACATGGGAACACAAATCTCGGGGTGAAAAGAACACTAATGTCCCATAAAAATTTTTTCTTGTTTTGTAGCGTTTAAAAAAAATTCATTTTCTCTGTCATCCAATACAGGTTACTAGTAACCTTGGTTAGGCGATCCGCCCCTTTAATTGCAGGCAGGAACAATTCTAGAATTGTATGCAGGGAGTGGAGCCTACCTTCCCTCCTTGGCTGCTGCTAGCCAACCAGCTCCAGAAAGATTTGTTCCTTGGTGAAGACACAGGCAAGAGAACATTTCTACTATAGTTTTAGAAATGTTTTTATTTTTCTGTTAGAAATGGAATACCACCATTAGGCGGATTACCATAACTGACAATACCCTTAGATGTGGCTAGCTCAGTAACCAGGTGCTTTTTGTGGACCTTAAGCCCTGGGGGAAAATCTTGGCTACAAGTTCTTTCCTCAGGAGTTGCCCATCGAGGCTTCTTCTTAATACATGGTAGTCTGAAGGCAGAAGATCTTCAGGAAAGGTGTGCAACCGTTTGAGTGCTGCAGGTCCACATGCCCCCCAGTGCCCCTCCGCACAGGGGTTTACCTTGGGAGTTCCTATTGCACACTCCTGCACTCATTCAGTCTATCTGTATGTCTGTTGGGTGTTTTGGAGTAGGTTTATGTGGTACTTTAACCCTCTAGCTGCTGGTTTTGCATCTTTTGGGGGGGGGTTCTGACACTTTTCCTACTGGTTCAGTGTTTTTTGGGTCTCCTAACATGTTCTATTGATGTTTCTTGCATTTTTATTTTACTGTTTCAATTTTTTTGCAGGACGGTGTGGATAAGGGCCTCAGTTTGAGTGCCCTTAAGGTTCATACTTCTGCTCTCTCTGTTTTCTTTCAGAGGCGCATTACCATCCTTCCTGATGTCAAGGTTTTCTTCCAGAGCGTTGCTCATGCTCGTCCTGCCTTCAAGAAACCCCCTCTCCTCAGTTGGATCTTAACGTGGTTTTGGGCGTTCTTCAGCGCCCTCCATTTCAGTCCTTGGCTACTATTCCTCTATGCCTTTTGACGTGGAAAATGGCCTTTCTCCTGGCGATCGTGTCCGTTCGCCGTGTCGCGGAGTTACATGCTCTGTCCTGTAAACCACCTTTTTTGGTGTTTCACAAGGACAAGGCGGTGCTTCTCACTTCTCAGGTGTTTCTTTCGAAGGTGGTTTCGGCGTTCCACATCAATCAGGAGATTGTGGTGCCTTCTTTCTGCCCTCACTTTACCTCTGACAGGGAGAGGGATCTCCACTTGTTGGATGTGGTGTGTTGTCTCAAGTTTTATGTACATCGCACTGAGTCTGTCAGGCAATCTGACACGCTGTTCGTCATTCCTGAGGGTCCCACGGCAGGAAGACCTGCATCCAAAGTGACTATTGCTTCTTGGATCAAGGCCACTATTCGTAAGGCTTACAAGCTTAGAAAGAAGCCTGTCCCCTTTCGTGTCATGGCTCATTCTACAAGATCTACTGGGGCTTCTTGTGTTTACAAGAATCAGGCCTCTGCTGATCAGTTGTGCAAGGCTGCCACTTGGTCGTCTGTGCACACCTTGTCGAAGCACTACCATGTTGATGTGCTTGCATCTGCTGATGCCAGCTTTGGGAGGAAAATCCTGGAGGCAGTCTTGCCTGTCTAGGATCTTCTTTGGTTCTTGGTTCTTCCTTCACTTTTGAGCCATGTTGGCTCTAGTTAAGTGTGCTGTGTAATAGTTTGGGGTGTTGTTACCCCTGTTCAATGTCCATTGACACTTCACTGTTTTGTTGGGCTATCTTTGATCTGATGGTTCATATCTGCTCTGGTGACTTTGGGGGGCCTTGCGCCTGGTCCTTGCCTTACTTCCCGCCTCTGGGAAATTCAATGGTTGGACATCCCAGAGTTACCAGTAACCTGTATTGGATGACAGAGAAAAGAGGATTTTAGTCATACGGAGGCCTCCTGGGACGTTTCTCCTTGGGATCCAGGTATACAGCAAACTGTCAACATTGGTCGTTTTGGCCTGAAGACTGGGGCTACTACACCCGTAGTGACGTTCGTCCCACTTTCCAGGTTTCTGGCCATGGCAGTTTGATCTCGTTCCTGATGCAAGGATTGTTTGCAAGGAGGCAAGACTGTCCTCGTCCTCCCTTGTCCTGATGTACGAGCATTAGTTCTGCTTTTCCTTACTCCGTGGAAGCTAGTCTCTCCTAAGGACTGCCTGTTTGCTCCAAATTCAGTGGGCTTTCTCTCCTAAGGCCCAGGGGAGATAGCCTTTGTTTGCTTAGACCGTATATTGGGAAGCTTATTTAGGATGCGGGAGGTTTGCTGTGTGGGGTGGGAGTGTTTTTGCTAAATTCAGGATACCACATGTTTGTCTCTATTTTGTTAATCTGCTGATGTTGTGCTGCTTGCCAGATCTGGTTGCATTTTTTATAGATTATGTTTGTCGATGTACTTTTAGGCTCTATAGTTTGGGTTTGTGCCTAGTGTTCCGGGGATATCCCTGATAGTCTTGGGGCATAGACTGCACCTCTGCTGTTTGTGGTGTCCCCGGAATCTCGGGTCTATTATTCAGATCTGCCAACTAGTTCATGGTCAGACACAGTGCTTCTATTAGTAGGGGAGTTCTGTACTTATTGAAGGGATTTATATAATCTAATATGGTTATTTTCCTACGAGGATTCAGCAACGCCAATATGTTTTATTGTTAATACATTATTTTATGGAGCATGGTATTCTTTCAAAGCTTACGTTCTTGACTAGGCCTATGATAATTCTTTCAAGTAGTAGTCTATTTCCCCCCTCCCTCCCCGGACCTCTGAGAGGTCACTGCGTGATAATCTGACAGGGTACAGGGCATGTGCCCTGTTATTCTGTCCACGCATTATTATCTTTTTCAGCAGGAACACTTGACAAATGTGATGTATTTCATATTACTTTATATAATGCTTATATTTTGTTTCTATATAACTAATTTCAGTAGATTATCCAGTTTAGCCAATCAGTAATTAGCGCTGTAGTGTGCATATCACATTCGTATTGCACAGTAGTTTCTGTGTCTACCCGGTAGAGTTTGATAATTAACAGCTCTGTAATGCTTAGTATTTATTTAATCTTCTCTCTTTTATGTCAGTCTATGGATTTTGTCAAGATATTGTTTCATATTTTTCTTAGGATAGCTTCGTGTATTTTGATATGCATGTCTTCTTATCATTAATGCTTTGTGGTGCAGACTCTGCAAAGTGTAACGTCTAAAGCTATTCTTTGTATGGTTTATCTATGATTGGCAATGTTTAAGCCTTGTGATGTTATATTCATTTGTTGTAACTGCATAATTTTTCAATAAAGCATTGGAAAAAAAAAAGATAGGATTGGTGCCATATAATTTATTTTTTTTAAAAACTACGGAACAAGAATTTTTTTTTATGGGACATTGCTGCCCCTTTAAAGGCCAGTTTGTCAGGGAAAGGGAGTCTTATGTTACCTACCATATGATCCACATCAAATGACTGCTTTTTCACTCTATATTAGGCTGACCAGACCTCACCTTTAACCGGGGACACATAGGAAATAGGCATATTGCAGGAGTGCACCAAAGTCAAAGCAGCCCTGCAGTATGCATTTTTCATATGCGCCCCCAGTTAAAGGTGAGGTCTGGTCACCCTACTCTATATATTATGTCAGTTTGTTCCAGAAAGACAGAGATAAATACCGTGCTTGTATAGAGTGTGTTACAGTAGTGATATTTATGATGCGTATTGTGTAACAGGTTCCTTGTGGACTGATTTGATTACCTCTGGGTTAGAGCAAGCAGATATGTATCATTTAAAATCTACATTCTGGGGAACTTTTAAGGAACCGTAAACTATAAAATCTTAATCTAAATAAAAGACTGGCTGATCCCATGCTGTATTTTGAAGACTAGGGGAAAGCAGCCACAGCTTTTGCCTCTTATCAGTGACTGGCATTATGGGAGCTGGGACTGATGTCTCAAGACCTCATAGAACTAGTGTACTTTGTCTGAGCTGAAATCCTGGTGGATAAGTATTAGCCCCTGAGCTACTGGAGCAATTTAGTGGTAGCCTGGGGCATATAACCAGTCTTTTAGTTCTGTTAGACTTTACTGTTTCTTTAAGAGTTGATATTTCAAGGCTGTTGAGGTCAGCTTATTTTGGTAGCTCCAGGTATGCTTTTAACCCTTTGAATTTTTTTTATGGGTCTCCAAAACATCTCAAGCATTCAGCTGAGTTAAAAGCCACCATTTAAACCAATGAGAATATTTGTGTTTCCCTATGATGTAGCTGGTTTACCACAGAATTGCTACACTTTCTTTGTTCAGAATATGTCCATCTTATTTCTAATTACTACATTTAGGATAAGATATATCAATATTTTTACAAACGTGAATCAGTAAAGTTACCTTGCTTTAGACGTTCTTTCTCTGTGAGGTGTCATTTGCATTCATAATCAATGGAAACATGGAGGGTTTACATAAACACTGATTAAAAAGCTCAGACTGTCACATGTTACATTTAATCTTTTTCTGCTAGAGGGTGCTATGGTGCTTTTGTAAAATGAAGTAAGAGTAGTTTGTGTGAAGGAAATAGCCTAACCCAATGGTTCTCAACCTATTAACAAGCCAGGACTTGTGGATTTCCCTGCTAGAGCACAGACGTGTTGAACATAACTCAGTCAATTTGATTGTCATCTATGCTCTAACAAGATAATCCTCAAATCCTGGCCTGTTAGAGGGCCTTGAAGGCATGGGTTGAAAACTACTGGACTAATTAATACTTTGTATAATAGAGATGTCTCCAATGCATAAATGAAGAATATAGTTTACAGATCTTCTACACTTCACAATATGTTGGAGACCCCTCAAAGGGAATTTATATTATTTTATTTTATGGTGTACTCGGTTTAATTTAGATACACTTGTTTTATTCTTACATCAGCCTCATTTTACTTTCTTTAAAGATGCCACAAGTACTAATCTCTATAGCTAACTGTCTCTATCTCTCTCTATGGTGTATATATATATATATGAACAATACGACAGTGTCGTGTTTGATATCTGATACATTTTCAGGCATTAGAAGCAGGTGCACTGTGGGATCTTTTTTAGAGGGCATAACACACCCACTTATTTTATAAGGATAGATGTTAAGCGTGCCCATGATGAAGTGTGGATGTGCCTGCAGTATTTAACTCCATGGATGCTGGAAATGTCTCCAACAGATTACAAAGCACTGAGGATGTTTCTAGAATCCAGTGGGTTAAATTAAATCCTTTAGTATATTTTATTTTATGGAGCTCACTTTCCAAGTGTCATTACTCCCTTATTATATATCTAATGTTTCAGGTTTTTGGATTTTCAGGATTCCCTCATGTGAAAAGAGGGTGATTCTGACTTTTACGCAGGTTGACATGTCAGAATAACTCATGCACTGATTGATCCTCTTGTCCTCACGTGAGGAGATACTGAGAGGCCAACTGCAAACCTGGTACTGGTGATAGTGAGACTGGTAACACCATAGGTTCGTAAGGCCCATATTCAGGTACAATTCTGGAGAAAACCCAGATACATCATAGGGGAAAAAAATAATTTCTCAAATTCCCATTGACTTAAATGAGGCTTTATCCTATTGAGTGCAATGCCTTGGAGTCATCTCTAGTATTCAATGGGTTAAATGCCCCATTTGAGTAAATAACAGTTTTACTGTGTCCCCTATGGAGCAGTTGATTTGGCCTAGATGTGCTCATCTTGCTGGATACAACCCTAAGTAACAAGCTTCCACCTGGTACTGTACAATTATATTTTAACCATTTGAGTGCCAGAGAGGTATCCATCGCATTGTGGTGCAATGTTTTATTTACCTCTCTGGCACCCAAGGGGTTAATTGGGTCTGCTTTGTGCAATTTTCATTTTGTGCATCTTTTGTTTTCCAGTCAGATGTGATTTCTTCTGCACAACAAGTGGAAATGATAGATAAACAGTATGGTGCACAGATGGAACATTTAAGAGCCACAGTTCGATCAAAGTCAGTGATTCCCACATCACAGGTCTATGTAAGTTTTCTGAGATTCATTTTCATTTATCCTCCTTATTTTTTTTTATTCAGTTTATTCACCTAATTAGTCTGCCTTACTTTATACAAAACAGTATTTGCAAGCGTTACAACTAAATGTTTACTTAAAAAAAAATGTGTAATTGGCAGTTCGTTGAAGTCACTCATTAGCTTTTCACCTAGATTTGATTGTTTATTACTGTGTAGCAAATACTACATAAATAATTTTAAGTGAAGGCGGGACCAATTAGGTCCCCCAGACTGGGCCTATAACAGGTGCCCAGGCAAGTGCCTGATTCAGTGCTGCCAGTAACCAGGAACCAGACTAGGCCGCAGGCAGAGGAATGCTGCTAGTGATGCAGGAGCGTCCGTCCAGAACCCTACTCCTGGCTGAGCGGCGCAGGCAGAGGTAAGGCACTGTGACAGTGCCTTACCTCTGCCTGCGCCGTTCAGCCAGGAGTAGTGTTTTGCGTATTGTATATGGCTTATTGGGTTTTGCTTAGAGCATTTTGGTGTATAGCTTTTTGCATATTGCTTATTGCGTGCGTATTGTGTTGTATGTACATTGTGTGCATCTCTATATGCATTGTCTCTGTGTATTGTGTTTATTGCATGTATAGTGTGCATGTGTTGTATTTATTTTATTTTTGTGTGTGTAATGTGTGTAGGTGTGTCTGTGTGTATAGAAGGCCCTGCAATTCCTTGCCCCACTGGCCACTACTGTGAAAATCAGAGACCCATGAATGGACCTATGGGAGCTCCAGTAGGGAGGAGAAATGAATAACTCCTCCTTACTGCCGCACCTGGATGTGTGTGCTAGGCAGGCAACATTTTGGTCACATGATGCACTTCTTCTTTTATATATTGAAAATACAATAATTTATGTAGCATAATACATGTACACAGCATTTTACAGAAGCCGTATTAGTACAATACAGGCAGGTATACGAGCATTGTGATCATTACATTATTAGTTGGGGGAAAAAGGCATTAAAGTAAATCATACAGTGGGAAGGGGACCCTGCCTCAAAGAGCTTGCATTCTAATTAGAACTGTGACAACAGAGACAGTAGGAGTAGGATGATAAGGGAGGGTACAAGGCAGTAGAATATAGTTACCAAGATGCTGCCTTAAAGGGGAACTCTTACCTCAAGTAAAGTGATTCTTATATGAATCTTCCATGCCAATACATTTTAAATGTGTTTTTTTTTGGTAATACTGTATTGACAGAGATATAGTCTTTTTAATGTAAGCGAGTGACGTCCATTCAGAACAGGCTGTAGTACAGCTCTATACCATAGCCTATCATTCTTATTCTGTTCCCTGTTACCACCTCCTCCTCCTTCTATGACAGAGGAATCCAGCATGTGAGCTGGAGCACTCTCACTGACAGCTGTGTCCCGCAGCCTGTCCTGAACTAACATCATGGGCTTACATTAAAAACCCGATATCTCCGCCAATACACCGTTTAATTAATAATTAAAAAAAAAATGATTTCAAATGTTTTGGCTTGGGAAATTCATATTAGAGGCACTTTACTGGAGGTGAGAGTTCCCCTTTAAGCAGGTGGATTTTTAGGAGATGCGTGAATGTGATGTGTGTGAACGATTGGGGAGTGGTGAAAAGGAGGGCATTATAAAGTTGTGGGACAGCCAGCGAAAATGATGGCAGCCATGAGATGGCTTGAGTTATGTAAGAAGTGCACAGAATGTTCAAGAAGAACGCAGGTGACACGAAGGGGTGTAGCAGAAATATAAGAGGAAGAGAGAGACTTAAAGGAGAGGAGAAGAATTTTGTAAGATACTGTATATAATAGTAAAGTTTAGTTTACATTAATGAGACTATGGGGGGATTATTTTTGTCCCCTACGGTGCAGTTGCTTTGTTCCAGAGTAGTGCCAGTTCTTCTAAGACATTAGTCGCATCCATCTGACATTCCTGGTAACCTGTGACTTTCTTTTTGTTTTTGTGCAGCAGTTATCAGACCACTGTAGGCGAGTGCGCCTCAGTACTTTGTGTCTGCTACATCAGTATTTGTTTTTCTGAGGGGTAGTGAAGTATGAGGCCCATATTTATCAAGTTAAAGAAATGCAATTCTGCTGCAAATTCTAGGTGTGTTAAGGATATGTGCCCCGTTGCTGTATTTAGTGAGAAATGTATTTTTCTATCTAGGAGGTACTGCTCCTTTAAATGGGGTTTTAACCCTTTGAATCCCAGAGAGGTAGCCAAAGCATTGGAAAGGCACTCCAAGCAATGCTTTGGAGACCTCTCTAGTATTCAAAGGGTTAAACCTTTGAGTGCTAGAAGGGTACAACTTTCCAAAATACAGAACAGAACTGCATTTTCATTATAAATGATCAACATTTCCCTCTTTCAGCCTCTATTTATTTCAATCTCTAAACTGTGGAACAGCTTGCAGGATGAGATTGTGTTGTTAAGTGTGCTGAGCAACCTGACTACAAACCTGCAGCCTTTCCTGGCCATTCATGATGAGCTGTTTCCTGCTGAGGTCATCCAGCCACTCCTCAGTGAGATAACTGTGAAAAGTGAGGAGGAAAGGATTAAAGAAGGCATGGGTGAGAAATGCATTATGGAACAGCATCTACATCTCTTGCAACATAATTCCAATAATAACAGAACAAATATACACTGGGAGCATTTATTAATGAAATTTGGGTGCTGACAGTTTTGGCAGCTAAAGTCCTACAGTTATAAGTGGTAATAAAGTTGTTTTTTGGGAGTGAAGAGCCTATAGTGTAGAGCTTTTCCTGGTTCATAAATCATAAGTAGTCCCCTTACTGGTGAAAGCTTTGTTTAAAGGTTATGAAACTTACCACTAGGTGCAGCTTCTTCCATTGTTTTCTCTTGAGAACTACTCAATGTTTTACTTTGTTTAACCTTTTGTGTGCCAGAAAGGTTTCCATTATATTGTGTTGCAATGCTTTGGATACCCCTATGGCAGTCAATGGGTTGTCATTGTAACTCTTATCCTTTTCTGAACATAAACATCACGGATATATTTACAGCCTTGTTTATGTATGTATGCGTGGATGTGCGTGTGTATACATACATATACATATATGTGTGTGTGTGTGTGCAAAAAACTGCAATTCAGGGAGAGCGCCAGTAATCTGCATGTATCAATATAAACATTTATTAAAAACAGTATTAAAACTTAAGCTGATCAGTATAAGATTCATATAAAACAATACAACTAAATGATACAATAATATCCTAGTATGTCTAAAGTATATATATAGGGCTATATAGATATGTGAAACAAAATAATTCCAATAAGGGGAATTGACCACCTTAAAAACTCTGAAAGATGGTAAAAAAATAGTATAAATAATAAAAATCCTTGCAATAATCCAGTGTATAGGGGGCAGGTGTTCTGCAAATAGTATATGACTTGAGTGTTCTTCCGTCCTTGATAACCTTTATAGATTGGCTCACTGTAGATTTCTTTAGCGCGCAGAGACTGATGAGGTAGATATTTCTCCTTCAAACCTCATGTAAAAGTGTCAATAAGGTAGACGGTATCCTTCAGACTTCATATGCATATATTCAATATCTCCCCCGTCCAATATAGCATGGGATAATGTATGCGAGCCACAGATGGATCTTAATGCGGGCAGAAAGTAACCAGGCATTTTACACGCTGTTGTTTAAAGGTGTCTGGTGTGCCGTTAATTGAAAATGGACACCTCCCGTCCGTAACTGGGTATCTAGTTATCAAGGACGGGAGAACACTCAAGTCGTATACTATTTGCAGAACACCTGCCCCCTATATACTGGATTATTGCAAGTACCTTTATTATTTATACTATTTTTTACCATCTTTCAGAGTTTTTAAGGTGGTCAATTCCCCTTATTGGAATGATTTTGAGCTCTTAGTGAAATTCATTTCACATATCTATATAGCGCTATATATGCTTTAGACATACTAGGATATTATTGTATCATTTAGTTGTATTGTTTTATATGAATCTTATACTGATCAGCTAAAGTTTTAATATTGTTTTTAATAAATGTTTGTATTGATACATGCAGATTACTGGCGCTCTCCCTGAATTGCATTTTTTTTCGTGGTGGTGGTGTTTTTTATCTGTCCACTATCAGATAACTCAGGGATTGTAGCGACAGTTCTTTGTGTGGTTTTATTACGGAGCCTTCCAATCAGGATTAGTTAGTGGCGCCAGATATTCCTATAAATATATATGCACACCTTGATTACACTTCCCATGCTCACCCACATACCACTTATACAACCCCCCAACACACACACACATAATATTTTTTTCTCTGCATGGTGATCCTTGCCGATATTTTTCCAGCCATGTATATGTACACACATACAAAACATTACACACGCAAACACACTAGTTAAAGAATAATGCAACTTATTTTTACATCTTGGAAAAGTGTTACACTGCATTGTGTAATATGCATGATGTTGTCACTATAGACCCTCTGCTTGGGGCTTTCAATACAGAGGATCCATGGAGCCTGAGTTTGACCTTAAATTAACTTCATCAAATGTTATGTGCTCATCCCTGGTAGGTTCATAGTAACATACAATGCTAAGTGACAGTAGCACCTGTCTACACACACTGATGTTTTCCTTTTTTATTTTAGGAACTCGTGTAAATCCCTCTGATTTTGGGACTCAGGAATGGTATTTCCCAGAAAGCACAGCTAATTTTGATCGACTTCCAATTCAGTATCGTGGATTTTGTGGCTTTACCATTGCTACTAAAGATGGGCTTTTGTTGCCTGGTATGTTATCATCTCATTATTAAAACAATATATATTTTATGTGTATCCTAGCATTGAACTGATTGTACTGAAAAATGCAGATGAGAAGAGAGCATTGCACCACAGCTTCCTCTGATATACTGTTTAAGGCATGCTATGTCTTAAAAGAGTGTGACTGATATCAGTCAAATTATTTAATATTCACTAGTTTAAAAGATATGTACAGCTTAATATCCTCTCTTCCATTCCTTTCCCTGACACTAGTCCCTTGTCCATTGAAGACAGCACTTACACTGAGACATGTCTTGGTGTCAGCAAATTTAATGTGTCCTGAGCTCTGACTGAACTGTGGAGAGTGCTCAGGATGTATTAAAACTGCTCACACAGACAAATGTTTTAATGCGAGTGATTGCCTGGGTCAGTATCCCATAGCAACGGAGAACCGCTGGTTGTCTTTAGCATTTATGGGGTTAAATAGTTGATTCTTCTTACCATAATTTATTATTTGTACTTGTGAATGGGGTATTGCCTCCATATCTCTGCATGCATCCCCAGGAAGGGTCTGATTTATAGAAATATCGCACTTAGGTTAAGCATCACTAGCCCTGCCCAAAACCACTCCTCCACCTATCCTGACCCTGCTTCCACCCACTGTTAGCTGATACAGAAAGAATCATGGCCTATAGTATACAAACACAAAACAAGTTCTTAAATATACTGGCCAACACAGGGGTATATAATTGACTACATAAACTGTTGAAATTGGTATATAAACTGGACATTACAGCAATACATATATTGATAAAGAAAACGATCACCATAAACTAAAAACACGATGGGAGTGGTCTTAACTGCTTACAGTTTAACAACTTGGAAATTTGCCTGCTCTGCCTACTGGGAAATCTGCCCATCCTCTCTTTAGTTCTGTGCTCCTACCTGTGTCTGGCATGCTTTCACTCTTGGTCTGTCCCTCTGTTTTGCCTCTCTGTGCACTTATTTAGTGTGTTCTATTAGCATATTAAATTGTAAGTATGTTATTGCTAATACTTAGGGTCTTATGCACACAAGAATAAGCAATTCTGACTAAAAAAAACTGTACTACGGGGAACAAATAAAATTGACAATATTCTCATTGATTTCAATGAGATTTTTAGCTCCTTGAATGATAGCAAGGTCTCTAATGCATTTATTTGCAATGCTAGTATTTAAGAGGCTTAAATGTCCTGTTCAAATAATTTGTAGTTTTAGTTGCCCACTGAATTTGTTTTGTCTCAGAGATGATCATCTTTATTATTGTGCATATGTCCCTTAAATTATATTCTTTATTTCTAACCAGGAAACCCAGACATTGGTGTGTTGAAGCACAGGGAAAGGTTTTATGTTTTCAGTTCCAAGGAAGCGGCGTACATGTTCGCTCAGGATCCAGATCATTACATGGATCTTATAGGAGAAAAAGCTAAGCAATGTGCCGAGCTCATACAGTTACTGGAGTTGCATCATCAGTTTGCATCTATTACTCCTTACTCACAGGTATTAAGCACAGAAACGTTCTAGAAGTGCGTCTTTTCCATGGTTCTTTAAACAAACTAACTGCATTGGAGACATTCCTAGCTTAGAAGGGGTGAAACTTAATAATACACAAATGGTAAATTAGTAGGAGATAACTAACCATTCGGATGTGATGAAACTATGTCATATATATGTGTTTTTTGCCTTCATATTTAATGTAGTGGTTCAAAATAACACTTCTTTCCCAGGCTGTTGTCTGTTCCCTCAGTCTACACTGTATACTGACATTGGAGCTAGGATCCCTTGTGTCTCTTCTCTGAAGTTTTTTTCATCAGCCTTCTGAAATGTGCTGGGTCAAGTACATTCCACTGGTGTCCCCATTCAGCCCCTTTTGTACTTTAAACCTCTCAGTGATGATCAAAGGCAAACTCAATGAATATAAATTTAAGGCGCCGAATGAGCCAAGATAGCTGGGTGGAATTTAAAAACCTGATATCACCAGAGTAGTATAAAATGAGAATTAGGACTTCCTGTTGTCATAATACACGAAGCTTGGTAAATAATTTTCTTTATAAATTATATGAATACTAGCGAATGGTGCACAGTGTTGCCCGTTCGATTGGGCAAGGCATGTACTTTGGGGACCCATTGGACCTCTGCAGTGGTGAGTCTCACTGCATCGATTTTCACAGAAGTGAGCCCCTCTGCCCACTCCTGTCAAAATAGCAGCCTCTGATTCACTGCCTGCAACCGATCTCCTCCTCCCGGTCATCCAAGGACGGGGAGGACAGAGAACCAGAAACAGTTACAATTTTATATATGCAGAAGAGACGTGAATATAGAAATAGGCACAAATCTGTTTTCTCTGTCGTCCAGTATAGGTTACTGGTAACTTTGGGTAGGCGATCTGCCCCTTTAAGTAGGCAGGAACAATTATAGAAGTGAATGCAGGGGTGGAGCCTACCTTCCCTTCTTGGCTGCAGCTAGCCAATCAGCTCCAGTAAGATTTGTTCCTTGGATGAAGATACAGACAAGAGAACAGTTCTGCTATAGTTTTAGCTAATTTTGTATTTTTCTGTTAGATATGAAATACCACCATTAGGCGGATTACCATCACTGACAATGCCCTTAGATGTGGCTAGTTCAGTATCCAGGTGCTTTGGTGGACCTTAAGCCCTGGGTGGAAAATCTCGGTTATAAGTTCTTTCCTCAGGAGTTGCCCACTGAGGCTTCTTCTTGATGCATGGTAATCTGAAGACAGAAGATCTGCTAAAAAGGTGAGCAACCCTTTGAGTGCTAAGGTCCACATGTCCCTCATTGCCCCTCCGCACAGGGGTTTTCCTTTGGAGTTCATATTGCATACTCCTGCACTCATTTGGTTTATCTGTATGTCTGTTGGGTGTTTTGGAGCAAGTTTCTGTGGTAACTTAACCCTTTGGTTTATGGTTTAGCATCTTTTGGGGGGTTGTTGGCACTTTCCCTATTGGGTTCAGTGTTTATTGGGTCTAGTGACATGTTTTAGTGATGTTTTGTGCAAAATTACTTCTTAGTTGTTGCACCTTTGCAAACAGGCGCGCTTTTACCGCATAGACGCCATTGCTCCATTCACTTCTATGGGACTTTACAGTTTGGGACATATCTCTTCAACTGCTTATCGTAGCGTCTTCAGAGATGGCTCATTTTGTTTTTCTGCCCTTGCTCTCTTATCAGGTCAATGTTTGGTGTGTGTTGGGGGGCTCAGGGGGCTTCGGACACTGTTGGGGTACTTTTTCTGGGGGAAAAAAAAATTCCTATGAGCTCTTGCATAGCGAGATCGTTCCCGAGAGTCCCAGGTGGAAGGAGTCGAGAGAGGAAGTAACCCACAAGGGACTGCAATGCCTAATTTGTGTCACCGTATTGAAACCTACTGATACACCTCATACCCAGATCCCTTGGAGAAGCTTTGTCTTGGACAGCTTCTGCAACATGTTTGCGTCTCGTGCATGTGGACACTCTGCTCAACCTGAATTGGGGCCCCATGCCTTGATAAGCCAGAGGACTTGATTTGTGCCCAAGGTCAATGAGACTCTTAACCACTACACTTGAGTCCAGGTATCCTGTATCAAGTCTTCACGTGGATTGACACTCCCCTCTACGGCACTGCTGTCTTCATTGTTTGTGCTGCAGAGGTGCAGGAGCTGGATGCTTGGGAAGGGGAGATTACCACTATATACTTACCCTTTATGGTTATTATACTGTGTTCATGTTTGACATCGTTGCATTAGGCATAGCCCCTTTCTTCAGAATGCTGGCAGGGCCTCACAGTGGTAGGACTGGGGGCTGGATCCCCCTGAGCAGCTGGCCAAGCTGGTTCTCTGGCTACCCTGTCATGGGGCCTCCCCCCCCCCCCCAGGAAGGGCCTTTGACTTTCCCGGGTGAACCACTGCTATGAGTGTCGTAGAACACCAACCCCAGAGGGTCATGCTGGTGTGTAGGTGGGGAGGACAGTCTGGGTGGATGGAGGGAAAAGGTGGATGCTGGGGATCAGTGAAGGCTTGTACTGAGAGCTAAGGCATTTGTTTGTTGACCCTTTCTCCTTTGGTTCTTACCCTCCTGGCCTTTGCTGGTACCTCTGTGGTACATGCATTATTCCTGGGTTACACTATACAGCTTGATATGTTCTAAGTTATATTTGACTCCCCTCTGATTACTCATTATTCTACAAAGTCAGGTTAAACTGTGACTACTGTTGGCCCAGGTTCACAACCCAGCTCTGTTCTTTCATTACCCCCATGATTAATATAGTTTTCCAGTTATTTAATTTCTGCCCTGCTGGCCCTTGGGCCTTTTCCACTCTTGTGCCATGCTACGCAGTCTCTCTCCCTGCAGACTGCACATCTGCTTCAATGTTATATTTTTTTCTCCTCCCATTTCTGTTGTTTTCCTCTTGCTTCTCCTCTACTCACCTCATCTCCCCCAGATGAGGTATGCTGGTTGTCTGCACTGGCGGCCTCCAAATTTCAGCTATCAATATGCCTTTAACACATCTCAAATTTACTTCTTATAACATCAAAGGCTTCAATAGCCCTGAGAAATGTTTCATGATACTGTTTGAACTTATCCTCTTCCAGTCTGACGTGTACTTGCGGGGGATCCACCTGATCAGGGATGCTTACCCAAGCGGACTGCATTCTCTGTTGAGAGAGGGTAACAGAGCAGGCACACAGGTCAATCCGGCCAATATTTATGCCCCCAACACTTCACTAGTCTCCTTTTACAAATCCACGTTATGGCGTCTGGGTGAATTCCGTTTGGGTCTCTTAAGAGTGGGTGGAGACTTTAACAATTGACTCAACCCAACTTTGGACCACTTTATCGCTAGACTGTCCCATGCTCCTTCTACTGCCACTCACATGTCTAAATTGTTCAGGGATCTCCTATTTCTTGATGTCTGGTGTTCCCTTTACCCTTCTTCTAGGGATTACTCATTCTACTCCCATCCTATTTCAGGCTTCCTTACACTATCTTTCCAAGACCTTCAATGAGATGATGACTTAACAAGTCCCTTCTGATGGACCTGCAGGTTCGGGAGAGTGTAGAGAGAGAATTGAGACACTTCTTTCATCATAATGCTATCCCAGAGGCCTCCAAACCTACTGTCTGGGAAGCCCAGAAATGTTATTTTGTCTGGAGGGCCCTAGCTGGGACACACCTTGATGGCACAGTGATCTTAAAACCAGGTAAAGCCCCTACCCACTGTGGCAACTATAGGCCAATCTCCCTATTAAATAATGACCTCAAACTTAATACGAAAAGTTTAGTCAATAGGCTTAACACGCCCCAGACCAGTCCAGGTTTTTCACAGGTACAGAAACCAGGGATAATATCATTAGATTCATGGTCCTAATACAGGCTGCCTCTGATACCCATTCTTCATCTATTCTTCTGTCGTTGGACACAGAAAAGGCTTTTGATCAGGTCAATTGGCCCTACATGTCTGAGGACCTCAAGTGGACGGTTCTTAGCCGGAGATCTCAAATCCCTCTGCTCAGATTTCAGTAAATGGGGTCCTCTCCCCTACCTTTTGTATTGGCAAAGGGATGCCCACTCTCACCATTGCTGTTTGTATTGACTTTGGAACCCCTTCTAGCTGTAATCCGCAACTCAGTATCTGGGGCTCACTGTCGGCACCATAAAAATAAAAATATCCTGCATTGCAGATGATATCTTAGCCTCCCTGTCCTCTTTATGCATGTCTCTCCACTCCTTGACCTCTCTACTCACTCTTTGTGGTTCCATCTCTGGCATGAAGATAGGCTTCACTAAGTCGGAAATCATGGCTCTTAATATTCCTCCTACACTCCACACGGAATTGCAGCAGAGCTTCCCTTTCTCTTGCACAACCACGAAATTAAACTATATGGGTATATACCTAACTCTGGAGGTTGGGGATGCAGAATGTCAACCTTGCCCATTTGGAAACTGAGATCATTCGTGACATACCCTCTTGGGACTCTTTAGACATATTATGAACGGGACGGGTCAACATAATCAAGATCATACTGTTGCCCAAAGACTGTAATCTTCCCTCTACCTGTTTAAATCCCTCTTGCTTCAGGTCTTCACATTCTGAATTCGCCATCTGCAGCACCTACTCATGTATTTTGTATGGAAACTCATAAAATCCAGAATGAGTTTCTTGATTTTAACTTGACCAGTAGGACGGGGGGGGGGCTTGACCACCGGGACCTCTTTCTGTACTGGAATGCCATCCCTCCACACTTTGCTGGAGCTCAGTGGGTCCACCCCTGTAGAAGAATTGGGTGACTCTTTTTCGTTCAGTCTTTCCTTCTGTCAGTTTACGGCAACTCCTGTTATCTTCAATGAGCGCCCTCCTGCCAATTCTCAAAAGGCAAGTATTGCTCAGACACCTTCTTGATGTTTGGTCCAGATGTCCTAAGAGATATCAACTATCCCCCTCCCTGTCCCCAGTTTACTCAATCATTGGCAACCCTGACTTTGAACCAGGACGCCATCATCATGATTTCACCAGATGGTCTGCAACAGGCCTAGATGACTTAGACTATTTATTAGGGGACTCCAGCTTTCCCGGGCTGTGAGCTACTTCAGGCCTTCCACAATCTGAATTCTGGCACTATGTTCAAGTGCAACACCTTCTCCTCTCTACCACTCTCAGAGCTTTTCTTCCCCCACCTGTATTGAGTGACAAACCCTTGCTGAGGGGCCTCTCCAAACTGCAGTTTTACGGTTTTCATTTGCCTGTTCACCTGTATCCCATATGCTAGCTTGGGAAACTGATTTGTATATAAACATCACAGCTGCCAAGTGGTTTGCTTCCTGCAGGCTGACCTGTAAGCTTATTACAAGTATTTCAATGAGGGAAACCAACTATAAAATTATGATGAGATGGTACCGTTCACTGATGCAGCTTTCTAAATTCAGCCTTGACAAATCTAGTAACTGCTGGAGATGTGGGGAGCAGGAGGGTTCACTGCTTCATATATGGTGGTCATGCCCTCCACTCCAATATTTTTGTAGAGGGGTACACAATCATGCCTGCATCATATCAGGATTAGCAGCCCCCCTCTACCTCTGAATCCCCAACTATGGGCACCAGGTCTTCTCTCCGTAGTTGGCTCCTTCTGATTACAGCAACCAAGGTGTGCGTCACTGGGATATGGGTGTCTCCAGTTCAGCCTACTGTCTGACTGGAAAATTAGATTGAGAAGGCTATTAGATATGGAATTAATACATAATTTCACTGTGGGTACTCATTTGAAATTTTATTACTAATTTTACTCTTGGATTGCTTTTTTTTAATCTACCTTTACTGTCCGCTCCTCTAGGGAGCACAACATCCCAACACTTGAGGGTTAGTTAAGCAGAGCCTCATCTCTTGACCCCCCCCCCCAATCACTCTCTTCTCTTTCTTGGTCTTTTTCTTCCTTCTTAGATTCACCACACTTGGATCTCTGTCATTCTCTTTTCTCTTGCTGTCTTTCTACTTTGCCACTTGATGACATTCTACAATGTGAGCCATGTTCTTCAGTGTCTGTATGTCTGAATACTGAATCCGTCAGTGAGCATATTATCTGTGCATCATACTTTATTGTGTAACATGGCATCTGTATTTGTTGTGACGCTTCAATAAAAACCTTAAAAAAATGTGTGTGTGTGTAACTTTGGCACATGTGGAACCAAAAAGTCTTCTCTCTGGGGCTTCAATATGCAATCACTGTCGCACCACCTAGTAATAACAATCATGTTGGCTACAACATAAGGCATTACAACACCACTGAGGCACGGGCAGGCAGCATACTTACCAAATGTGCTCGAACTGAGTGAATCGGTGGCCGCCACAAGGAAGAAATTGGTTTCAGAGCAAAAATAAAAAATAGAAGCTGCAGGCACGTAAATCATGGTAGTCCAAACCTGTTCTTTAAGGGGAACTGTGCCCTAGGAGTAAAGGTCTCTTCTGTTGTTTAATAAAATGGCAGTCACATCTATCTATATCTGTATATTTTGTATTGTATCTGTAATTCACTATTTCGAATTATCTTTGTTGAAGTCTGCCTTTAGTCCACACCTTCTCTCAACAAACAGGTGTCAGTAGCACAGAATGGTTCGTAAGGGATTGTTGACTTTTATAAACTAAAACAACTGACACTAGACTACAACAGCCATCAAAGTCAGGAAAATAAACTTTATAGGTACACCTGATTATGGTATTAAATTATTCTAATAAACAGAGTAAAAGCCAGTTATTGCTAGGGTATAGTTCCACTTTAAAGGGATAGTAATGTTTCATTATAAAAGCAGCTCTAATTAATCATCATAGTATTTGGACCTTGGAGAGTGTTATTTCAATTCTGTCAGAGTTGTAGTTCAAGAGTAATTCAATGACAAAGTATCCCCCTCCTGCCCCTTTTACTGCTCAGCCAGAGCAGAAGGGAGGTGCCCAGGTAGATTGCAGAGAGGGACAATCTTCAATTAAGATAAGGGAAAAACCTGAAAAACTTGTCAAGGGGGTCAGGGCTTTCATTGTTCTCATAGGTAGAAGATTGTCCCCTGCTGTTATCTGTCTGGTCTTACAACCAGATTCCACATCTGAGAAGAGATGGCTTACACTAGGTAAAAGGGGCGGGATGGGGTGTCACCTTCCTCCGCCGCTGCTCCATTCCTGGCCACGGTCGGGTCCCCGCTCCCGGGCACCGTCAGGTCCTTGCTTCGGCGCATGTGCGTATTCTTCCGGCTTCCTCAGCCAGTGCACATGCGCCCGTGTCAGTGTCCGCTACGTGCGGACTTGTATACCGCACGTCAGCTGTCTGTGCTTCCTGTCTCCCATTGTGAGTGTGGTTTATGTCTTTGCCCATTGGACATGCTTTTAGTCCATTTGGCCATTTGGTGCTAGCCTGTTCTGATTGGGCTAGGTAGTAGCCCATTCGGACTTAGATCCTCCCCCTCCTCTTATTGGAGGGTTTCTGTATAAACACTGGTCAGCCCCCTCTGTGTTTGCCCGTTCCACTAGTTTATTCAGTTTGAACAATTGTATTGCTGCTATCTGAAACTCTGACCTGGCTTGTCTGACCACCGCTGCTCTCCGTAACCCTGACCTGGCTTGTCTGACCACCGCTGCTCTCCGTAACCCTGACCTGGCTTGTCTGACCACCACTGCTCTCCATAACCCTGACCTGGCTTGTCTGACCACCGCTATTCTCTGTAACCCTAAACCGGGCTTGTCTCACCACCGCTGCTCTCTGTAACCCTGTCCTAGCTTGTCTGTTCCTCCCTCAGCTGACCTTCTGGTTCTGGTTAACACGGTTCCCAGTTACTCCCATCCTGGTTGCACCCCGGCTCAACTGGGGTGGAACAATCTGGTTTTGCGACCAACACCTTTATCCAGCTTCAGCTGCAGCAAGGGAGTACCTGGCACGCCGTCCACACACCCAAGCATTGCGTTGAATCCAAGCATCAACCAGTACCTAGGCTGAGGGTCCCTACACCCCCCGCTAGTGACATGGGGAAACTTTATCCTTCAATTACTCTTGAACCACAACTCTGACAGTATTGATATAACACTCTCCATGGCCCAAATACTATGAAGATTAATTGGAGCTGCTGTTTTTATGAAACATTACTATCTCTTTAAGGGCTGCAGAAAAGCCATGGATTAAAGGGGATCTATCACCAGTTACAACTTTGTGTAAATAGTTTTCTTATATAGTGAATATGCTTTAAAGTTTATTAATTTTTTATTTTTTTTAAATGCTTGTTTGCACAAATTAGAAGAATAAATACAGCCCCGCTCCTACTTCCGCATAGACTGCTCTTGCTGCAGTTTGCCGCACTGCCTATGCTCCCTTCCCACTACCCAGCCTCCTCCGATGATGGAGGCTGTCTGTAAGCTGGAACTCTCTGGTTGGCAGAGATCAATTTCTGGCCAATGAGAGCACTCCAGCTTACAGACAGACAGCCTCCATCATCGGAGGAGACTGGGTAGTGGGAGGGGAGCAGAGGCAGTGAGGCAAACTTCGGCAAGAGCAGTCTATGTAGGAGCAGGGCTGTATTTATTCTTCTAATTTCTGCAAACAAGCGGTTTAAAAAAAAATGAATAAACTTTAAAGCATATTCGCTATATAAGAAGACTGTTTACACAAAGTTGTAAAGGGGTGATAGATCCCCTTTAAGGACTCTCTTTCTTGATAGCAGGTTGGTTAGTCAAAATGAATAATTAACTCACCTTTGCGTAATGGAAAATTAACACCACCTATAAATAACCTTCTTACTATGGACAGAAAATCTTCATTACCTGTATGATTTTTACACTTGCTCCTTGGTTCAGTCAGTTCTGGATGTGTAAGACAGAGAGCATGACAGTTGCTAGCAGGACCTCGTATTCTGCTCAATGAATGTGGTAATCCTAATCCACTAGGGACCTGAGTAATGTGTAGTGCATTGCGTAGCAATGTGTTGCACACACCTCTGGTCCTTAAAGGGTTAAGTAATTATGTGCACTCTGCCATGCACATGACATCCATGATGACTGAAGATGTACTCCCTTGTAACTAAACCACAAGGGCAAAATTCATAGTGGCCATTAGGATTTCTGGCCACAGTAAGATAAGTGGGGGGTAATTATTAAGAGATGCTAGTCCTCCTTTCTTCAGGAGTATCCTTAGATCCTGGCCTCTTGAGGACAGTTTGGACACCCCTGACTCAGTTGACTGTTATAGGGTATTATTTATCATGATAAAGTATGTCTGCTCCTATATGAGGAGTATTGAGTATTTGCAATTGGCCACCCATTTGTGGCTTTTATCAGCTATTTCAGGGATCAGCAAACCTGTCTACTGCAGTTGTCTGAAGGCTGAGCTAAACAAGTGAAAGTCATAAGATAAGCCTGTGTTATGAACCAGGTATAAATATTTTTGTTTCCTACCAGGCTGATGCTGCTGAAAAACTTTTAATAAAGCCAATCACCAAATGCAACAGCAGCACACAGACTGACACTCACATCATGGAGACAAATATCGTCAAATCTTATGAGTGGAATGAATGGGAATTGAGGAGGAAAGCCATCAAACTGGTTTGTATGAATATTGTCAAATGTGTTTATTAACCCACTGAGTACCAATTCATTGCAGCTCGTAGGGAGAGAGAGACTGCAGGACAACAGATCTTGCTACTGGGAAGTGCACATGCTGCCTGAATCATAAATATGTCTAGAGAACAGGCACACTTTTCAGTCTGGGCAGAATATAATATACAGCAACATGCATTTTCTACTAAAGCTTGTAAGACTGTAACTGAAAGTTTCCTCAGTAGAATCTCACCAGATTTGGCTGAGGTACCAAGGAGATGCATTCATGATGGCTGCAGGGTAAAATTTCTGGAGAATGGGAGAATTTTCAATTTTGGCAGCAGATTATCATACACAGTATGTATGTGAATATACTTTCTTGTCTGATGTTTTCTCACTAAATTTGTGTGAGATACCCAAGAGGTTTGTACATGATGCCTGGACTCGTTTTTCAGATTTGGACAACAGTGAATACATATTGCAATGTGTATTTTCAGCTGGTTTTCCAGACTATAACTGTAAATGTTAACATGTAAAATCCCCCAAATATGTGCAACTTATTCAAGCGAACATACATTTGCTGAGCTGCAAAAAGCATCCTCAGAGTGGGAGAGTTTTTCTGTTTTGCCAGCAGTGTGTCTTATTTTGCTATATTGTAATTGAAAATTTCTATTGTCAAATCCCATCAAACTTGGGAGAGTTAATCCAGGGGAACGTGTGCTTGATGACTATATTGTGAATATTTCCACAGAACTGGATTATGTTTCAGCTTATTAAATAAAGGTTTTATAATTATGTTCTGCAGCAGGATGAGCTTATCATTGAGTCTATAGCATGTTCTACTCCAATAAAATATACCTAATAATGCTATGGAAATTGGAGAAGGTGATTAACTCATTGGATGCTGGAGACATTTCCAGCACACAGAGAAGCAAGTTTTTGGAGACATCTCTAATATCTAAGAGGCTGAGGTGTGGTGTAAACTGGCATTTATAATTTGCCTTCATATACTGATAAATCCTATTATTTTTAATTATACAGTTGTATGAAAAAGTTGGGGCTGAGAAAAAAAATATCCAGCCATTAGCTTTGATAAAGCGGCATTCACTGCAAAACACGTAAGCAGGCAATTTTACATCTATCAATGTTTTTAAGAATCCGCTTTTATTACATTTTGCATTCAACTTTAACCCTTTGAGTTCCAGAGAGGTATACAACGCATTGCTTTGGAATGCGTTTGCACACCTCTCTGGCACACGAAGGTTTAACCTTTGAAAGCAGTCCCTTGGAGTATCTGATCCAGTGACCACAGATTCTCTAACAGAGATGGGAGATTCTCTCTGTATGCATGTTTGTCAGTAGGCTGCAGTACCCACTGCTGACCATCATTACATGAGTAGAATTTCTGTTTTTATGATTGATATCATATTGATATGTAATGATATATCACTGTTTGGCGTTCTCTTTTGTTTTCATTGTATGAGTAAATACACTTAATTGCTGTTACTATTTATTTGCTGAAATTAACAGACTGAAAAAAATAAAACAGAAAATATGGTATGTGCAAGAGTTTGGGCACCTTTCCAGTTGATCTACTTTTGTTATTTTTATTGTATGGTCTTAGAAGTTAACTGACTCATTAGGCTTTAATCTAAGTTAGGTGAAGACAGTTCCAGAGCTGAATAAAATCCCTGACTCTTCAAACCTCTCAGGGTATTGTGCTTAAACTCAGCAACCATAGGTTCCTCTTAGGAGCTGACTGAGGATCAGAAAATAAAGTTATTTGATTCTTACAAAGCAAAGGAAGGCTATAGAAAGATATCTAAACACTTCTGCTTGCAATTTCCACTGTCCAAAATTACATTAAAAATGGAAGTTAAGGGAAACTTTTAATGTCAGGACAATTTCTGGAAGATCAAGAAAAATCTTCAATAGAACTGCTCATAGACTGGTTTGGGAATGCAAAGCAAATCCCCCATATCATTGAAAGAGACCTGAAGGGTAGTTTAGCTGGGACAGGAGTAGTGTTGCACCAGTACATTACAACATTGCTTGTACAAATGGGATCTGTATGAAAGTCATCAGAAGGCAATCTTACATGCGATCTCACAAAAGTCTGTCGGAAGTATACAACACAGCACTTAGATAAGCCAAAGAAATATTGGAACCAAATGCTATGCTGTGATGAAGTTAAAATTGCAGTCTGGCAACAATCACCAAAGTTGCATTTGAAGAAAAGAACACCTTGCCAAATGTTAATTATTGTCGTGGCTCTATTGTGCTTTATGACTGTGTGACAGCCAGTGGCACAGGAAATATTGTGTGGATACAGGGGATATTGGATTTGACTAAGTATCAGCAAATCCTGGAAGCTAATGTCTGACAATGAGTGACAACACTGAAGCTGAAAAGAGATTGAATATTACAACAAGACAATGATCGAAACAGTACCTCAAAATCAACCATTAATTACTTCACAAAACAAAAGCTTAAGGTTTTGGAATGGCCTTCACAGTCCCCATTCTTGAATATTATTGAAAATCTGTGAGTAAACATGCAGTGCATGCAACACAACCTAAAATATTTGAGAACTAGAGGTATTCTGCAAAGAAGAGTGGGAAAAATGTCATAGAGCAAGAACAGAAAGACTGTTAGCTGGCTACAAGTAAACCTTTAGTGGCTCTAATTTCTACCAGAGGAGGTGTTACCAAGTCCTGGCTGATACGGCACCCAAACTGTTTTCTGTGTTACTTTTTCAATCTGTTAAGTTTGTCAAATAAGTATTAATTGTGAATTACAATCTGAAGAAATATATCAAGTTTATTTTTGTTTACTGTAGAGGTTGTGTTAACTTCATTTCACTTAGAAAAAAAAACTGACTGTGTCATTTTTAACCCTTTGAGTAGATCAATTCTGGCGCAAACCAGCTGCGCCAATGGGGACAAATGAAAATTCCCCAAATTCCCTTTTATTTTAGTAGGGCTGCTAGCTTCTTGAATGCTAGAAAGGTCTGCATTACATTGTGTTGTAGATCTCTCTATAACTCAAGGGGTTAGGAGCCTCATGTAAATCAATGGAAAATTGTATTTTCCATATGTTGCAGTTTATTTGAAAAATAATGACTCCATTTCTGTGTGTTGAACAAGGCCTAAAATGTAACATTTGTGAAAGTGAACACATCCCAAACCGTTCACTGAACATTCAACAGTGATATCAAAAGCTGAGATTGTTAATTCACTCCTTTTGCGCTCCTGCGTGATAATTTCTCTTTAACCCTCCCAAAATATTTTTTTTTTGTTCCCATTTGCAGGCTAATTTACGCAAGAAGGTGACTCACTCTATGCAGACACATGGTAGTCACATGAGAAGGGAGAACTTCACCCAGGTCTACCTGCCAAAGCAAGTCAGTACTCAGACTAAGAGGGATAACACAAGCAATGTGCCCAGGCCACAGATCTTCCTGGCAGGACTCCGTGGGGGAGGGATGTCAAAGCCTACTAACATGGTTAAAGTGAATTTAACAAGAACTGTCAATGAATCCTAACCACAAATACATTATTATTGTTTTTACTTAATGGAATAAATATTTTCTTGCAATTGGATTCTTATGTGAATGTTGAGTACTTACTGTGATTACAAGTATTGGATAATATAAATAAAGTGCAAATAATATTATGACTACATCCCAACAATCTGGATTGAAGGCGGTTCATCTGTCAGAACTAAAGCAGTAACTCTGGAGAATTAGGGCTCGATTCAAATGTTGGCGTCGCCAGAAAAAACTGGCGACGCTGCTTTTAACGTCAACTGAGTAATGCAAATGTTCCACTAGAAACAAGCGACGCCAGTTCTGAAACAGACGTCGCCCGTCGCCAGAACAGCAAGATCTCACCCATAGAGGATAATGTACAAGCGACGCCAAAAGCTATTCAAATGTTGGAGTTAGGGCTAACTCTCGTTAAATTGCAACATTTCTCTCCAGAAATCTAACGCCTATTTTTTTTGGAGAATAGCACTGGAGGAAGAGTAAAAATCCACGTCGCCAGTTCTGAACAGCATTCTCTGTGCTCTTCCCTACCCAGCCACTAGGGGAACACAGAGATGGCTTTCAGCACCATGGACAGCTTTGAATGCCATGGGGATGTGCACTGCTCACCCCTGTGGCATTCAAAGGATTACAATCAATAAAACTAGTACACCAAGCACTACACAATGCCCCCTTCCACATCCCCCCCTTAGTATGTCACATATATTGCATATATGTGACATACTAACCCCATCTACATCCACCTCATGGACTTCCATGTAGTGGACAAATCTGTCTTTTATTCCACAATTAACCCTTGGAGTACCAGAGAGGTAGGAAAGCATTGCTTAGCATGTTTCCTACCCCTCTGGTACCCAAAGGGTTAATAGGCAAGGTATGGACTACATACCTTGCCTGTATATATGTGTGTTTGTGTGTGTGTTTTAAACTTTTTTTTTATTAAAATACTATTATTAGACATTAGTTTAAATTAGATCTCATTCATTTTTAACCCCCTACCTCCTGTGTCCCATTGCTATTAGTACTTTTGCTCCACTCTCCGTTTGAAGGATTATATGAAGATCAGAGGGGATATTCACTGTGGTGAGAAACCACTTAAATTCATTGTGGAACTGTAATGGTTTTCAGCACACACAGAGGCAGGCAGTTTGGTAAAACACAGTTTTATTGAAACCAGACAGAATAAAATAACCCTTGTGGGTCCAGCAATAGTTAACACTTAATACTGACACAGGACAGGTTACAGAATAACATTAACCCACACAGGCCCAGTACATATATCAGAGAACACATACATATACTGACACAGGTCAGGTGACAGTTCGTGTGAATCAGTGAGACAACGATGTGAAGGTGCTATTAGGGTGGGAGGCTGGTAGGCCCTAATAGCGAGGCCCAAGAAGCACTCTGTACTGGAGAGTGACACAATAGCAACTATGCCCCCAAAGAGTGAACGAGGCCCTGAAGGAATCACAGACTACCGGACAGTACTGTAACCGGAGGGACAGTGGAACGCCAAATGGAATCAGCGTGAACTGTGACCCAAGGATAACGGCACCGGACAGCAAGGGTTAACAGAATCTTCAGCTCGATGGCAACTACCAGGTGGTAGAGACGACTGAGGTGCCCAGGATACCAACC
Source organism: Rhinophrynus dorsalis (assembly GCA_037306005.1). Classification (NCBI taxonomy): domain Eukaryota; kingdom Metazoa; phylum Chordata; class Amphibia; order Anura; family Rhinophrynidae; genus Rhinophrynus; species Rhinophrynus dorsalis. The sequence continues at coordinate 311,719,172 of CM074720.1, read as the reverse complement.
TCAGCAGGGGAGCAGTAACAAGCCAAGCGTATGGTGTGCCAATGAGAATAGATCCTACCCGGGTGAGCACCGGGACAGCAAGGGTTAATAGACGCTCAGGCTTGATGGCGACTGCTAGGTGGTGGAAAACTAACTGAGGCGCCCAGGAGACCAATCTCAGTGGTAGTGCAGTAACAAGCCAGGCAACCAACTGGGTCAGCATGCTCAAGACAGAGCACCAGAAAGTACTCTGTACCGGAATACCGGGCACGGTAGTGAACCGGGCCAGAGAATCCGGGTCGATGCACAGAACAGGAACGTCAGCCAGGCCGGGTCGGTACACGGAGCAGGAACGTCAGCCAATCCAAGTCGGTACACAGAGCAGGAATGTCAGCCAATCCAAGTCGGTACACGGAGCAGGAACGTCAGCCAGGCCGGGTTGGTACACGGAGCTGGAACGGAATCAGAGAGAGTAGTCAGGCAGTTCGGGTCATACACAGGATTCACACAGTAACGACAGCAAGCACTAAGCAACGGGAACACCACAAAAGGGCCCTGAAGGAGTGACAGGGCTCAGTACTTAAAGGCTACCACTGGGTGGAGCAATATCACGCTAGCCAATAAGAAGGCATCAGGAACAATGCTGTCAAAATGTCCCAAGCAATACACGGGCACCGTGATACATACGCCAGCAGCCAATAAGAACCCGGCAAGGTTAACACAGGAAGTAGTAATGTCACCAGAATACAGATCACGGGCACCGTGATACTGGGCCAGAATAACGAGAAGACATTCTTTTAGAGGACCTCCGCAGGTACTCCTTAAATGAGGGTCTCTCTCTGATTCTGGTATCAATCGGAATACAAAAGTCAATCAGCCTGTCCAAATTATTAGGTAGATCGCAAGCAGCGATCTCATCTTTCATTGTGTTACAGAGCCCTTGGAAAAACACAGCCATCAGAGCTTCGTTATTCCAGTCTACCTCGGCTGCTCGGGTACGGAACTCTATAGCATAATCGGCCACCGTGCGAGTACCCTAACATAAGGTCATAAGGTTCTTGGATGCCTAGGCCACGCGGCCTGGCCTGTCAAAGACTTGCCCGTCAGAAGGGATATAAGGAAACCAACCTTGCTGCGCGTATTAGGAAAGGCATACAGTACCAAATCAAAATGTATGCCCAGCTGGTTAACGAAGCCACAGCAACCATCAGGATCCCCACCAAACCGCTGCAGGAGCTGAGCGGAACCTGTCAACCATTTGACCATGTCTGCGTCAGGAGAGGTGGGAACAACTGGAGCCTGGGAGGGCTCGGGACGGGCCACCAGTTGAGGACAGATTTGTTCAAGGCTCACAGTGCGCTGTGAAACCATTTGCATGGCTAAGACAACTGATCCAGTCGCTGACTCAGTGTCTCCATCCTTTCTAGGATGCTTTGAAAAACTGCATTACTATCACCGTCTGAACTCATGGCCCTTGCGTACTGTCACGGTTACCCAGAGAAGTTCAGGAGTCAGTACGGTATAGTTAAAGCAATTTATTAACAAATGATAGAAAGAACAATATATACACAACAGGAACAAGCAGAGGGTTACCAGCCAGCAAGCACTATTATCAGGAATAATAGGCTGCAAAGCTAGACTACACTGCTGAAGACTAGGCCTTAGCCACTGGTTGTCTCAACAAGAACCAAGAGCAGGAACTGGAACTCAGGATCTTGATCCGATGTACCGGCGTACCGACTTATGCCTGCAGTCAGTAGGGAGCGAATTCTGACTCACGCCTGTAGTCAGTATGGAGCGAACTGACTTACGCCTGCAGTCAGTATCAGCGCTTAGTCTACCAGAGCCCCAGGTCCACACGAGGTTGAGTATCTGCTAGGTAGAAGGAACAAACGTAATAGTAGTCAGACAGAGCCACAAGTCAGCACCAGAGGGGGTAGTCAGACAACCCCAGTCATACACAGTTCAGGTAGTCAGCCAGAGCCACAGGTCAGCACCAGGATGGATGGAAGACTAGCCAGGTCATACACAGAGCCCAGAGCTATGAACAACAACGCAAGGGCAACTGAGTCAGGACTCAGTCTGCCTTTTAAACCCCTCCAGAGGAAGTATGTGGGCGGACCAGCTCAGAGGGAGTAGGTAGGAGGAGACTACAGGAAGCAAATAGATAAAACAGAGGCCTGCGTCATGCTTGAAGCCTCGCGCCTGCAGATGATGCTGAAGTCAAGGTAAGCTGTAACAATGGGTGAGGCAGGAGGCAGTTAAACTAGACAAAAGGCGGCCAATTACAAGACAAAGACTGGAGGCAGTGCTCAGGGCGCTACCAGTAGTTTGCTGCAATCGTTTTGAGGCAACACTTTTCAAGGCAGCTTTTGCGATGATGTTTGCAGGAGCATTCAGAATTGGGGAACTGGTACCCCGGTCAGCAAAGGCAGAAGGAGGGGGGTTGTTAAGGAGTTTTGTACAATGGTCAGAGGAGGCGGTGTTGTGTTGCATTCACAGGTCAAAAACGGACCAAACTGGTAAAGGAAAGTGGGTGTCACTTAGGGCTGGGGTTGATGTATCATGCCCGGTAGCTGCAGTGCAGGAGTACTTGAGAGTGAGGCCCCCAAGGTGGGGTATCATTTCTGAGGCACAAACAGGGGGCACCATTAACCATGTTCCAATTCCGGTCAGTCTTAAGGAGGGCATTGGAGCAGGTGGGTTTAGACCCACGCGTTTTTGGCTCTCATTCCTTTAGGATAGGGGCGGCAACAGAGGGAGCTAAGGAAGGTTTGAGTGGGGAGGAGATACAGAGGATGGAGAGGTGGAAGTCAAGTGTGTATAGAAGGTACATTAGGCTGGCAGCAGAAGAAAAAGGGGGGAAGGACTAACACTTATTCATCGTTGGAGAGTGGCGGTTTTGATCACGGGACATCCTATGGTGCACTGTGCGGCTAAGAGGGCCGAGGTGAGGAGTTACAGAATGGAGCACCGGATACCTATCACGGTGCCCGTGCACTTTTTTTTTTTTTCTGTCTATCCTGTGCTTTGCTCCCATTGGCTACCGTATCTTTGTCCCGCCCAGTATGACCTTTATATACTGGCCTATTGGCACCCCTCCGGTGCCCTTTCGTGGTGTTCCTGTGCCAGTGCTTATTTCTGCTCAGTGATTCCCAGTGTACCGACTTGGCCTGCCTGACTACTCTACATATTGTCTTCTGCTCCTGTGTACTGACCCGGATTGCCTAACTATTCTTCTGACGTTCCTGCTCCTGTGTACCGACCCGGCTTGACTGACGTTCCTGCTCCATGATCCGACCCGGCTTGGCTGACGTTCCTGCTCCGGGATTCGACCCGGCTTGGTTGGCGTTCCTGTGCTGTGTCGCCTAGGTGACATTCTGACTGGCAATTGTGTCACCATTTCCTCCTGCAGAGTACCAGCGGCCAGTTCCGTTACTGCTACGGCAGTTTGCCTTGGGCCTAGTTTCCGTTACTGCCTCTGCAGAGTGCAAGTGTCTGCCTCCGTTACTGCTCCAGCAGTGAGCCACCGGTTTGCTTCCGTTACTGCCTCTGCAGAGTGCAAGTGTCTGCCTCCGTTACTGCTACGGCAGTTTGCCTTAGGCCTAGTCTCTATTACTGCCTCTGCTAAGTGCAAGTGTCTGCCTCCGTTACTGCTCCGGCAGTGAGCCCCGGATTGCTTCTGTTACTACTTCTGCAGAGTGCAAGTGTTTGTCTCCATTACTGCTACGGCAGTTTACCTTGGGCCTAGTCTCCGCTACTGCCTCTGCAAAGTGCAAGTGTCTGCCTCTGTTACTGCTGCAGCAGTGAGCCACCGGTTTGCCTCCGTTACTACTTCTGCAGAGTGCAAGTGTCTGCCTCCGTTACTGCTACGGCAGTTTGCCTTAGGCCTAGTCTCCGTTTGTGTTGCTGCAAAGTGCAAGTGTCTGCCTCCGTTACTGCACCGGCAGTGAGCCACCGGTTTGTCTCTGTTACTGCTTCTGTAGAGTGCATGTGTCTGCCTCTGTTACTGCTCTGGCAGAGTGCAAGTGGTCTGGTCTCCGTTACTGCTACGGCAGTACCTTATGTGACTCTGTTCTCATTGTTGCCTAGGCAGTTCACGTTAGTTCTGCTTCTGCTCCATTTCCACTCAGATACGATGGTGAACCCGCCCTGTGCAGAGGGTTTATTAATCAATTGGAGATATTTCTGGAACTAACCCCCCATGCTTTTCCTAATGACCGCAGTAAGGTCGGGTTCATGATTTCACTATTAACGGGCAGAGCTTTGGCGTGGGCCAATCCCTTGTGGGAAAATGCTAAACCTTGCACCAGGGACTTCAGGGAGTTTGTACAACCTTCCGGAGAGTATTTGAAGTTCCTGGTATAGTCGCCTCTGCTGCCAAACGATTTATGGAGATACAACAGGGCAATCGTACTGTGGGCGATTATGCCATAGAATTCCGTACATTGGCAGCAGAGGTGGGTTGGATGAATGAGGCACTGGTGGCAGCCTTTGCTCAAGGACTAGCTGACCATATTAAGGATGAAACGGCAGCTAGAGAACTACCTAGTGACCTGGACGAATATATTGATTATGTCATTTTAATTGATTCTCGTATTCGTGAGAGACTTATGGCCAAAGACCATAGGTTATGGCTTAGAAGCAGTGGCCATAGCAGTTTTTTGACCCCACCCTCGCCTCCCATGCCTCCTGATCATAAACAGGAATCCTGGGAACCTATGCAACTTGGATTCACCAAATTAACTAAGGAGGAACGGGCACACTGCAGGAAGCAGGGGTTATGTCTATACTGTGGCAAAGCTGGCCATCTATTACGTACTTGTCCTGTATGTCCAGGAAACAAACGCACCTAGGGTACCTTGGGGGACAGGCCCTAGGTGGTGTTCAGCAGTCCCTAGACCCAATCATGCAGAAACCCATGATCCAGGTGGTGTTTTCTTGGGCAAAACACTCAGTGGAGGTTCTAGCTCTGGTCGATTCCGGCGCGGCCGGTTACTTCATGGAAAATTAATTTGCTGCGTTACGTAAGATTCCGTTGGTCAGAAGGGAATCTCCCTTAGCCATTGATGGCAGACCACTAGAACCAGCTCAGATGACTATGGAGACTATTCCGATTTCTATGACTATTGGGGCCCTCCACATGGAGGAACAACAATTTCAGATTATCCATTCTCCTCATCATGCGGTCATTCTGGGGTTTCCATGGTTACATTTGCACAATCCCCAGTTTGACTGGCAGAGTTGTGAGATCACGTCTTGGTCCGAATACTGTATGAAGCATTGTGTGACTCAGCCTGTTAAGATTTTCTGTGCCAGCCGAAAACCATCAATTCAGTGACTTTTTTAGTAAGGGAGAGGCTAGCACATTGCCCCAACATAGGGCATACGATTGTGCCATTGATTTGCCCCCTGGGATTGTGCCCCCTAGGGTCCACACGTATCCGCTGTTGTGCGAGGAGAATCGGGCCATGGAGGAATACATTGAGGATGCCCTTAATAGAGGGATTAATTGGAAGTCTACCTCACCTGCTGGTGCTGGGTTCTTTTTTGTGAAAAAGAAGAATGGCGAGTTAAGACCTTGCATTGATTACCGGGGATTAAATAAACTTATATCCAAGAATGTATACCCCATACCACTCATTACTGAGCTATTTGACAGGTTAAAAGGTTCTTCCATTTTTACTAAATTAGACCTACGTGCTGCCTATAACCTGATCAGAATAAGAGTGGGGGATGAGTGGAAAAAGGCATTTAATACCAGATCTGGGCATTATGAATACCTAGTTATGCCATTTGGTCTTTGTAACGCACCCGCTGTATTTCAAGAATTTATTAACAATATCCTCCGTGATTTGCTACAGTCCTATGTAGTAGTCTACCTTGATGACATACTCATACACTCTGCCACCCTGTCCCAACACATCAAGGATGTGTCCGAGGTCTTGCTTTGTTTACACAAGAATAAGCTATACTGTAAAATGGAGAAGTGCAGTTTCACAGGTCCAAAGTGCCTTTTTTGGGTTTCGTGATCTCTAAGGATGGTATTGCCATGGACCAGGAGAAACTCGCAGCAGTCTTGCAGTAGCCATGACCCTAGGGGTTAAAAGCAATTTAGCGTTTTCTTGGGTTTGCTAATTATTACAGGAAATTTATCCATAACTTCTCTACCATTGTTAAACCTCTGTCTGACCTTACACACAAGGGCGCTAATCCTTCCCAATGGTCTGATGCTGCTTAGCATACTTTTCAGACATTAAAATCTGCTTTTGCATCTGCCCCAGTACTCTCCCACCCTAACCCTTCCCTTCTATTCACGTTGGAGGTCGATGCTTCTGAAATAGGGGTTGGGGCAGTACTATTGCAACGTCTAGTGGCTAGGGGTGCTCTGAGACCATGTGGGTTCTTCTCAAAAAAGCTGTCCAGTGCTCAGAGTCACTATGAAATTGGCGACAGAGAACTCCTGGCTATCATTCTGGCTCTGAAAGAATGGCGCCACCTGCTGGAAGGTGCCAGAACTCCTGTACTAATTCTTACCACAAAAACCTAACTTATCTCTCGGAGGCTAAAAGATTGTCTTCTTGTCAGGCCAGGTGGGCCCTGTTCCTATCTCGTTTTAATTTTGTAGTATCCTACTTGCCGGGCTCCAAGAATGTTAGGGCTGATGCCCTGTCTAGACAATTTGGGCCAGAGATGGAAAAGGATGAGGTTCCCGTACCCATCATTCAGCCTGATCTCATCCTGGCCACCCTACGCACTAGTATCACTTCACCACTGGGGGAGGAGATTCTGGCCACTCAGGCTACGGCACCCCCAGAAACCCCAGTGGGTAAGTGTTTTGTGGATGAGCCATTTCGTACCCGGTTGCTCTAAACATACCACTCTTCTAAGGCTGCTGGGCATATTGGGAGGGATCAATTAATATGGTCTCTCTCACAAGTTTTCTGGTGGCCTTCCCTATGGGCTGACTGTGAAGAAAATTGGCAAAAGATGTGGCGGTAAAAATGTGTGAGGTTAACACCGCTACCCACTTTTGGGTGGTGGCAATGCAGCATTCCCTGACTCATGGGGTAGCAGAAACACCCTAGAAGGTTTGCAGTGGGCGGGCCTAGCTGGGAACTGACTTTGTGGTCAGGCTTGGCGAAGGCAGGCCCTAGATGGTTGCATTTGGGCGGGCCTAGCTGGGAACTGATTTTGTGGTCTTGCTCGGCGAAGGCAGGAAGGGCGCAGTCCTAGCCACCTGGTTGGTTGTGATACAAGAGCGGCAACTGACTGTGTGGTCAGGCGTGCTGGGGAGCAGAAGAAAGGGGCTAGCACCAGGTGTGCGGGGGGAGGAGCATGGGGACCAAAATGTTATGGGGATGCCCCGCTGGACCCTTCGCGGTAGCAGCTGGGTTGGTGGGGTGGCCCAGCTGCTAGAGGTGGAGGGAGGGTGGAAGGTTTGGAGACGTCCGGCCTACCCTCCTGTCACGGTTTGTTTTGACTCTCAGACACAGAGTTAAGATAAAAACACAACTTTATTGAAAGTTTAAAGAGAACCCTCGCGGGTCCTGACATACACATATATAATAACGCAAAATTTTGTACAGAGTAGTAGAGAACAATGGTACAGACAATATGGATTGGCTCTACCGGCCTTGCCAATATACCGGGCAAGGCAGCCTGGAGACTGGTAGCACTAGATGGAGAAGGCTTTACCGGCCTTGCCAATATGCCAGGCAAGGCAGCCTAGAGACTGGCACACGACAAGAGAAGGCTCTACCGGCCTTGCCAAAATACCGGGCAAGGTAGCCTTAGGACTGGCACAACGAGAGAGTAGGCTCTACCGGCCTTGCCAATATACCAGGCAAGGCAGCCTAGGACTGGCACAACGAGTGAGTAGACTCTGCCGGCCTTGCCAATATATACCGGGCAAGGCAGCCTATATACAGATACCCAGGAATAGTTGGCTGTACCGGCCTTACCAATATACCGGGCAAGGCAGCCAAACAAGGACACAGTGTAGGCAGGTACAGGTACTATAATGAAGGTGGCCACAGCGACTGGAGAAGAGGTGGAGCAAACCAGTCGCAAATGCTGGATAAGAAGGAGGCCTACCGCTGCTGTATAGGAGTCAGTAAGCAGCCAGTAAAACCAGTACCCGCGTACTGGACTACACAGAGAATTTACCGGTGCTATATAGGTGGCAGTAAGCAACCGGAGAGTATCGGAGCGAACCAGTACCCGCGAACTGGACTAAACTGAAACTCTACCGGTGCTGTTTAGGTGGTAGTAAGCAACTGGAGAATATAGGAGCGAACCAGTACCCGCGTACTGGACTACAGGGAACACAGCCGGTGCTGTAAAGAAGCAAACCAGTACCCGCGTACTGTAACACACAGAGGCGCTACCGTGCTGCATAGGTGGCAGTAAGCAACCGGAGAATATAGGAACGAACCAGTACCCGCGTACTGGACTACACAACCGGTGCTGTAAATGAGCAAACCAGTACCCGTGTACTGGACCACACGGAGGCGCTACCGTGCTGTATAGATGGCAGTAAGCAACCGGAGAAATAAAGGAGCGAACCAGTACCCACGTACTGGACTACAGAACCGGTGCTGTAAATGAGCAAACCAATACCCGCGTATTGGACTACACGGAGACGCTACAGGTGCTAAGAGGTGGCAGCAAGCAACCTGAAAACATTGGAGTGAACCAGTACCCGCATACTGGACTACAGGAATACACAACCGGTGCGGTAACAGAGCCAGCCAGTACCTGCGTACTGGACTACACGGAGACGCTACCGGTGTTGAGAGGTGGCAGTATGCAACTGGAGATGAAAGAAGCGAACCAGTACCCACGTACTAGACTATAGGAAGATACAACCAGTGCTGTACGGGAGCAAACCAGTACCCGCGTACTGGACTAAACGTAATACGCCCAGAGTTCAGAATGTCGCCCAAGCTGGAACAGTAACGGCAGTCAACCGGATCAGGAACGGAAGCAGGAACGTCAGCCCAAACTGAATCAGGAACGGAGGCAGGAACCACTTCAGCAGAGAAGGCTGTCAGTCAAGTAGGCAGGCAGACACTGGAGAGTAGAGGACTCAACCAAGGCCCATGGAACACAGGAATACAAATGCAGGTGGCTACTGACATAGAGACACCACGAAAGGGCAACCAAAGGGTGCCGGAACCCAGTCTAAAGACAGGCAGCCAATGGGGAACCCTCACAGATAACTGACAGGAAAAGGCAGCAATCACGGGCACCGTGATACCTCCCCAGGAATGGATGGTTTCTTTTTGTGGGTGGAGCGAGGGCTTCACCAGTAAAGACAGCCGGATGCAGGCTAGATCTGGCTGCAGTGGTGGTCAGGTGCAGGCGGGGCTTGACCACCGCCCCCGGGTGAGTGAAGGGAATGCCGCATTGGGGTAGTGCTATGCACGGTATAGTCTGTGATGCTTGGAAATAGGAAATAAAAACTTATTTTTGCCACAGTCATGGAGTATGTGTCTGTTTCTTGAAGGGATCGGGAAGTAACTGTGGGGCTGAGCTCCTTAGTTAGAACAAGTGACTGACTGGGAGCGAGAGCCTTTAAGGTACTCACCCCCAGGCACGATGGGACATAAAGATGGCGGCCATGGGGATCCAACAGGCAAGGAGGGAAAGCAACAAAGGCTGGTGCATGCTGGAACCCCATGGTGGGGGTGGAAAAAGGAAGGGGTGGGCTTGGTCACACCTGACTGGGTGCAAGGCTACAAAAGGTGAGCCAGCTAGGCTGGCCCACAGAACACTAACCTCTTTATTCAGCTCTTGTTTCCCACCCACCCATCCCAACCAGATATGGAAGCTGGAGGGCGACCAGGAGAAAAAATGCCAGGAAGTCAACATGGTGAAGACACGGAAAGGCGGAGGGGATGAAGAAAGATGGGGGGAAATGCAGCATTTTCTGACTCATGGGGTAGCGGAAACACCCTAGAAGGTTTGCGGTGGGCGTGCCTAGCCGGAGACTGACTTTGCGGTCAGGCTCGGCGAAGGCAGGCCCTAGATGGTTGCATTTGGACGGGCCTAGCCGGGATCCGATTTTGTGGTCAGGCTTAGCAAAGGCAGGAAGGGCGCAGGCCTAGCCACCTGGTTGGTTGAACACAAGAATGGGCACTGACTGCGTGGTCAGGTGCGCTGGGGAACAGAAGTGTCACAATTCCCCAGGAAACTCTCAGGAGGCAGTACAGTATAGTAAAATGCAATTTATTAGATAACAGTAAAGATAACGCACAATGGAAGTCAGACAGGAACAAGCAGAGGATCACAGCCAGCAACCGCTACTATCAGAAATAGTAGACTGCCAAGATAGACCACACTGCTGGAGACTAGGCCTCAGCCACTGGTAGTCTCAGCTGGAACCAGGAGCAGGAAAGAGGATGGAACAGGAGCAAGAGCAGGAACACAGGATCTTGATCCAACGTAACATGAATACTGACTCACGCCTGCAATCAGTATGGAGAGTATCCCTGACTCACGCCTGCAGTCAGTATGGAGAGTATCTCTGACTCATGCCTGCAGTCAGTCTTAGAGCTAATTTGCCAGAGCCCCAGGTCCGCACCAGATTGGGTGTCTGCTAGGTACAAGGGACAAACGTAAGAATAGTCAGAAAGAGCCACATGTCAGCACCAGAGAAGGTAGTCAGACAAGCCAGGTTATACACAGATCAGGTAGTCAACCAGAGCCACAGGTCTGCACCAGATTGGGTGTCCACTATAGGGTAAGACAAAAGAATAGTCAGACAGAGCCACAGGTCAGCACCAGATTGGATGGAAGACAAGCCAGGTCATACATAGAGCCCAAGGTATAGAACTGCTTCAAACAACAACGCAAGGGCAACTGGTATAGACTTCAGTCTGCCCTTTAAACCCCTTAACAGGAAATAGAAGGGAGGAGCAATAGAAAGGTAAGGCATAAAGCAAGGTTGCAACATTCTGACGCTTTGCGCCCGTAATTGACGCAACCATACGTGCTGCCTCATTCGAGCGACTATTGCCTGTAATTGACGCATATCGGCGATGTGCCCAAATCCCGTGTTGCCTCAGCAGCAGCTGCCACAGTACCACCATCCTGCACGAGGACACGAGCGACACATAGTTCCACACAGTGTGCCCAGACCAGGCCCCCGAAAGACACCAGAAACTCTGCTGCGCCCATTGCCAGGAGGCTCCTCATCCAGCTGTGCCTGCAGCACGATGCTGGATGCTAGGTACTGTAACAAGAAGAGAGGGGCTAACTCCAGGTGTGCGGGGGGAGGGGCATGGGGACCAAAATATGTTTTGAGGATGCCCTGTGGGACCCCTCGCGGTAGCGACTGGGTTGGTGGGGTGGCCCAGCTGCTATCGATGGGGGAAGGGTGGAAGTTGGAGACGTCCGGCCTGCCCTCCCCAGGTATGGATGCTTTCTTGTTTGGGGTGGAGTGAGGGCTTCACCAGTTAAGGCAGCCAGATGCAGGCTAGGGGCTCGATTCTATTACCAGTGCTAAAACCGGCGTTACAAGAAAAACAAGTAGTGTGAATTTTGCAAACATGTTACGTCGGTATTCTATTGCAGAACCACAGTAATACAAAACTGGCGTAGACAGCACTTTTCAGATTAGTAACAAAACTGGTGCTGTCTGCGTTTTTTTTTGACTACCGCCTACAAAAAAACCCATAAAATGTCAAAGTCCAAGGAAACAGGCGTACATTTGACAACAGAAAGATCAAGTTGAGTGTTAGATGTGTTCCCCACATAACAAAATCCAACACAGAGTGCGCCACTTCTACATATTAACCCTCCCTTTTTAAAAGTCGACTTGCAGTGCTTTCTTTCACCACTTTAATTCGACTAATATTGTTCACATTCCACATTTTAACCCTTCCCCTTCAAAATTTGACTTATAGTGCTTTCTATCAACACATTAATATAACAAATATTGTTCATAGTTGACAATTTAACCCTTCCCTTTCCAGTTCCGACTTACAGTGCTTTCTTTCACCATATTAATTAGATGAATATTGTACATCTGACATTTTAACCCCCTCCCCCTTTAAAATTCGACTACAGTGCTCCCATGACTTTCTTTCACCATTTTTATCTGACATTTTTCTTCTCCTTTTTTCCGACATGCCCTCGTATTTTGTTTTGCAAGATTAACCCTATGAGTACCAGAGAGGAAGCAACACATTGCAGTGTGTTTGCTACCCATCTGGCACTCAACAGGTTAAAAGAATTAGTGGAAACATTGCTCCTCAATATCACATAAACCTATATCTTGATTCTAATGAGTAGCCTAAACTCTATTTTATGAGATCAGCTCTTAGTAAATAATAGGGATCTAACTTCCATTATCTTTATGAGCCACCCTTACACTGCCAGTCGCTTGTGAGCCCTGGGCTGTAGAAACCTCAGAGTTCTCACAGCCAGGGTGGTGTGTATGGCTTGCTGCCAAAAGCCGACAATAAGTTCCAATCTACCCTTGTAACATAGTATTCTTGAGTACACTGACTAAATACTTTGTTGCAAGGGTAGATTGGAACTTATTGTCGGCTTTTGGCAGCAAGCCATACATACACACACTGGCTGTGAGAACTCTGAGGTTTCTACAGCCCAGGGCTCACAAGCGACTGGCATTGTAAGGGTGGCTCATAAAGATAATAGAAGTTAGATCCCTATTATTTACTAAGAGCTGATCTCATAAAATAGAGTTTAGGCTACTCATTAGAATCAAGATATAGGTTTATGTAATATTGAGGAGCACTGTTTCCACTAATTCTTTTAACCCTTTGAGTGCCAGATTAGTAGCAAACACATTGCAATGTGTTGCTACCTCTCTGGTACTCATAGGGTTAATCTTGCAAAACAAAATACGAGGGCATATCGAAAAAAAAAGGAGAAGAAAAATGTTGGATAAAAATGGTGAAAAAGTCATGGGAGCACTGTAGTCGAATTTTAAAGGGGAAAGGGGGTTAAAATGTCAGATGTACAATATTCATCAAATTAATATGGTGAAAAAGCATTGTAAGTCATATTTGCAAGGTGAAGGGTTAAAATGTGGAAACTGAACAATATTAGTTAAATTAAAGTGGTGAAAGAAAGCACTGCAAGTTGACTTTTAAAAGGGAGAGTTAAGATGTCGAAGGGGGGCACTTTATGTCAGATTTCTGTTGTGTACTATATTCTGCACTGCTTTTGTTCGAACAACGATGGTTTTGAAACTGTCGTTATGGCTTCTATGCCTCAACCTCTGAGGCGCAGAATTTCTGACTTAAATGTAACCACAAAACAGGAGGTAATACTGAGCGTGGGTAATAGGATACTAATTGCACATTGTTTTTAATTGTTTCCTATGGGCTTTTTTTTAGACTGGCAGTAAGTATAATTACCGCTGGTTTTGTTTTCACGAGTCGGGTAATAGGATAGCAAAAAACTGACAAAAAAAAAAAACGCCTGTTTTATTTTAACGCTGGTAATAGAATCGAGCCCTAGAGGTGGCTGCAGTGGTGGTCAGGTGCAGATGGGGCCTGGCCACCGTCCCCAGGTGAGTGAAGGGAATGCCACATTGGGGTAGTGCTGTGCACGGTATAGTCTGTGATGCTTGGAAATAAAGACTTCTTTTTGCCACAGTCATGGAGTATGTGTCTGTTTCTTGAAAGTATCGGGAAGTAACTGTGGGGCCAAGCTCCTTAATTATGCTGAGTGTATTGGTCGAATGAGGCTGGTTTAAGCTTGCTGTCCCCACTTGGATGGCAGTGAATGTATTTTGCACTGAAATACTGAGGCATCTGTAATATGGAAGGATATGATATGACTGTTTTGTGGGGAAATAGTAAGACGTGTAATATGGAAGGATATGAAATTGTGAGACTGTTGAAAGTGATATAGAAGGTGCAGAATGTGGTGATGTGTTGGATTTCAGAAGTCCATAGGTGAGTCAGTCATGTTTTTGGTTTTAATGCAGGGATGCAGCATATGTCCTCTTTGCTGCCATCCTGTGGTGTGAGCATTATAATTTAGTGTGTAATACTGGGCTTAGGCAGAGTTGAGAAAATATGGAAATATCCTCCTAGCTGCCTCCCTGGGGTGTGTGAGGCACTGACGTAGAATCTGTGGTCACCTGACGACTTTTTCCTTTATAGTATAGACTAGCAATGTGGGACGGCGTTGCCCGTCAGGATATGTAGGGAATTAATGCACACACACGGATGCGAGACAAACACAGAGACACACACGCAAATGCACACGCATGCACTGAGATGCTTAAAGAGCGACAGTCATACACACATACATGCAGACACATAGAGTGTGATACAGACATGCAACACACACAGTGAGAAACACACAGGCACACGCAGAGACACACACTCACAGAAGTGAGTCATAAGAGGTTGACTTATGTGTCATTGTAATGAGTTTGTGTTTGTACTTATGCCTCCACTGTGGCATTCATTCATATAGTTGAAATGCATGTGGTAATTGCACATACTATGGTGGAAGGTGGATTGTGCTGGCTCCCGGGATGTGAGTGACTGGCATTCATTCATGTAATTGAAATGCGTGTGGTAATTGCACATACTATGCTGGAAGGTGGATCGTGCTGGCTCCCGGGGTGTGAGTGACAGTGAGACTATCGTGGAAGGTGGATCGTGCTGGCTCCCGGGGTGTGATTACGTGTGAGTGATTGCATTTGAGTGCGAGATTGAGTGATTGCGTGTGAGTGATTGAGTGAGTATGTTAGTCAGTGTGTGTGATTGAGTGAGAGTGTGTGAGTGAGAGTGTGTATGATAGTGAGAGGGTGTGACTGAGAGGGTGTGAGTGATTGAGGGTGAGAGTGTGATTGAGTGTGAATGTGATTGAGTGTGAGTGTGATTGAGTGTGACTGCGAGACTGTAAGTGTGAGAATGTGATTGAGTGTGAGGCTGTGAGAGCGCGAGACTGTGAGAGTGTGATTGAGTGAGAGTGAGACTGTGTGAGAGTGTGAGTGTGATTGAGTGAGACTGTGAGAGTGTGATTGAATGATTGAGTGATTGAGTGAGACTGTGTGAGTGTGTGAGTATGACTGAGTGAGACTGTGTGAGTGTGTGAGTATGACTGAGTGAGACTGTGAGAGTGTGATTGAGTGAGACTGTGTGAGTGTGATTGAGTGTGTGAGTGATTGGGTGTGAGACTGTGAGAGAGTGAGAGAGACTGTGTGAGACTGTGAGACTGAGAGTGTGAGAATGTGAGTGTGAGAGAGTGTGTGAGACTGTGAGAGAGTGTGAGAGAGACTTTGAGAGTGTGAGAGAGACTGTGAGAATGAGAGACTGTGAGACTGAGAGTGTGAGACTGAGACTGTGTGAGACTGTGAGACTGAGAGTGTGAGAGAGACTGTGAGAGTGTGAGAGAGTGTGAGACTGTGAGAGAGACTGTGAGAGAGACTGTGTGTGAGAGTGTGTGTGTGTGTGTGTGAGTGTGTGAGAGTGTGTGAGTGTGTGTGAGACTGAGAGATTTTAAGAGTGAGAGAGACTGTGAGTGCGAGACTGTGAGTGCGAGACTGTGAGTGCGAGACTGTGAGTGCGAGACTGTGAGTGCGAGACTGTGTGAGTGCGAGAGACTGTGTGAGTGCGAGAGACTGTGTGAGACTGTGTGTGAGAGTGAGACTGTGTGAGACTGTGAGACTGTGTGTGTGTGAGAGACTGTGAGAGAGACTGTGTGTGTGAGTGTGTGAGTGTGTGTGTGTGTGTGAGTGTGTGTGTGTGTGTGTGAGTGTGAGTGTGTGTGAGACTGAGAGTTTTTGAGAGTGAGAGAGACTGTGAGCGCGACACTGTGAGCGCGAGACTGTGAGAGTGTGAGAGACTGTGAGAGTGTGAGAGACTGTGAGAGTGTGAGAGACTGTGTGAGTGTGACGGACTGTGTGAGACTGTGTGAGAGTGTGAGACTGTGTGTGAGAGTGTGAGACTGTGTGTGAGAGTGTGAGACTGTGTGTGAGTGTGAGAGAGATTGTGTGAGAGTGTGTGAGAGACTGTGAAAGAGTGTGAGAGAGAGTGTGAGAGAGAGTGTGAGAGAGAGTGTGAGAGAGTGTGAGAGAGAGTGTGAGAGAGTGTGAGACTGTGTGAGACTGTGTGAGAGTGTGTGAGAGTGTGAGACTGAGAGTGTGAGAGAGACTGTGTGTGAGAGTGTGAGACTGTGTGAGAGTGTGAGACTGTGAGAGTGTGAGACTGTGAGAGTGCGAGACTGTGTGAGACTGTGTGAGAGTGTGAGACTGTGTGAAACTGAGAGTGTGAGAGAGAGTGTGAGAGAGAGTGTGAGACTGTGTGTGAGACTGTGTGTGAGACTGTGTGTGAGACTGTGAGACTGAGAGTGTGAGAGAGACTGTGTGTGAGAGTGAGAGACTGTGAGACTGTGAGAGTGTGAGAGACAGTGAGAGACAGTGAGAGACTGTGTGAGACTGTTGGAGAGTGTGTGAGAGTGTGAGACTGAGAGTGTGAGAGAGACTGTGTGTGAGAGTGTGAGACTGTGTGAGACTGTGAGACTGTGTGAGAGTGCGAGACTGTGAGAGTGTGTTAGACTGTGTTAGACTGTTGGAGACTGTGTTAGACTGTTGGAGACTGTGTTAGACTGTTGGAGACTGTTGGAGACTGTGAGAGAGTGTGTGAGAGAGACTGTGTGTGAGAGTGAGAGAGAGAGACTGTGAGAGTGAGAGAGTGTGAGACTGTATGAGACTGTGTGAGACTGTGTGAGTGTGAGACTGTGTGAGTGTGAGACTGTGAGAGACTGTGTGAGAGTGTGAGACTGTGTGAAACTGAGAGTGTGAGAGAGACTGTTTGTGAGAGTGTGAGAGAGAGACTGTGAGAGTGAGAGAGTGTGAGACTGTGTGAGAGTGTGACTGAGGGAGTGTGAGAGAGAGTGTGAGAGTGTGAGACTGTGTGTGAGTGTGAGACTGTGTGAGTGTGAGACTGAGAGAGTGTGAGACAGTGAGAGACTGTGTGAGAGAGACTGTGAGACTGTGTGTGTGAGACTGTGTGCGAGTGAGAGAGAGAGAGCGTGAGAGTGAGAGAGCGTGAGAGTGAGAGAGTGTGAGACTGTGTGAGAGTGTGAGACTGTGTGAGAGTGTGAGACTGTGTGAGAGTGAGACTGTGTGAGACTGTGAGAGTGAGACTGTGTGAGACTGTGAGAGTGTGAGAGTGTGTGTGAGACTGTGTGTGTGAGACTGTGTGTGCGAGACTGTGTGTGCGAGACTGAATGAGACAGTGTGAGAGTGAGAGAGAGAGACTGTGAGAGTGTGAGACTGAGAGTGTGTGAGAGACTGAGAGTGTGTGAGAGACTGAGAGTATGCGAGTGTGTGAGACAGAGTATGCGAGTGTGTGAGACTGAGTGTGTGAGACTGAGTGTGTGAGACTGAGTGTGTGAGAGAGCATGTGAGAGAGCGTGTGAGAGACTGTGTGAGAGACTGTGTGTGAGAGACTGTGTGTGTGTGTGAGAGAGACTGTGAGAGACTGTGAGAGAGTGTGAGCCTGAGAGTGTGAGAGAGTGTGAGCCTGAGAGTGTGAGAGAGTGTGTGAGACTGTGTGTGTGAGACTGTGTGTGTGTGTGTGTGTGTGTGAGAGACTGTGTGTGTGTGTGTGTGTGTGTGTGAGACTGTGTGTGTGTGAGAGACTGTGTGTGTGAGAGAGACTGTGTGTGTGTGTGAGACTGTGTGTGTGAGAGAGACTGTGTGTGTGTGTGAGACTGTGTGTGTGAGAGAGACTGTGTGTGTGAGAGAGACTGTGAGAGAGACTGTGTGTGAGAGTGAGAGAGAAAGACTGTGTGAGAGAGTGTGAGACTGTGAGAGTGCAAGACTGTGAGAGTGCGAGACTGTTGGAGACTGAGACTGTGTGAGACTGTGCGAGACTGTGCGAGACTGTTGGAGACTGAGACTGTTGGAGACTGTGTGAGACTGTGAGAGAGTGTGTGAGAGTAACTGTGTGTGAGAGTGAGAGAGAGAGACTGTGAGAGTGAGACTGTGTGAGAGTGTGAGACTGTGAGAGACTGTGTGAGACTGTGTGAAACTGAGAGTGTGAGAGAGACTGTGAGAGTGAGAGACTGTGAGAGTGAGACTGTGTGAGAGTGTGAGAGTGTGACTGAGAGTGTGACTGAGAGTGTGAGAGAGAGTGTGAGAGAGAGTGTGAGACTGTTGGAGACTGTGAGAGAGTGTGTGAGAGTGTGAGACTGAGAGTGTGAGAGAGACTGTGTGTGAGAGTGTGTGACTGTGACAGTGTGAGACTGTGACAGTGTGAGACTGTGAGACTGTGTGAGAGTGCGAGACGGTGAGACTGTGAGAGTGTGTGAGAGTGTGTGTGTGAGACTGTTGGAGACTGTTGGAGACTGTGTGAGACTGTTGGAGACTGTGTGAGAGAGACTGTGTGTGAGAGTGAGAGAGAGAGACTGTGAGAGTGAGAGAGTGTGAGACTGTATGAGACTGTGTGAAAGTGTGAGACTGTGTGAAACTGAGAGTCTGAGAGAGACTGTTTGTGAGAGTGTGAGAGAGAGACTGTGAGAGTGTGAGACTGTGTGAGAGTGTGAGACTGTGTGAGAGTGTGACTGAGAGAGTGTGAGAGAGAGTGTGAGAGTGTGAGACTGTGTGTGAGAGTGTGAGACTGTGTGAGTGTGAGACTGTGTGAGTGTGAGACTGTGTGAGTGTGAGACTGAGAGAGTGTGAAAGAGAGTGTGAAAGAGAGCGTGACAGTGAGAGACTGTTGGAGACTGTGAGAGAGTGTGAGACTGAGAGTGTGAGAGAGACTGAGAGTGTGAGAGAGACTGTGTGTGAGAGTGTGTGTGTGAGAGTGTGTGTGCGAGACTGAATGAGACAGTGTGAGAGTGAGAGAGAGAGAGTGTGAGAGTGTGAGACAGAGTGTGTGAGAGACTGAGAGTGTGTGAGAGACTGAGAGTATGCGAGTGTGTGAGACTGAGAGTATGCGAGTGTGTGAGACTGAGAGTATGCGAGTGTGTGAGACTGAGAGTGTGAGACTGAGAGTGTGAGACTGAGAGTGTGAGACTGAGCGTGTGAGAGACTGTGTGAGACTGTGTGTGAGAGACTGTGTGTGTGTGTGTGTGAGAGACTGTGAGAGACTGTGAGAGAGTGTGAGCGAGAGAGTGTGAGCCTGAGAGTGTGAGATTGTGTGTGTGAGACTGTGTGTGTGTGTGAGACTGTGTGTGTGTGAGACTGTGAGAGAGACTGTGTGTGTGTGAGAGACTGTGAGAGAGACTGTGTGTGAGAGTGAGAGAGAGAGACTGTGTGAGAGAGTGTGAGACTGTGAGACGGTGTGAGAGTGTGACTGAGAGAGTGTGAGACTGTGTGTGAGTGTGACTGAGAGAGTGTGAGACTGTGTGTGAGTGTCAGACTGTGTGTGAGTGTCAGGCTGAGAGAGTGTGAGAGAGAGTGTGAGACTGTGTGTGAGAGTGTCAGACTGTGTGTGACAGAGTGTGAGACTGTGAGAGAGTGTGAGACTGTGAGAGAGTGAGAGAGTGTGAGACTGTGAGAGAGTGTGAGACTGTGAGACTGTGAGAGACTGTGAGAGACTGTGAGAGACTGTGTGAGACTGTGTGAAACTGAGAGTGTAAGAGAGACTGTTTGTGAGAGTGAGAGAGAGAGACTGTGAGACTGTGTGAGACTGTGACTGAGAGAGTGTGAGACTGTGTGTGAGAGTGTGAGACTGTGTGTGTGTGTGTGTGTGTGTGAGACTGTGTGTGTGTGAGAGACTGTGAGAGAGACTGTGTGTGTGTGAGAGACTGTGAGAGAGACTGTGTGAGAGTGAGAGAGACTGTGTGAGAGAGTGTGAGACTGTGAGACTGTGTGAGAGTGTGACTGAGAGAGTGTGAGACTGTGTGTGAGAGTGTGAGACTGTGTGTGAGTGTGAGACTGTGTGTGAGTGTGAGACTGTGTGTGAGTGTCAGACTGTGTGAGTGTCAGACTGAGAGAGTGTGAGAGAGAGTGTGAGACTGTGTGTGAGAGTGTGAGACTGAGTGTGAGACTGTGAGAGAGTGTGAGACTGTGAGAGTGCGAGACTGTGAGAGTGCGAGACTGTGTGAGACTGTGAGAGAGTGTGTGAGACTGTGTGAAACTGAGAGTGTGGGAGAGACTGTTTGTGAGAGTGAGAGAGAGAGACTGTGAGAGTGAGAGAGTGTGAGACTGTGTGAGACTGTGACTGAGAGAGTGTGAGAGAGAGTGTGAGACTGTGTGTGAGAGTGTGAGACTGTGTGAGTGTGAGACAGAGAGTGTGAGAGTATGAGACTGTGTGTGAGAGAGTGTGAGACTGTGTGTGAGAGAGTTTGAGAGTGAGAGACAGTGAGAGACTGTGTGAGAGAGACTGTGAGACTGTGTGTGAGAGAGAGAGACTGTGAGAGAGTGAGAGAGTGTGAGACTGTGTGAGACTGTGTGTGTGTGAGACTGTGTGTGTGTGTGTGAGACTGTGTGTGTGTGTGTGTGAGACTGTGTGTGTGTGAGACTGTGTGTGCGAGACTCTGTGTGCGAAACTGTGTGTGCGAGACTGAGTGAGACAGTGTGAAAGTGAGACTGTGAGAGTGTGAGACTGTGAGAGTGTGAGACTGTGAGAGTGTGTGTGAGACTGAGAGTGTGTGAGACTGAGAGAGTGTGAGACTGAGAGTATGCGAGTGTGTGAGACTGAGAGTGTGAGACTGAGAGTGTGAGACTGAGAGTGTGAGACTGAGCGTGTGAGAGAGCGTGTGAGAGAGTGTGTGAGAGAGTGTGTGAGACTGTGTGTGTGACTGTGTGTGTGTGAGAGACTGTGAGAGAGTGTGAGCCTGAGAGTGTGAGAGAGACTGTGAGTGAGACTGTGTGTGAGAGTGAGAGAGAGAGACTGTGTGTGAGAGTGTGAGACTGTGAGAGTGAGAGAGTGTGAGACTGTGTGTGAGTGTGAGACTGTGTGTGAGTGTGAGACTGAAAGAGTGTGAGAGAGAGTGTGAGACTGTGTGTGAGAGAGTGTGAGACTGTGTGTGAGAGAGTGTGAGACTGTGAGAGTGAGACTGTGTGAGACTGAGAGTGTGAGAGAGACTGTGAGACTGTGTGTGAGACTGTGTATGAGAGTGAGAGAGTGTGAGACTGTGTGAGAGTGTGAGACTGTGTTAGAGTGAGACTGAGAGAGTGTGAGACTGTGTGTGAGAGTGTGAGACTGTGTGTGAGACTGTGAGAGAGTGTGAGAGTGAGAGACTGTGAGAGTGAGAGAGTGTGAGACTGTGTGAGACTGTGTGTGAGTGTGAGACTGTGTGTGTGTGAGACTGTGTGTGTGTGAGACTGTGTGTGTGTGTGTGTGAGACTGTGTGTGTGTGAGACTGTGTGTGTGTGTGTGTGTGAGACTGTGTGTGTGCGAGACTCTGTGTGCGAAACTGTGTGTGCGAGACTGAGTGAGACAGTGTGAAAGTGAGACTGTGAGAGTGTGAGACTGTGAGAGTGTGAGACTGTGAGAGTGTGTGTGAGACTGAGAGTGTGTGAGACTGAGAGAGTGTGAGACTGAGAGTATGCGAGTGTGTGAGACTGAGAGTATGTGAGTGCGTGAGAGTGTGAGACTGAGAGTGTGAGACTGAGAGTGTGAGACTGAGAGTGTGAGACTGAGAGTGTGAGACTGTGTGTGTGTGAGAGACTGTGAGAGAGTGTGAGCCTGAGAGTGTGAGAGAGACTGTGAGTGAGACTGTGTGTGAGAGTGAGAGAGAGAGACTGTGTGTGAGAGTGTGAGACTGTGAGAGTGAGAGAGTGTGAGAGTGTGAGACAGAGTGTGTGAGAGACTGAGAGTGTGTGAGAGACTGAGAGTATGCGAGTGTGTGAGACTGAGAGTATGCGAGTGTGTGAGACTGAGAGTATGCGAGTGTGTGAGACTGAGAGTGTGAGACTGAGAGTGTGAGACTGAGAGTGTGAGACTGAGCGTGTGAGAGACTGTGTGAGACTGTGTGTGAGAGACTGTGTGTGTGTGTGTGTGAGAGACTGTGAGAGACTGTGAGAGAGTGTGAGCGAGAGAGTGTGAGCCTGAGAGTGTGAGATTGTGTGTGTGAGACTGTGTGTGTGTGTGAGACTGTGTGTGTGTGAGACTGTGAGAGAGACTGTGTGTGTGTGAGAGACTGTGAGAGAGACTGTGTGTGAGAGTGAGAGAGAGAGACTGTGTGAGAGAGTGTGAGACTGTGAGACGGTGTGAGAGTGTGACTGAGAGAGTGTGAGACTGTGTGTGAGTGTGACTGAGAGAGTGTGAGACTGTGTGTGAGTGTCAGACTGTGTGTGAGTGTCAGGCTGAGAGAGTGTGAGAGAGAGTGTGAGACTGTGTGTGAGAGTGTCAGACTGTGTGTGACAGAGTGTGAGACTGTGAGAGAGTGTGAGACTGTGAGAGAGTGTGAGACTGTGAGACTGTGAGAGACTGTGAGAGACTGTGAGAGACTGTGTGAGACTGTGTGAAACTGAGAGTGTAAGAGAGACTGTTTGTGAGAGTGAGAGAGAGAGACTGTGAGACTGTGTGAGACTGTGACTGCGAGAGTGTGAGACTGTGTGTGAGAGTGTGAGACTGTGTGTGTGTGTGTGTGTGTGTGTGTGTGTGTGAGACTGTGTGTGTGTGAGAGACTGTGAGAGAGACTGTGTGTGTGTGAGAGACTGTGAGAGAGACTGTGTGAGAGTGAGAGAGACTGTGTGAGAGAGTGTGAGACTGTGTGAGAGTGTGACTGAGAGAGTGTGAGACTGTGTGTGAGAGTGTGAGACTGTGTGTGAGTGTGAGACTGTGTGTGAGTGTCAGACTGTGTGAGTGTCAGACTGAGAGAGTGTGAGAGAGAGTGTGAGACTGTGTGTGAGAGTGTGAGACTGAGTGTGAGACTGTGAGAGAGTGTGAGACTGTGAGAGTGCGAGACTGTGAGAGTGCGAGACTGTGTGAGACTGTGAGAGAGTGTGTGAGACTGTGAGAGAGTGTGTGAGACTGTGTGAAACTGAGAGTGTGGGAGAGACTGTTTGTGAGAGTGAGAGAGAGAGACTGTGAGAGTGAGAGAGTGTGAGACTGTGTGAGACTGTGACTGAGAGAGTGTGAGAGAGAGTGTGAGACTGTGTGTGAGAGTGTGAGACTGTGTGAGTGTGAGACAGAGAGTGTGAGAGTATGAGACTGTGTGTGAGAGAGTGTGAGACTGTGTGTGAGAGAGTTTGAGAGTGAGAGACAGTGAGAGACTGTGTGAGAGAGACTGTGAGACTGTGTGTGAGAGAGAGAGACTGTGAGAGAGTGTGAGACTGTGTGAGACTGTGTGTGTGTGAGACTGTGTGTGTGTGTGTGAGACTGTGTGTGTGTGTGTGTGTGTGTGAGACTGTGTGTGTGAGACTGTGTGTGCGAGACTCTGTGTGCGAAACTGTGTGTGCGAGACTGAGTGAGACAGTGTGAAAGTGAGACTGTGAGAGTGTGAGACTGTGAGAGTGTGAGACTGTGAGAGTGTGTGTGAGACTGAGAGTGTGTGAGACTGAGAGAGTGTGAGACTGAGAGTATGCGAGTGTGTGAGACTGAGAGTGTGAGACTGAGAGTGTGAGACTGAGAGTGTGAGACTGAGAGTGTGAGACTGAGAGTGTGAGACTGAGCGTGTGAGAGAGCGTGTGAGAGAGTGTGTGAGACTGTGTGTGTGACTGTGTGTGTGTGAGAGACTGTGAGAGAGTGTGAGCCTGAGAGTGTGAGAGAGACTGTGAGTGAGACTGTGTGTGAGAGTGAGAGAGAGAGACTGTGTGTGAGAGTGTGAGACTGTGAGAGTGAGAGAGTGTGAGACTGTGTGTGAGTGTGAGACTGTGTGTGAGTGTGAGACTGAAAGAGTGTGAGAGAGAGTGTGAGACTGTGTGTGAGAGAGTGTGAGACTGTGTGTGAGAGAGTGTGAGACTGTGAGAGTGAGACTGTGTGAGACTGAGAGTGTGAGAGAGACTGTGAGACTGTGTGTGAGACTGTGTATGAGAGTGAGAGAGTGTGAGACTGTGTGAGAGTGTGAGACTGTGTTAGAGTGAGACTGAGAGAGTGTGAGACTGTGTGTGAGAGTGTGAGACTGTGTGTGAGACTGTGAGAGAGTGTGAGAGTGAGAGACTGTGAGAGTGAGAGAGTGTGAGACTGTGTGAGACTGTGTGTGAGTGTGAGACTGTGTGTGTGTGAGACTGTGTGTGTGTGAGACTGTGTGTGTGTGTGTGTGAGACTGTGTGTGTGTGAGACTGTGTGTCTGTGTGTGAGACTGTGTGTGTGCGAGACTCTGTGTGCGAAACTGTGTGTGCGAGACTGAGTGAGACAGTGTGAAAGTGAGACTGTGAGAGTGTGAGACTGTGAGACTGTGAGAGTGTGTGTGAGACTGAGAGTGTGTGAGACTGAGAGAGTGTGAGACTGAGAGTATGCGAGTGTGTGAGACTGAGAGTATGTGAGTGCGTGAGAGTGTGAGACTGAGAGTGTGAGACTGAGAGTGTGAGACTGAGAGTGTGAGACTGTGTGTGTGTGAGAGACTGTGAGAGAGTGTGAGCCTGAGAGTGTGAGAGAGACTGTGAGTGAGACTGTGTGTGAGAGTGAGAGAGACAGACTGTGTGTGAGAGTGTGAGACTGTGAGAGTGAGAGAGTGTGAGAGTGTGAGACAGAGTGTGTGAGAGACTGAGAGTGTGTGAGAGACTGAGAGTATGCGAGTGTGTGAGACTGAGAGTATGCGAGTGTGTGAGACTGAGAGTATGCGAGTGTGTGAGACTGAGAGTGTGAGACTGAGAGTGTGAGACTGAGCGTGTGAGAGACTGTGTGAGACTGTGTGTGAGAGACTGTGTGTGTGTGTGTGTGAGAGACTGTGAGAGACTGTGAGAGAGTGTGAGCGAGAGAGTGTGAGCCTGAGAGTGTGAGATTGTGTGTGTGAGACTGTGTGTGTGTGTGAGACTGTGTGTGTGTGAGACTGTGAGAGAGACTGTGTGTGTGTGAGAGACTGTGAGAGAGACTGTGTGTGAGAGTGAGAGAGAGAGACTGTGTGAGAGAGTGTGAGACTGTGAGACGGTGTGAGAGTGTGACTGAGAGAGTGTGAGACTGTGTGTGAGTGTGACTGAGAGAGTGTGAGACTGTGTGTGAGTGTCAGACTGTGTGTGAGTGTCAGGCTGAGAGAGTGTGAGAGAGAGTGTGAGACTGTGTGTGAGAGTGTGAGACTGTGTGTGAGAGAGTGTGAGACTGTGAGAGAGTGTGAGACTGTGTGAGACTGTGTGAGACTGTGAGAGACTGTGAGAGACTGTGTGAGACTGTGTGAAACTGAGAGTGTGAGAGAGACTGTTTGTGAGAGTGAGAGAGAGAGACTGTGAGACTGTGTGAGACTGTGACTGAGAGAGTGTGAGACTGTGTGTGAGAGTGTGAGACTGTGTGTGTGTGTGTGTGTGTGTGTGAGACTGTGTGTGTGTGAGAGACTGTGAGAGAGACTGTGTGTGTGTGTGAGAGACTGTGAGAGAGACTGTGTGAGAGTGAGAGAGAGAGACTGTGTGAGAGAGTGTGAGACTGTGTGAGAGTGTGACTGAGAGAGTGTGAGACTGTGTGTGAGAGTGTGAGACTGTGTGTGAGTGTGAGACTGTGTGTGAGTGTCAGACTGTGTGAGTGTCAGACTGAGAGAGTGTGAGAGAGAGTGTGAGACTGTGTGTGAGAGTGTGAGACTGAGTGTGAGACTGTGAGAGAGTGTGAGACTGTGAGAGTGCGAGACTGTGTGAGACTGTGAGAGAGTGTGTGAGACTGTGAGAGAGTGTGTGAGACTGTGTGAGACTGTGTGAAACTGAGTGTGAGAGAGACTGTTTGTGAGAGTGAGAGACTGTGAGAGTGAGAGAGTGTGAGACTGTGACTGAGAGAGTGTGAGAGAGAGTGTGAGACTGTGTGTGAGAGTGTGAGACTGTGTGAGTGTGAGACTGAGAGAGTGTGAGAGTATGAGACTGTGTGTGAGAGAGTGTGAGACTGTGTGTGAGAGAGTTTGAGAGTGAGAGACAGTGAGAGACTGTGTGAGAGAGACTGTGAGACTGTGTGTGAGAGAGAGAGACTGTGAGAGAGTGTGAGACTGTGTGAGACTGTGTGTGTGTGAGACTGTGTGTGTGTGTGTGAGACTGTGTGTGTGTGTGTGAGACTGTGTGTGTGTGAGACTGTGTGTGTGCGAGACTGTGTGTGTGCAAGACTCTGTGTGCGAAACTGTGTGTGCGAGACTGAGTGAGACAGTGTGAAAGTGAGACTGTGAGACTGTGAGACTGTGAGAGTGTGAGACTGTGAGACTGTGAGAGTGTGAGACTGTGAGAGTGTGTGTGAGACTGAGAGTGTGTGAGACTGAGAGAGTGTGAGACTGAGAGTATGCGAGTGTGTGAGACTGAGCGTGTGAGAGAGCGTGTGAGAGAGTGTGTGAGAGAGTGTGTGAGACTGTGTGTGTGACTGTGTGTGTGTGAGAGACTGTGAGAGAGTGTGAGCCTGAGAGTGTGAGAGAGACTGTGAGTGAGACTGTGTGTGAGAGTGAGAGAGAGAGACTGTGTGTGAGAGCGTGAGACTGTGAGAGTGAGAGAGTGTGAGACTGTGTGTGAGTGTGAGACTGTGTGTGAGTGTGAGACTGAAAGAGTGTGAGAGAGAGTGTGAGACTGTGTGTGAGAGAGTGTGAGACTGTGTGTGAGAGAGTGTGAGACTGTGTGTGAGAGAGTGTGAGACTGTGAGAGTGAGACTGTGTGAGACTGAGAGTGTGAGAGAGACTGTGAGACTGTGTGTGAGACTGTGTATGAGAGTGAGAGAGTGTGAGACTGTGTGAGAGTGTGAGACTGTGTTAGAGTGAGACTGAGAGAGTGTGAGACTGTGTGTGAGAGTGTGAGACTGTGTGTGAGACTGTGAGAGAGTGTGAGAGTGAGAGACTGTGAGAGTGAGAGAGTGTGAGACTGTGTGAGACTGTGTGTGAGTGTGAGACTGTGTGTGTGTGAGACTGTGTGTGTGTGAGACTGTGTGTGTGTGAGACTGTGTGTGTGTGTGTGTGAGACTGTGTGTGTGTGAGACTGTGTGTGTGTGTGTGAGACTGTGTGTGTGCGAGACTCTGTGTGCGAAACTGTGTGTGCGAGACTGAGTGAGACAGTGTGAAAGTGAGACTGTGAGAGTGTGAGACTGTGAGAGTGTGAGACTGTGAGAGTGTGAGACTGTGAGAGTGTGTGTGAGACTGAGAGTGTGTGAGACTGAGAGAGTGTGAGACTGAGAGTATGCGAGTGTGTGAGACTGAGAGTATGTGAGTGCGTGAGAGTGTGAGACTGAGAGTGTGAGACTGAGAGTGTGAGACTGAGAGTGTGAGACTGTGTGTGTGTGAGAGACTGTGAGAGAGTGTGAGCCTGAGAGTGTGAGAGAGACTGTGAGTGAGACTGTGTGTGAGAGTGAGAGAGAGAGACTGTGTGTGAGAGTGTGAGACTGTGAGAGTGAGAGAGTGTGAGACTGTGTGTGAGTGTGAGACTGTGTGTGAGTGTGAGACTGTGTGTGAGTGTGAGACTGAAAGAGTGTGAGAGAGAGTGTGAGACTGTGTGTGAGAGAGTGTGAGACTGTGTGTGAGAGAGTGTGAGACTGTGAGAGTGAGACTGTGTGAGACTGAGAGTGTGAGAGAGACTGTGAGACTGTGTGTGAGACTGTGTATGAGAGTGAGAGAGTGTGAGACTGTGTGAGAGTGTGAGACTGTGTTAGAGTGAGACTGAGAGAGTGTGAGACTGTATGTGAGAGTGTGAGACTGTGTGTGAGACTGTGAGAGAGTGTGAGAGTGAGAGACTGTGAGAGTGAGAGAGTGTGAGACTGTGTGAGACTGTGTGTGAGTGTGAGACTGTGTGAGACTGTGTGAGATTGTGTGTGTGAGACTGTGTGTGTGTGTGTGAGACTGTGTGTGTGTGTGAGACTGTGTGTGTGTGTGTGTGTGTGTGTGAGACTGTGTGTGTGCGAGACTCTGTGTGCGAAACTGTGTGTGCGAGACTGAGTGAGACAGTGTGAAAGTGAGACTGTGAGAAAGTGAGACTGTGAGAAAGTGAGACTGTGAGAGTGTGAGACTGTGAGAGTGTGAGACTGTGAGAGTGTGTGTGAGACTGAGAGTGTGTGAGACTGAGAGAGTGTGAGACTGAGAGTATGCGAGTGTGTGAGACTGAGAGTATGTGAGTGCATGAGAGTGTGAGACTGAGAGTGTGAGACTGAGAGTGTGAGACTGAGAGTGTGAGACTGAGAGTGTGAGACTGAGAGTGTGAGACTGAGCGTGTGAGAGAGTGTGTGAGACTGTGTGTGTGACTGTGTGTGTGTGAGAGACTGTGAGAGAGTGTGAGCCTGAGAGTGTGAGAGAGACTGTGAGTGAGACTGTGTGTGAGAGTGAGAGAGAGAGACTGTGTGTGAGAGTGTGAGACTGTGAGAGTGAGAGAGTGTGAGACTGTGTGTGAGTGTGAGACTGTGTGTGAGTGTGAGACTGTGTGTGAGTGTGAGACTGAAAGAGTGTGAGAGAGAGTGTGAGACTGTGTGTGAGAGAGTGTGAGACTGTGTGTGAGAGAGTGTGAGACTGTGAGAGTGAGACTGTGTGAGACTGAGAGTGTGAGAGAGACTGTGAGACTGTGTGTGAGACTGTGTATGAGAGTGAGAGAGTGTGAGACTGTGTGAGAGTGTGAGACTGTGTTAGAGTGAGACTGAGAGAGTGTGAGACTGTGTGTGAGAGTGTGAGACTGTGTGTGAGACTGTGAGAGAGTGAGAGACTGTGAGAGTGAGAGAGTGTGAGACTGTGTGAGACTGTGTGTGAGTGTGAGACTGTGTGTGAGTGTGAGACTGAAAGAGTGTGAGACTGTGTGTGAGAGTGTGAGACTGTGTGTGTGAGAGTGTGAGACTGTGTGTGTGAGAGTGTGAGACTGTGTGTGAGAGAGTGTGAGACTGTGAGAGTGAGACTGAGAGTGTGAGAGAGACTGTGAGACTGTGTGTGAGACTGTGTATGAGAGTGAGAGAGTGTGAGACTGTGTTAGAGTGAGACTGAGAGAGTGTGAGACTGTGTGTGAGAGTGTGAGACTGTGTGTGAGACTGTGAGAGAGTGAGAGACTGTGAGAGTGAGAGAGTGTGAGACTGTGTGTGAGTGTGAGACTGTGTGTGAGCGTGAGACTGTGTGTGAGTGTGAGACTGAAAGAGTGTGAGAGAGAGTGTGAGACTGTGTGTGAGAGTGTGAGACTGTGTGTGAGAGTGTGAGACTGTGTGTGTGAGAGTGTGAGACTGTGTGTGAGAGAGTGTGAGACTGTGTGAGACTGAGAGTGTGAGAGAGACTGTGAGACTGTGTGTGAGACTGTGTATGAGAGTGAGAGAGTGTGAGACTGTGTGAGAATGTGAGACTGTGTTAGAGTGAGACTGAGAGAGTGTGAGACTGTGTGAGAGTGTGAGACTGTGAGAGAGAGTGAGAGTGAGAGACTGTGAGAGTGAGAGAGTGTGAGACTGTGTGAGACTGTGTGTGAGTGTGAGACTGTGTGTGAGTGTGAGACTGTGTGTGAGACTGAAAGAGTGTGAGAGAGAGTGTGAGACTGTGTGTAAGAGTGTGAGACTGTGTGTGTGAGAGTGTGAGACTGTGTGTGAGAGAGTGTGAGACTGAGAGTATGCGAGTGTGTGAGACTGAGAGTATGTGAGTGCGTGAGAGTGTGAGACTGAGAGTGTGAGACTGAGAGTGTGAGACTGAGAGTGTGAGACTGAGAGTGTGAGACTGAGAGTGTGAGACTGAGAGTGTGAGACTGAGAGTGTGAGACTGAGAGTGTGAGACTGAGCGTGTGAGAGAGTGTGTGAGACTGTGTGTGTGACTGTGTGTGTGTGAGAGACTGTGAGCCTGAGAGTGTGAGAGAGACTGTGAGTGAGACTGTGTGTGAGAGTGAGAGAGAGAGACTGTGTGTGAGAGTGTGAGAGTGAGAGAGTGTGAGACTGTGTGTGAGTGTGAGACTGTGTGTGAGTGTGAGACTGAAAGAGTGTGAGAGAGAGTGTGAGACTGTGTGTGAGAGAGTGTGAGACTGTGTGTGAGAGAGTGTGAGACTGTGAGAGTGAGACTGTGTGAGACTGAGACTGTGAGAGAGACTGTGAGACTGTGTGTGAGACTGTGTATGAGAGTGAGAGAGTGTGAGACTGTGTGAGACTGTGTTAGAGTGAGACTGAGAGAGTGTGAGACTGTGTGCGAGACTGTGAGAGAGTGAGAGACTGTGAGAGTGAGAGAGTGTGAGACTGTGTGAGACTGTGTGTGAGTGTGAGACTGTGTGTGAGTGTGAGACTGAAAGAGTGTGAGACTGAAAGAGTGTGAGAGAGAGTGTGAGACTGTGTGTGAGAGTGTGAGACTGTGTGTGAGAGTGTGAGACTGTGTGTGTGAGAGTGTGAGACTGTGTGTGTGAGAGTGTGTGTGAGAGAGTGTGAGACTGTGAGAGTGAGACTGAGAGTGTGAGAGAGACTGTGAGACTGTGTGTGAGACTGTGTATGAGAGTGAGAGAGTGTGAGACTGTGTGAGAATGTGAGACTGTGTTAGAGTGAGACTGAGAGAGTGTGAGACTGTGTGTGAGAGTGTGAGACTGTGTGTGAGACTGTGAGAGAGTGTGAGACTGTGTGTGAGTGTGAGACTGTGTGTGAGTGTGAGACTGAAAGAGTGTGAGAGAGAGTGTGAGACTGTGTGTGAGAGTGTGAGACTGTGTGTGAGAGTGTGAGACTGTGTGTGTGAGAGTGTGAGACTGTGTGTGAGAGAGTGTGAGACTGTGAGAGTGAGACTGTGTGAGACTGAGAGTGTGAGAGAGACTGTGAGACTGTGTGTGAGACTGTGTATGAGAGTGAGAGAGTGTGAGACTGTGTGAGAATGTGAGACTGTGTTAGAGTGAGACTGAGAGAGTGTGAGACTGTGTGAGAGTGTGAGACTGTGTGTGAGACTGTGAGAGAGAGTGAGAGTGAGAGACTGTGAGAGTGAGAGAGTGTGAGACTGTGTGTGTGAGTGTGAGACTGTGTGTGAGTGTGAGACTGTGTGTGAGACTGAAAGAGTGTGAGAGAGAGTGTGAGACTGTGTGTAAGAGTGTGAGACTGTGTGTAAGAGTGTGAGACTGTGTGTGTGAGAGTGTGAGACTGTGTGTGAGAGAGTGTGAGACTGAGAGTATGCGAGTGTGTGAGACTGAGAGTATGTGAGTGCGTGAGAGTGTGAGACTGAGAGTGTGAGACTGAGAGTGTGAGACTGAGCGTGTGAGAGAGTGTGTGAGACTGTGTGTGTGACTGTGTGTGTGTGAGAGACTGTGAGAGAGTGTGAGCCTGAGAGTGTGAGAGAGACTGTGAGTGAGACTGTGTATGAGAGTGAGAGAGAGAGACTGTGTGTGAGAGTGTGAGAGTGAGAGAGTGTGAGACTGTGTGTGAGTGTGAGACTGTGTGTGAGTGTGAGACTGTGTGTGAGTGTGAGACTGAAAGAGTGTGAGAGAGAGTGTGAGACTGTGTGTGTGAGACTGTGTGTGAGAGAGTGTGAGACTGTGTGTGAGAGAGTGTGAGACTGTGAGAGTGAGACTGTGTGAGACTGAAAGAGTGTGAGAGAGAGTGTGAGACTGTGTGTGTGAGACTCTGTGAGACTGAGAGTGTGAGAGAGACTGTGAGACTGTGTGTGAGACTGTGTATGAGAGTGAGAGAGTGTGAGACTGTGTGAGAGTGTGAGACTGTGTTAGAGTGAGACTGAGAGAGTGTGAGACTGTGTGTGAGAGTGTGAGAGACTGTGAGAGTGAGAGAGTGTGAGACTGTGTGAGACTGTGTGTGAGTGTGAGACTGTGTGTGAGTGTGAGACTGAAAGAGTGTGAGACTGTGTGTGTGAGAGTGTGAGACTGTGTGTGTGAGAGTGTGAGACTGTGTGTGAGAGAGTGTGAGACTGTGAGAGTGAGACTGTGTGAGACTGAGAGTGTGAGAGAGACTGTAAGACTGTGTATGAGAGTGAGAGAGTGTGAGACTGTGAGTGTGAGACTGAGCGTGTGAGAGAGTGTGTGAGACTGTGTGTGACTGTGTGTGTGTGAGAGACTGTGAGAGAGTGTGAGCCTGAGAGTGTGAGAGAGACTGTGAGTGAGACTGTGTGTGAGAGTGAGAGAGAGAGACTGTGTGTGAGAGTGTGAGACTGTGAGAGTGAGAGAGTGTGAGACTGTGTGTGAGTGTGAGACTGTGTGTGAGTGTGAGACTGTGTGTGAGTGTGAGACTGAAAGAGTGTGAGAGAGAGTGTGAGACTGTGTGTGAGAGAGTGTGAGAGTGAGAGAGTGTGAGACTGTGTGAGACTGTGTGTGAGTGTGAGACTGTGTGTGAGTGTGAGACTGAAAGAGTGTGAGACTGTGTGTGAGAGTGTGAGACTGTGTGTGAGAGTGTGAGACTGTGTGTGTGAGAGTGTGAGACTGTGTGTGTGAGAGTGTGAGACTGTGTGTGAGAGAGTGTGAGACCGTGAGAGTGAGACTGAGAGTGTGAGAGAGACTGTGAGACTGTGTGTGAGACTGTGTATGAGACTGAGAGAGTGTGAGACTGTGTGTGAGTGTGAGACTGTGTGTGAGACTGTGAGAGAGTGAGAGACTGTGAGAGTGAGAGAGTGTGAGACTGTGTGAGACTGTGTGTGAGTGTGAGACTGTGTGTGAGTGTGAGACTGAAAGAGTGTGAGAGAGAGTGTGAGACTGTGTGTGAGAGTGTGAGACTGTGTGTGAGAGTGTGAGACTGTGTGTGTGAGAGTGTGAGACTGTGTGTGAGAGAGTGTGAGACTGTGTGAGACTGAGAGTGTGAGAGAGACTGTGAGACTGTGTGTGAGACTGTGTATGAGAGTGAGAGAGTGTGAGACTGTGTGAGAATGTGAGACTGTGTTAGAGTGAGACTGAGAGAGTGTGAGACTGTGTGAGAGTGTGAGACTGTGAGAGAGAGTGAGAGTGAGAGACTGTGAGAGTGAGAGAGTGTGAGACTGTGTGAGACTGTGTGTGAGTGTGAGACTGTGTGTGAGTGTGAGACTGTGTGTGAGACTGAAAGAGTGTGAGAGAGAGTGTGAGACTGTGTGTGTAAGAGTGTGAGACTGTGTGTGTGAGAGTGTGAGACTGTGTGTGAGAGAGTGTGAGACTGAGAGTATGCGAGTGTGTGAGACTGAGAGTATGTGAGTGCGTGAGAGTGTGAGACTGAGAGTGTGAGACTGAGAGTGTGAGACTGAGAGTGTGAGACTGAGAGTGTGAGACTGAGAGTGTGAGACTGAGAGTGTGAGACTGAGCGTGTGAGAGAGTGTGTGAGACTGTGTGTGTGACTGTGTGTGTGTGAGAGACTGTGAGAGAGTGTGAGCCTGAGAGTGTGAGAGAGACTGTGAGTGAGACTGTGTGTGAGAGTGAGAGAGAGAGACTGTGTGTGAGAGTGTGAGACTGTGAGAGTGAGAGAGAGTGAGACTGTGTGTGAGTGTGAGACTGTGTGTGAGTGTGAGACTGAAAGAGTGTGAGAGAGAGTGTGAGACTGTGTGTGAGAGAGTGTGAGACTGTGTGCGAGAGAGTGTGAGACTGTGTGTGAGAGAGTGTGAGACTGTGAGAGTGAGACTGTGTGAGACTGAGAGTGTGAGAGAGACTGTGAGACTGTGTGTGAGACTGTGTATGAGAGTGAGAGAGTGTGAGACTGTGTGAGAGTGTGAGACTGTGTTAGAGTGAGACTGAGAGAGTGTGAGACTGTGTGTGAGAGTGTGAGACTGTGTGTGAGACTGTGAAAGAGTGAGAGACTGTGAGAGTGAGAGAGTGTGAGACTGTGTGAGACTGTGTGTGAGTGTGAGACTGTGTGTGAGTGTGAGACTGAAAGAGTGTGAGAGAGAGTGTGAGACTGTGTGTGAGAGTGTGAGACTGTGTGTGAGAGTGTGAGACTGTGTGTGTGAGAGTGTGAGACTGTGTGTGTGAGAGTGTGTGTGAGAGAGTGTGAGACTGTGAGAGTGAGACTGAGAGTGTGAGAGAGACTGTGAGACTGTGTGTGAGACTGTGTATGAGAGTGAGAGAGTGTGAGACTGTGTGAGAATGTGAGACTGTGTTAGAGTGAGACTGAGAGAGTGTGAGACTGTGTGTGAGAGTGTGAGACTGTGTGTGAGACTGTGAGAGAGTGAGAGACTGTGAGAGTGAGAGAGTGTGAGACTGTGTGTGTGTGAGACTGTGTGTGAGTGTGAGACTGTGTGTGAGTGTGAGACTGAAAGAGTGTGAGAGAGAGTGTGAGACTGTGTGACTGTGTGTGAGAGTGTGAGACTGTGTGTGTGAGAGTGTGAGACTGTGTGTGAGAGAGTGTGAGACTGTGAGAGTGAGACTGTGTGAGACTGAGAGTGTGAGAGAGACTGTGAGACTGTGTGTGAGACTGTGTATGAGAGTGAGAGAGTGTGAGACTGTGTGAGAATGTGAGACTGTGTTAGAGTGAGACTGAGAGAGTGTGAGACTGTGTGAGAGTGTGAGACTGTGTGTGAGACTGTGAGAGAGAGTGAGAGTGAGAGACTGTGAGAGTGAGAGAGTGTGAGACTGTGTGTGTGAGTGTGAGACTGTGTGTGAGTGTGAGACTGTGTGTGAGACTGAAAGAGTGTGAGAGAGAGTGTGAGACTGTGTGTAAGAGTGTGAGACTGTGTGTAAGAGTGTGAGACTGTGTGTGTGAGAGTGTGAGACTGTGTGTGAGAGAGTGTGAGACTGAGAGTATGCGAGTGTGTGAGACTGAGAGTATGTGAGTGCGTGAGAGTGTGAGACTGAGAGTGTGAGACTGAGAGTGTGAGACTGAGAGTGTGAGACTGAGCGTGTGAGAGAGTGTGTGAGACTGTGTGTGTGACTGTGTGTGTGTGAGAGACTGTGAGAGAGTGTGAGCCTGAGAGTGTGAGAGAGACTGTGAGTGAGACTGTGTGTGAGAGTGAGAGAGAGAGACTGTGTGTGAGAGTGTGAGAGTGAGAGAGTGTGAGACTGTGTGTGAGTGTGAGACTGTGTGTGAGTGTGAGACTGAAAGAGTGTGAGAGAGAGTGTGAGACTGTGTGTGAGAGAGTGTGAGACTGTGTGTGAGAGAGTGTGAGACTGTGAGAGTGAGACTGTGTGAGACTGAAAGAGTGTGAGAGAGAGTGTGAGACTGTGTGTGTGAGACTGTGTGAGACTGAGAGTGTGAGAGAGACTGTGAGACTGTGTGTGAGACTGTGTATGAGAGTGAGAGAGTGTGAGACTGTGTGAGAGTGTGAGACTGTGTTAGAGTGAGACTGAGAGAGTGTGAGACTGTGTGTGAGAGTGTGAGAGAGTGAGAGACTGTGAGAGTGAGAGAGTGTGAGACTGTGTGAGACTGTGTGTGAGTGTGAGACTGTGTGTGAGTGTGAGACTGAAAGAGTGTGAGACTGTGTGTGTGAGAGTGTGAGACTGTGTGTGTGAGAGTGTGAGACTGTGTGTGAGAGAGTGTGAGACTGTGTGAGACTGTGTGTGAGTGTGAGACTGTGTGTGAGTGTGAGACTGTGTGTGAGACTGAAAGAGTGTGAGAGAGAGTGTGAGACTGTGTGTGAGAGTGTGAGACTGTGTGTGTGAGAGTGTGAGACTGTGAGAGTGAGACTGTGTGAGACTGAGAGTGTGAGAGAGACTGTGAGACTGTGTGTGAGACTGTGTATGAGAGTGAGAGAGTGTGAGACTGTGTGAGAATGTGAGACTGTGTTAGAGTGAGACTGAGAGAGTGTGAGACTGTGTGAGAGTGTGAGACTGTGTGAGAGAGTGTGAGAGTGAGAGACTGTGAGAGTGAGAGAGTGTGAGACTGTGTGTGAGTGTGAGACTGTGTGTGAGTGTGAGACTGTGTGTGAGACTGAAAGAGTGTGAGAGAGAGTGTGAGACTGTGTGTGAGAGTGTGAGACTGTGTGTGTGAGAGTGTGAGACTGTGTGTGAGAGAGTGTGAGACTGTGAGAGTGAGACTGTGTGAGACTGAGAGTGTGAGAGAGACTGTGAGACTGTGTGTGAGACTGTGTATGAGAGTGAGAGAGTGTGAGACTGTGTGAGAATGTGAGACTGTGTTAGAGTGAGACTGAGAGAGTGTGAGACTGTGTGAGAGTGTGAGACTGTGTGTGAGACTGTGAGAGAGTGTGAGAGTGAGAGACTGTGAGAGTGAGAGAGTGTGAGAATGTTTGAGACTGTGTGTGAGTGTGAGACTGTGTGAGAGTGTGAGACTGTGAGAGACTGTGAGAGTGAGAGACTGTGAGAGTGTGAGACTGTGTGTGAGTGTGAGACTGTGTGTGAGTGTGAGACTGAAAGAGTGTGAGAGAGAGTGTGAGACTGTGTGTGAGAGTGTGAGACTGTGTGTGTGAGAGTGTGAGACTGTGTGTGTGAGAATGTGAGACTGTGAGAGTGAGACTGTGTGAGACTGAGAGTGTGAGAGAGACTGTGAGACTGTGTGTGAGACTGTGTATGAGAGTGAGAGAGTGTGAGACTGTGTGAGAGTGTGAGACTGTGTTAGAGTGAGACTGAGAGAGTGTGAGACTGTGTGTGAGAGTGTGAGACTGTGTGTGAGACTGTGAGAGTGAGAGAGTGTGAGACTGTGTGTGAGTGCGAGACTGTGTGTGAGTGTGAGACTGTGTGTGAGTGCGAGACTGTGTGTGAGTGTGAGAGAGTGTGAGACTGTGTGTGAGAGTGTGAGACTGTGTGTGTGAGAGTGTGAGACTGTGTGTGAGAGACTGTGAGAGTGAGACTGTGTGAGACTGAGAGTGTGAGAGAGACTGTGAGACTGTGTATGAGAGTGAGAGAGTGTGAGACTGTGTGAGAGTGTGAGACTGTGTTAGAGTGAGACTGAGAGAGTGTGAGACTGTGTGAGACTGTGAGAGAGTGTGAGACTGTGTGAGACTGTGTGAGTGTGAGACTGTGTGTGAGTGTGAGACTGAAAGAGTGTGAGAGAGTGTGAGACTGTGTGTGAGAGTGTGAGACTGTGTGTGTGAGAGTGTGAGACTGTGTGTGAGAGAGTGTGAGACTGTGAGAGTGAGACTGTGTGAGACTGAGAGCGAGAGAGAGACTGTGTGTGAGTGAGACTGAGAGAGTGTGAGACTGTGTGAGAGTGTGAGACTGTGTGTGAGACTGTGTGTGAGACTGTGAGAGTGAGAGACTGTGTGAGTGTGAGACTGTGTGTGAGTGTGAGACTGTGTGTGTGTGAGACTGTGTCAGTGTGAGAGACTGTGTCAGTGTGAGGGACTGTGAGAGACTGTGAGACTGTGACTGTGAGACTGTGACTGTGTGAGAGAGTGTGAGAGACTGTGAGAGTGTGAGAGACTGTGAGAGACTGTGAGAGTGTGAGGGACTGTGTGAGACTGCAAGAGAGACTATGTGAGACTGCGAGAGAGACTGTGAGAGACTGCAAGAGAGACTGTGAGAGTGTGAGAGACTGTGAGAGTGTGAGAGACTGTGAGACTGCGAGAGAGACTGTGTGAGACTGCGAGAGAGACTGTGTGAGACTGCGAGAGAGACTGTGAGAGACTGCGAGAGAGACTGTGAAAGACTGTGAGAGTGTGAGACTGTGTGAAAGTGTGAGAGACTGTGAGACTGTGACAGATTGTGAGAGACTGTGTGAGAATGTGAGACTGAGAGTGTAAGAGACTGTGAGAGTGTAAGAGACTGTGAGAGTGTGAGGGACCGTGTGAGACTGCGAGAGAGACCGTGTGAGACTGCGAGAGAGTGTGAGACTGAGAGTGTGAGACGGTGTGAAAGTGTGAGACTGTGTGAAAGTGTGAGACTATGTGAGAGACTGTGAGAGTGTGAGGGACTGTGAGAGTGTGAGGGACTGTGTGAGACTGTGAGAGAGACTGTGAGAGTGTGTGACTGAGAGTGTGAGACTGTGTGAGAGTGTGAGAGACTGTGAGAGACTGTGAGACAGAGTGTGTGAGACTGTGAGAGTGTAAGAGACTGAGAGGGAGTGTGTGAGACTGCGAGAGAGACTGTGAGTGTTTGAGACTGTGTGAAAGTGTGAGACTGTGTGAGAGTCTGTGAGACTGAGAGTGTGAGAGACTGTGAGACTGCGACTGTGAGACTGTGTGAGAGACTGTGTGAGAGACTGTGAGACAGAATGTGTGCTTTGCAATGCGTTGCTTACCCCTCTGGCACTCAAAGGGTTAAGTTGAGCTAACACAGCAATATAAAACACGGTGGCTCTTCAGTTGAGGCAACGTAGCAATATGCTGAGGGATCAAATAGAAAGTGGTGTTTGAGGCTTGCCCTCTGTAACATACAGCAAAGCATCTCTCTCCCTTTAAGGAGAAAGGGTGTGAAGCAGGAATCAGGAAGTGGAGGAGTGACAGTTGAGATAGTGAGGTGACTGAAGAGATGTTGAGTTAAATAAGAGTTGCTATTAAGTTTATCCCTGAGTTTGTATTTTATGGGAACATTACACCCTCGTACTAAAACAGAGTGTATGGAGGGTTACAGTTATCTGTGGGAGGTGAAACAGTGTGTTTGTGGGGTCATGATCCTGAGTGAGAGTGTGTGTGTGTGGACCGGGAGAAGTTACTGATATCCCTACCTCAGGAGCGAGTGGCAGTTATATATTTTTTTTGTCAGTTGGATACTGGTGGGCGGGCTGGAGGGGGCGGACCAACTCCCTGTATGATAAACACGCCCCCATTGAATCACCCAATGAGACCAGTAAAGTCCCCATTCAATCACCCAATAGGAGATGTGTCTCCTAATGAGACATAAATTATGTAATTAGACATTCTGTTCAATGCGAGTTTCTTTTCTGAGGAGACATAAATTATGTTCTGTGTGTGGGGTACCATAAATTATGCAATGAAGCTTATTCTTTTATATATATAGATTACCATCCCTTTAAGTTTTTTCCAAAAAGCATCAGGTGCAGAGTTTTATTGTGCCTTGGTTGTTTGTGTGTCTTTTTAAGATTTTATCTATGAAATAAACTTCCTTGATCATTTACTTCAAGTGGCAGAGCTGCAGATTCTATTTGTGTTTTGCCATAGCACGTTGGTGTACCACACACACATTTTCACTTAGTGTGCCCCTTCGCTTCTATAGTCTTTGACAAAACTGTGAATGTTGAGTTTCATATATATATTTTCCACTTTTTATGTACAGTATGGTTTTTTCAGTCTGATTGATTGTAAGACATCAAAATAACTATTTTTTTTGTTTGCACCCTTCCTTAATCCTTGAATGACTTAAAACTGTTAGGGGTGCCCTGAAAACTGCAGATTGCGTATACAAATTATTGCGAACAAGGGCTCAAAACAAAAAACATCAGCGGTTGCCATAACACACCTATAGCAGCAATACATACGCTAGCCCAAGAACCCCCTCATCTTTTAGATCATTTTGTCTTCTGTCACCTAACAAATGAGTTGTAAACATTTTCACCCACAATCCCTAGCTCTTTCTCTAGTCTTCTTTCGTTACTAGTGAGGATGGCTACACTGCTTTAGACGTCATATCCGGCGTCATTCCGAACCGTAGTGCTACAGAAGCCGGCGAGAAGAGTAGGAGCTATGGCAGCTAAAGGTTCGTGTTGTCTAGATGCTTTTACACAGTCAGAGAGGAGGAACATGTGCATATCGACATACTAATAGAGCCGATTTCAACGCATTCCGCAGCAATGTACTGGAAGCCTCCCTGGTATTCAAAATGTTACATTAATTAGACTACCTCCTTAACAGTTTGAGTGTATTCGCTGGACACAGCTCTGACATTCAAATGGTTAATAGAGGAATTAATTTTGAATACCCATCACAAGACTGCTTTGATTTGCTATAAACACATTTTAGTAACATATGACTGTTGTTTGCTTTGACAAAGTGTAACCTAGAGGGCGATCCTTATATGCATGTTATATACAAGGAACTGCCGATGTAATGCATAATAGACCCGGCTGTTAATGTGACTTTTACATGCCTATCCAGTGCGTTAGATTAATACCTTTTAAAGTGGCACACTAATTTCTGACGGTAATTATTCTGCGAGTGCATAATATACAGAATCAGGTTGTCTGTACTGTATCTTCCCCAAAATTGTATTTATTTTACTCGTGTCTCAGACCGTGATCGTCCTGCATTTTTGTTTCAAGAGAGCTTTCTGTCAGGGAGTGTGAAAGTAGAAATAGTGATACAGTGTTTCCATGTAACACCTAGTGATCTGTATAATGTTGAGGGGCAGGCAGTTCTGCAGCAAGTATACTGCTACACTGTATCACTTTGCTTTTGTAGTCCCTGACATTAAGCTAACTGTAAAGAAAGTCAGAGAGCTCCCATTCAGTGACATACATTTTTTTTTTTAAAGTCGAAAAAAGTCTTGGAGAAGTCTTTGTCAATCAAGGGGTTAACAAAGCTCTATATGGTTAAAGTAAAACTTATATAAAAAGTCTAATATACTTGGAGAAAGTTACCTATTTTAATCATATGACTTATATGTGCGTTCTCATGAGCGCACAGCTTTTTACACAGAACCCCATTTTGTTTTACTTTGTCAGTTAATATCTAGTGAAGGTCCAGGCCAGTGATTCTCAAACAGGGAGCCATGGCTCTTTGGTGTGCCACGGGCATCTACTTAGGGAGCCTCATCTTTTCTATAAAGCTTTAGCTAAAATGTGAATACTGAGTTTGTTGTATATTTCTGGAAAATTGTCTGCACAATATGTTTGTTTCTGTTATTGTGATTGTGAGACCTAAAAAGAACTGTATGCTTATGCATCTGTATTCTTCATTACTTGGTTAGCAAATTACGTATAAAATGTTAGGTGTGCCCCCCCCAATTTTCCGAACTGGATGTAAGGGGTGCCTTGACCAAAAAAGGTTGAAAACCACTGGTCCAGGCATTATGTTGTCTTCACATCAGGAAGGTGAAACCATTAAAGGGTTAGTAATGCCCCAACATGATTTGTAATAGATTTGTAGATTCTTAAAAAAAAAAAAAAAATCACATTGCCACAAGCCCCATCTCTCAAACCGCTATGGTTTGACAGATATTGGCAATGAAAGTTCCACCTTCCCTCCCCTTCTCCTGACATCAGTGTCTAGCTTGACAGCAGGAGATCCTGGTCAGGGGACCAGCCTGTGGCTCTGCAGCAGAGCTGAAATCCCATTATTGCAAAAAAAATAATTTCATTGGGAAGGTCTACAAAGTGCCTGGTTAGCAAGCACACTATGTAGACCTTTCCAATGAAGTAATTCTTTTGCAGTAACGGATTTCGGCTCTGCTGCAGAGCCTCATCATGTCAGCCCACATGGATCCCCTTCTGTCAGCTTTACAGCTGACGTCCAGGAAGGGGGAACTTTCATTGCCAATATCTCTCAAGGGGTTTGTGGCAATGTGATTTTTTTTTTTTTTTTTTTTTTTTTTTTTTGACTCTACGAATCTATTACAAATTATGTTGGGACATTACTAACACTTTAAAACTTTATTTAGCAGATATGAAAGGAGAGAACTGTAAACAAAAGCAAGAATACAACATCAAAATATAATATTTGTATAAAGTGTCAACCAAAATAACACTATTAATGCTCTGTTTTTAAAGATGATTGAGTTTAACCCTTTGAGTGCAGAGAGGTATGCCACACATTGCAAAGTATTGTCTTGTGTACCTATCTGGCACTCAAAGGGTTAGAATAGTATTCTTTTTTCCCCTTTTATTTATTTTCCCTGCTCAGTTGTATTCACCATAACCAAAATGCTTTTCAGAATGGAAATGGTTCTGAATATACATATATTGTGGATATAAGCATTTTATTATTGACTAGTTGAAGAGCCCGTTACACGGGCCACAGTGCCATTGCCAGCCGGTCGCGGGGCAGTCATGCACCGTAGAGACTGCCCACGCCACGGCTGATACAGTGCCAGCCGGTCGCGGTGCACTCATGCTCAGTAAAGAGTGCCCGTGCCGCGGCTGATGCTCTGTATCAGCCTAGTCACAGGCAGTCTCTACTGCTCATGACTGCATCGTTACAAACTTTCTAGCAAATTATTATATAGGATTTTTAACATGTTTGGCTAGAAAAATAACCACAATTTACACTGACAATGTAAGCACATTTGAAGCTGTAATCTGTTCTAAATAAACAGATAAGTGAAATTTTACCTCAGCAGTTCTTTTTAGGAATTGTGTTGATTTGCTGATGAAACATAATCTTTTAATTTGTATGGAATTGCTGTTTTATTTGTCATGATTTATCCAGTATATTCTGTTGTGGTTTTTTTTTTCTTCTTCTTTACACCTGTCAAAACTAGAATAATCTGAGTAATTCTGGAGCAAATCAACTGAACCATAATGAACAAATCAAAATCCCCATGATTTAAATGGGTTTATTTACATCTTGAATTGTAGATAGATCCCCCACTGATTGCAATGCGTATGAGGCCTTTTTTTTTTAGCATCCAGTGGGTTAAGAGCACCATTTAAAGGGATAGTAATACTTCATTTTAACTTTATTTTATTTTGTAGGCATTAAAAAAACATGAAAAATGATATGTCTTATCTCACAAACCTTTATGGTTTAAGAGATATTCACAAACAAAGTCTCCCCCTCCCACCCCTCTTCCTAGTGTAAGCCATCTCTTCTCAGGTGTGAATCTGGTTGTAAGACTAGACAGATAAGAGCAGGGGACAATCTTCTTTGTATGAAAACAATGAAATCCCTGCCCCCCTTGACAAGCTTTTCAGCTTTTTCCCTTATCTTAATTGAAGATTGTCCCTCTCTGCAGTCTACCCGGGCACCTCCCTTCTGATCTGACTGAACGGGGGGGGGGGGATACTTTGCATGTGAATATCTCTTAAACCATAAAGGTTTGAGAGATAAGACTTATATCGTTCTTCATGTTTTTTTAATGCCTACAAAATAAAATAAAGATAAAACGAAGTATTACTATCCCTTTAAGTAAATGGGACTTTCCCTGCCTTAGGATGCAGTTGATTTGCCACATAATTTCACCACTTTCTCTTAGTTTATTTGCCTCAGGGGCTTGTAGTTGTTTGTAATTTTATTTTCCTTATTTCTCCTCAGTGAATGTCAGTCTGCTCTTCAAGCTGTACTGCTTGATGGTAATGACTCTGATTGCTGCGACATATACAGTAGCCTTACGTTACACCAGAACGGTAACAACTGAAATGTATTTTTCTACCACAGCTGTCTGCGTTACAGAATTTATTAAGTTACTACTAAGTGTGTGCATTTTGGCAAAGTAAGTACCACTGATGTTTTTCATGCTACCCAGGTATTTTCTTGAAAAAATGGAATACTGGACATAAACCAAAGGCACAGAGCTTGGAAGGAAAATAAAAAGGCAGACACTCGGTGCTAAAAATCAAATCCCTGTTTATTTAGGCAAATTATGCTGGTGGATTAGCACTCTGGATGACATGGACCAAATGAAAACTAGAGCTAACAGCTATTTTGTGTCACATAGACATTTTATCATGGAACTTTGTCTGGATTGGTTTAAGACAGAATTGGAGCAATACTTTTGTGTAGACAGGGGTGGACAAAAATATAGATAACAAAACTATTTAGGAAACAGCTGACAGTTTTGGGAGCAAGCGAAGGGGCACCTGTACAGAGGTATATAGAAAGTATTACAAAAATGTAAGGGCTATCAATGACTATTTAAAGCGGAACTTTCGCTCGCTATAAAGTCGCCTGCAATAATTAAGCACATAGCGACTAGCTTTATAATAGATATGTTACCTCTGAAATGTAGCTGAATATAAAGAAATCCTTTTATTGTAGGAGACTGGAAGCCAGGCATCAGTGCAGACATTTTGTCTGCGCGCTTGTACTGTCACTCCCAGTCTCCATTAAGAAGCACTGCAGTGTGCCACATGGTAACCGGAAGGGACTGATGGTGCAGGCGCGCAGACTGCACTAACCTGCCCGTCACTCTCCTACAATAAAGGATTTCTTTATAATTCTCTATATTTCAGAGGTAACATATACATTATAAAGCTAGTTGCTACTTGCTTAATTATTGCAGGGCGACTTTATAGCAGATGAAAGTTCCGCTTTAAGCACTCTCGTTTCCAGGCTGTTTTTGTTTCCTCTGTTCCTGATTATAGAGAACACAAAACACTACCCCCAAACTCTTTTAACTCAAGTGGGGCTATTAAAGTGGAACTACCACCCCTGTTCAAATTTGACCCAAATAAATACTCATCTGAGGACTATCTGCTCAGTAGCGCTAGTCGCAATAATTATTACCTGGTTATTGCGAATTAAACACTGTTCCTGGACTGACACAAGGAAACAGTGCAGACATAGTTCCAAAGTGACA
Source organism: Rhinophrynus dorsalis (assembly GCA_037306005.1). NCBI lineage: Eukaryota > Metazoa > Chordata > Amphibia > Anura > Rhinophrynidae > Rhinophrynus > Rhinophrynus dorsalis. Next base: position 311,675,023 of record CM074720.1, on the reverse strand, counting down.
CCTGCGTGCCTGCTCTATCAGTCCTATTTGGAGCCGAACGGCTCCTAGCAATGTCTCCTAGAGCAGGCTGGGACTGGCAGCACAGGCGCGCAGATGTCACTATGGAAAGGTGTCTGCTCGGTTTCCTGCGTGTCAGTTCGGGAACAGTGTTTAATTCTCAATAACCAGGTAACAATTCTGGCGACTAGCACTATGGTGCAATTGGTTTGCCCCAGAATTGCTCTGTTTTTACATTTTGTACATATGCCCCAAAATAAATATATATATTTTTCTTTATGTAGTGAGTTTAGGTCTGAGATGGGCAACCTGAGTCCATCAGCAGTTTTACAAATACAGTTCCCAAAATACAATAATCACGGCTAAACAATGGTTGTCCTGTGGTGATGGGACATGTAGATATCAACAGCTGGAGGGCTTTTGGTTGCCCAGTTCTGGTTTAGATAATTCGCTGTTAAATTCTATCTTTTGCTACTTAACACTTTAGGTGCTTGAGAGGCCACCAGTACAAGTGACATATCTTTAGCATCCAAGGAGCTAACTATATAATAACAATTGGTACCAGTTTCCTCACTCACTGTATTTCCATGTAGCTGACTGAGACTGAACTGCAGGCCTCTGAGGTCACACAGTTCAGTCTTTTTGACTTCAGGAACAGGCAATATAAATTCTAGTGAAAGGCTTTCATGGCTGACACTAAGGATTTATGCAGGCTTCATGCACCATCAGTGAAGTTTGTGGTTGAGAGCTGCAAACCTCCTGGTTGCATTGCAGCCATCAGCCAGCAGAGGGGGGCGGGGCAGTTTCCTGTCCTTTGAATGGCTGGCAGGAGTCAGTATGCACACATCGGAGCAGACTTAGTAAAACATTGCTGCTTGTTAAAGACAAATATTGTGTAAGGATTATGTGCTATACAGCAGGTCACATTTTTATTATTTAATAGGATTTGCATGAAGGACATGATTGACAGTGTCTGAGAGCCACAGATGGTCCCCAGGCCTTTTTGGACATCCCTGACTTAAACTGGGGGAACATGGAAGCAGGGGTGGGGTGGGGTTAAATCTTTATATCTTTCATTTATTTTTCTCTCATAATAATATAGGATTTTTGGTTAAAAAAAAAAAAAAAAGTTTCAATTAATTACATTTAGAATGCTTACCAGTGCTTCTTTGATTAGTAAGTCATGCCACACACTTATCCTGTCCTGATGCTCAGTAACAACAGCTTTGGTGCTCTGCCAACATCCATTGTTAGCTTGACTGTTTTTGTCTTTTGTTGTGTTTTTGTTGACACTACTACATAGTATAAAATCTACAATATAAGGGCTAAACGAACATGCCTGCCTCCACAATATTTAAAACCTTCACGCTATTCCTGATAGGAAGATCAATCTATTACCCGTCATGCCCATTTGCTATTAAGGTTAACCCTGTAGGGCCAGTAATGTACAATCATACCTCAGATCTAGCGTGACTATCTCAGTATTCATATTCAATAAAATTAGAATAACAGTAAATGTACAATGATACAATTTTGCAATTAACAAACCTTATTTCTTGGACTTCCATTCTCTAGAGTGGCTAAACGACACCAGCAGCAAAAGGATTCAATTCCGTATAACCGGATAACTGTTCTGCTACTCCAGTTGTCTGCAATTGTCAATCGGCCTCCATGGGGATGTTTATATACTATCATGTCAGCAATGAAATTCATAAATGATAAGTGTATATATCTGTCTCTCCTATACTATAATTATCCTTGTAATTTGACACTCATTTTAAACCCCCTTTGTACCACGGATACCCGCAATGCATAACTAAACAATAAACCACTATTCTCAGCTATTAAAGGGCCAAAGAGTACACACATATGATTGGCCGGTAATGTACGATCATACTCACATCTAGCATGAATATCTTTCGATATTCGTATTCAATAAAATTAGCATGACAGTAAACCTACAATAATAGTGCAGTGATACAATATTGTAAATAACATGCCTTATCTCTTGCACTTCTAATCCCCGGTGCGGCTAAATACCACCCTCAGTAAAAGGGTTAAACATCCCCATGGAGGTTGATTGCCAGTTGCAGGCAATTGGAGTAGTAGAATAGTTATCCGGTCACATGGAATTTAACCCTTTTACTGTGACCACAAATTCTACGTCCATGCCAGACACACACCCTAGGCCAGCAGCTAGGAGGAAATCTGCATATCTCCTACACACTGCCTGAGCCCAGCATTCACAGTAAATGATAATGCACACACTCTGGGGCTGGCCACTAAGAGGACATATGCAGATTACCTCCACACTGCCTGAGCCCAACATACACACCCCGGGGCACAGCTATAAGGAGATTTGCATATCTCCTACACACTGTCTGACTACATGCAAAGGGGTGGACTTTGTCGCTATTTTGTCTTTGTCAAGAAATGCATGCTGCCATTACACCGCACCTCCTCGGCCACTCATACCTCCTGCTGTCTCCTTGCCTTCATAACAAGTGAATTTAACTTGTATTGAAGCCTTAATGTCTCCTGTTGTCCCCTCCAAAACTGACACTATTTCATGCCAAGATAATCTGTTTAACCTCCCTTATCACATCCCATTGCAAAGCAATTCCACCGCCGCCTCCACTCCGTACCCAATAATTAAATACACTACTTCATGGCAACACTTTCAAGACATCAAACAGGAAGAGGGGGGGAAAAAAAAAAAAAAAAGTATTGAATGACCAAACAAGCATCAGCCATGCGGCCTTGATCACACATTTAACACTTTGAGTGCCAGAGTGCAATGGGTTAAATACTTCTCTGCCACTCAAAGAGTTAAGTTCTTTCTTGCATCTGCCGTTTCATCTATTAATCACATCACTATTGCTTCCTAATGACCAGGCTGGCGCGTCTTGCGCAGCATATAAATGCAGCTCTCCCATTCCTACCACGCCACCCGACAGAGTAAAGTAATTTAAACACAGGCGCCTGAGGCCAGTGGAATGGGACTGGCGGCGCACAAGATCCAACATTAAATGTACATTGACACTTAACCCTTTGAATGCTACATAGGTGTTCAACGCAACACATGCATTGAACACCTATATGGCATTAAAGCGGAACTTTCATATCATTAATATTGAGCCCTGAAATATAAGTACAATAGCTAAATGTATAGACGTACTTGTAGTTTCAGTTTGATTTATGACGCAGAGGCATCCCGCTGGAGAGGACTTAACCCCTCAAGTATCAGGAATAAGTGTGACTAATGACAAAACAATGTATGGCCTATGTGCTCAATTAGCATTACCTACAAGGTAATATCTCCACTCCACCCTCCACAGTGCAGAGTTTTTTCCACTTTGCTTGTATTGTGGATGGCTTTTTGTCCGGTTAAGTAGTTGATTCTTGTCCTAAAGTACAGTCTCACCAACCCTGTTACCTTGGAAGGGAGACTAATGGGGAGGAAGCTAAGCCTGAGTTGATTGATACTATGGAGAGAAAAGGAGGGGGATGGAAGGTGTACACATCCCCACCAAAGAAAAGTAAGTGTGTAAAGTTTTAAACCTTTAACCATTTGAGGGGCAGAGGGATGCGCAAAGCATTGCAAAGCAATGCGTTGCCTGCCCCTCTGTCAGTGAAAGGGTTAAATGTTTAAATGGACTCTTCACCCATGGTTTTCTTTGGTGGGTATGTATACACCTTCCTTCCCCATCCTTTACTCACCATAGTATCAATCAACTCTTGTTCCTCCCCATTAGTCTCTCCTCCGAGGTAACAGGGTTGGTTGGCTGTCTGGCAATCAAAGGGTTTGTATCTTCTTGCTAATCTACTGTAGAAGGTGAGGGACCGTTTAAAAAGAATTACTTCATTGGAACAATTTACAAAGTATGCTTGCAAACCAGGCACACTTTGTAGACTGGTCCAATGAAGTGGTTCTTTTTAAATAACACTATTTCGGCTCTGCTGAATAGCCTCCTCAAGTCTGTCGACTTGAATCTCCTGCTTTCTGCTTTACAGATGACATCAGTAAAAGGGGAGGGAGGGGGGAACTTTAAATGAGAATATCTCTCAAACCATTTTTTTTTTATCTACAATACAAAATAACATTATTCTTGGACATTACTATCACTTTAATTCTTAAAGGGATAGTAATACATTGTTTTATCTTTATTATTTTATATGCATTAAAAAAACATGAACGATGTAAGTCTTGTCTCTCAAACCTTTATGGTTTGAGAGATATTCACAATCAAAGTTTCCCCTCACTGATCAAAACGGTCAAGTCTGCTATCTAGCTGTCAGATTTGGAATCCAGTCCACGGACCAGCCATGGCTCTACAGCAGAGCCGAGATAGCGAGATATAAGAACTACTACTTCATTCAAATAGTCTACAAAGTGTGCTTGGTTTCCTATGTATTAATGTCCTGGAGTTGTTCTACAGAATTGTGCAGAGTACTCCGGTTGAGGTTTTACCAGTGATCAGTAGAGTGACATTAGTATCGCTCCCTTCCTACTACTAATGCCTCTTCCTATACAACCAAGAGCCCTGTTTGCTTTTCACTCTGCTTTGCTGCATTGCTTGCCTACCTGCAAGTCATCTGAAAAAGGCCCAAGTCCCTTTCTTCTGATGTTTTTGTTAGCACAGTAACATTAAATCTGTATTCCATCTGTAGGTTTCTGTGTCATAAATGCATGATCTTTTCATCATTAAAATTTAGATCTCATAACTCTGTCCATTCCTCCAGGTTTCCTAAATCCTCATGCATTTGGTTTCTCTCCTGGAAAGTGAACCATGTTGCAAATGTTTGTTTAGTCTGCAAAATAGCACACCTTCCCTTTAATAAAACAAGATGTTTCACTAATAAAGGTATTGAAGGTACCCTGTCTCAGGGCTGTTCAAGTTAAGTCCTAAAGAACCACCAACAGGCCAGGATTTAAGGATTTTCCTGATTGAGCACAGGTGAGTCAGTCAAAATGTGCTTAATAGGTGAAATCCTCACCTGTAGGTGGCCCTTGAGGACTGAACTTGGACAGCCCTGCCCTATCTGACCACTGCCCCTCAATACAAGTTGGATGTAGTGGGAAATGATGGAAGGTATAGTCCCTACAGCTTTAGAGACAAACATTGTCTACACACTCTTTTTTTATGGAATGGTCCAATAAACTTTGTTTTGTGTCATGGGGAGTGTTGGTGTTACACTCTGCCAGTGACACACCTTTACCTCTGTTATGTTCCTCAAGTAACCTTATTCCATTGTGCCTCATAAACTAAAATGGTGTGCACAATGTTATGTTAAGGCATTATTCAATGTTTTGTACAGTTTACATTTTACACAGCACTAATAAGTACATGTTTTGCTTTCTTTTCATATGTAGAGAAACTGGAAGTGTTAGCAGACTGTTAACCTCTTTAAAAGAAAATGTCCTGGGAAGTCCAATAGAAATGCTCAAGCTGTCGGTGCCCTCCCTGGTGTATGCCCTGCAGAATAACATGGCTTTTGTGGCACTGAGCAATCTGGATGCAGCAGTTTATCAGGTGTGTTGTGTCAGCAAAAGGTGTCTAGGAGACACTTGGCCATGTTTATAAAGTCAAAAGTAGAGAAATTCTAGGGCAAACCAGTTGCATCATAAGGAACAGATAAAAAATAAAATTCCCATTGCTTAGAAAATGGGGATTTTAACCCATTGAATACTAGAGGTCTCAAAATCATTGCTTTGAAGATCTCCCTAGTCTTCAAGGGATTAAAATCCCTTTTCTCTGTCGTCTAATACAGGTTACCGGTAACTTTTGGTAGGCGATCCGCCCCTTCAACTAGGCAGGAACAATTGTAGAAATTAATGCAGGAGGTGGAGCCTGCTTTCCCTCCTTGGAGGCAGCTAACCAATCAGCTCCAGTAAGATTTGTTCCTTGGTGAAAACACAGGCAAAGAACAGTTCTGCTATAGTTTTAGCTAATTTTTTAATTTTTCTGTTACATATGGAATACCACCATTAGGCAGATTACCATAACTGACAATGCCCTTAGATGTGGCTAGCTCAGTATCCAGGTGCTTTTTGTGGAACTTAAGCCCTGGGGGGAAAATCTTGGGTTCAAGTTCTTTCCTCAGGAGTTACCCACTGAGGCTTCTTCTTAACCCCTTAACGACCCTTGACGGTCATAGTACGTCAAGGGTCATTCTGACTCAACGACCCATGACGTACTATGACCGTCATGGAGTTCCGGCTGCACGCCATTCGGGGAGTCCGGAACCGGAAAACAAAAAAAAAAAAAAAAAAAAAAAAAAAAGCGCTCCGGACGTTGAGTCGCGGTGCTGATACCCCGGTCATTAAGGGGTTAATACATGGTAGTCTGAAGACAGAAGATCTGCAGGAAAGGTGAGCAACCCTTTGAGTGCTGCAGTTCCCCATGTCCCACAGTGCCCCTCCGCACAGGGGTTTTACACACTCCTGCACTCATTGGGTTTATCTTTGTCTGTTGGGTGTTTTGGAGCAAGTTTCTGTGGTAACTCTTTAGCTACTGGTTTTGTATCTTTTAGGGGTTTATTGGCACTTTCCCTACTGGGTTCAGTGTTTTTGTGTCTGCTAACATGTTCTAGTGATGTTTCATGTAATTTTAATTCACAGTTTCAACTTTGCAAAATTTGTGCTTTATCGTATAGACACCATTGCTCCATTCACTTCTATGGGACTGTACAGTTTGGGACATATCTCTGCAACCGCTCAATGTAGAGACTCCAGAGATGGCTTGTTTTAATTGTCTGCCCTTGCTCTGTCATCCTGTTAACATTTTAAGTGTGTTGGGGGGCTCAGGGGGCTTCGGGCACTGTTGGGGTACTTTTTCTGGGAAAACTACATTTCCCATGAACGCTTGCTTCTCGTGCTCTTTTGATTGGCTCCCGCTGCAGCAGCCATTTTGTGCCTTTTCCTGAACGTGTATCCTACTCAAGGCTTGGACTTTCCTTCTCTCCCCTGCAGATTAACCCTTCGAGATAAGGAGTACCTGACATATCAGATTCCTCTGAGGAGGAACTGTTGGTGGATTCAGATGTTGAGAAATGTTCTGCTGTGGTCTCCCTCCTCTCAGTTTTTTGGGGACCCCTTTGAGGCTGATCCTAAGCCCTCGGCTGAGGGCCTGATCAGGACTGTCTTAACCACCCTAAACGTTCCCCTAGTTGAGGAGGTTTCTTCAGATCCCTCTGATGTATTTCAGGAGCCTAAGAGGCCCCATACTTGTTTTCCACCTAACCCCACTCTTGACCGCCTTGTGTCTGATGAGTGGAAGTCTCCGGACAGGAAACCTTCTGTTTCCAAGAAATTTTCCAAGCTTTACCCCTTCTCTGAGGCGGCGCTTGCTCAGTGGGTTCATCCCCCCAAAAGTGGATGCTCCTCCTATCTCCAGGCTAAGTCCACTGCCTTGCCAGTTGCTGATGTGTCCGCTTTGAAAGGGATAATAATAATTAAAATGTAAAAAAAAAATATGTTGTAGGGTTTATCCCCCTGAGTAAAACAAGAGTACTCCCATTGCTGAAAGGTGTTTCATTCAAAAGTTATTAATTTTAAAAGTTGAATTTTTTAGGTGCAATATCACAGTGGCCTGAAATTGTACAGTGGCGCTGTTGCTACACGATCCTACACGTCCGGCAAACCAGGCGGTTCCCTCAGCTCTGCGTGCCTCCTCCAAGCCCACACAGCAATGGATGGCCAAGGTCTCCTCCAAGCCTAAGGCTCTCAAGCCTTCTTCGGCATGACTCGCCGAATCCAGGTCCCCACTCAGCTGTGGGTGGCCGTCTGCGTCACTTCCACAGCGTCTGGGAGATTTTAGTGGTGGACCCGTGGGTTTTTACAGGTGGTGGCGGAAGGGTACAGGATGCCTTTCACACCTCTTCCTCCCTTTTGCTTTTTTCCCTCTCACACGCCCCAGGGTGCAGAGAAACTGTCTGTTCAATGGCGCTATCCAGGCCCTTCTGGACAAGGATGTTCTGGAGCCTGTTCCAGTTCAGGACAGAGGTATGGGTTTTTACTCAAGCCTCTTTGTGGTCTCCAAGAAGGTCGGCGGCTGTAGTCCCATTTTGGATTTGAAGGATATCAATTCCTTTGTGATCAAGACTCATTATTACCAGGAGTCCCTAAGAACAGTGATTGCTGCTGTGTCCCCGGGGGAATTCCTTGCCTCTCTGGATCTTCAGGACGTGTATCTACACATCGCCATTCATCCAAAGAGTTGTCAGTATCTCAGATTTGCCTGCGACCAAGGGCACTTTCAGTTTTCAGCTCTTCCCTTTGGTCTGACTACAGCTCCTCAAGTCTTCAACCATGTCCTGGGAGCTTTAGTATCCGTCCTCCATCGGGACGGCATCAGAGTTACTCCATACATGGACGACCTGCTTCTGAAAGCCCCTTCTGTGGAACTTCTTCATCAGCAGGTTCAGGACTGCATTCATGCTCTTACCCATCACGGATGGATCATCAACATGGATAAGTCGGATGTTGTCCCATCCCAGCATCTGGTCTTCCTGGGCCTTCTCTTCAACATTCAGCATGGTGTTTCTCACAGACAAGGTGGCTCACCAGATTGCCCACAGGGTTTCTGCTGTTCTGGCTCACGATCCAGTTCCAGCCAAGAAGCTGTCCTCTCTAGTGGGGAAATTCATCTCCACCATCGAAGTGGTCCCATATGCCATGGCTCACACCAGGGAACTCCAGGTGTTTGTGATCCAGGTGTGCAGGGGTCAGCCGGACCTTCTGAAAACATCAGTATCCCTCCCCCTTCACTTGGAATTGAGTTTGTTGTGGTGGCTCAACCTCTCCAATCTACTGAATGGCAAGTCTTTCCTGGTATCCTTCTGGACCACGGTGATGATGGATGCCAGAAGTGGTCCTGGGCCTCTTGAGTGCTCAGGGTCGGTAGTCTCCGGAGGAATCTCTCCTTCCCATCAATGTGTTTGAGCTTCGGACGATATTTCATGTCCTTCGCCATTGGACACCCTAGCTGGAAGAATGACCAGTCCGGGTCCAGTCCGACAAAGCCACGGCCATGGCTTACATCAACAAGCAGGGCGGAACAAGAAGTCTCGCCGCTTGGTTAGAGGTCAAGACTATTTTGTCCTGACCAGAAGAACACGTTCCTGCTATATCCACAGTGCACATTCCTGGCATAGACAACGCCATGGCAGACTTCCTCAGTCAACACAGGGTGGACAGCGGAGAGTGGGAACTGCACCCAGAGGTGGTCACCCTCATTGTTCTGAAGTGGGGTCTTCCTTGCATCGACCTGATGGCGACTACACAACAGGAAGGTTCCGATGTTCTGCTCTCGCTGGAGGGATCCTCTAGCTCTAGAGATGGATGCCATGTCCATTCCTTGGCTATTTCCTCTGGCTTACATCTTTCCTCTCCTCCCCATGTTGCACAGGGTGTTACGGAAATTGAGATTGGAGTGCTGTCCAATCATTCTGATTGCTCCATACTGGCCTAGACAGGCTTTGTTTCCGGAGCCTCTGGATCTGTCAGTGGCGGAGCCATTCTGGCTCCCTTTCCGCCTGGATCATCTTCTTCAGGGTTGCCTTTGGAAAAAGGATGTTCATCATCTAGCTTTGACAGCTTGGAAAGTGAATCCTCAATACTGAACTAGAAAGACTTTTCTTCTGGGGTGGTGGCTATTATGCTTAGTGCCCGCAAACCTGTTTCTTCTAAGGCCTATCATCGTTTCTGCTCGACATTTCTATCTTGGTGTGCTGATAGGGACCTTTCTCAGGATTTTGATCTGCCTACAGTCCTGGCCTTCTTGCAGGACCGTGTGGATAAGGGCCTCAGTTTGAGTTCCCTTAAGGTTCAGACTTCTGCTCTCTATGTTTTTCTTTCAGAGGAGCATGTAACGTGACACCTTGTATCATAAGCTGGATACCTCCGTTATAGTTCCTTTCTCCCTCAGAATAACACTCCAATAGTAAACCGAACCTCCTGTTCCCAAACATCAGCCGAGACTTGATGAAGGGAAGAACTCTCTTTTATTGAATCAAACACACAGCTTATATACACTACAGAGGCTCTTATCAAGATCAGCATGCAAACGAATACTTGGAACAGTGTTTCTATGCTTGACCAATCAGTCACCAGCACCCGTATCAAGATAAGAATGCAGATTAGGACTTGAAATTATACATTCTTAACTGGCTCATCAATAATCTCCTCTGATTGGTCAAGGAAGCACAGCAGGAATCAATTAACATTCCTTAGCACAGACCCGGAGTATAGTGGAAGCAAAGCCCAACCCCCACTATCTCTGCACTCTAGCAGTGTATTGGGAGCAACTATGGGTAAGCTCAGTCTATGGTTGTTAGTCTTTTGGGTAGAAATAGTCTGAAGACATGAAATCCCATATCTCTAATACACCAATATCTCCCATAGTCGCCACAGTTCCGTCACAGCGCATTGATCATACTCGTCCTGTTTTCAAGACTTTCGCTCCTTAGTGGGATCTAAATTTGGTTTTGAGTCCTTGGCTACTATTCCTCTATGCTTGCTGACGTGGAAAATTGCTTTTCTCCTGGCGATCGTGTCTGTTCACCGTGTTGTGGCGTTACATGCTCTGTCTTGTAAACCACCCTTTTTGTTGTTTCACAAAGACAAGGCGGTGCTTCGCATTTCTCAGGAGTTTCTCCCAAAGGTGGTCTCTGAGTTCCACATTAATCAGATTGTGCTGCCTTCTTTCTGCCCTTACCCCACCTCTGGCAAGGAGAGGGATCTCTGGTGCGTTGTCTCAAGTTTTATATACATTGCACTGAGTCCATTAGACAGTCTGCCGCACTGTTCGTTATTCCTGAGGGCCCCAGGGCAGGAAGACCTGCATCCAAAGTGACTATTGCGTCTTGGATCAAGTCCACTATTCGTAAGGCTTACGAGCTAAGGAAGAAGCCTGTCCCTTTTTGGGTCACGGCTCATTCTACAAGATCTATTGGTGCTGCTTGGGCTTACAAGAATCAGGCCTCCGCTGACCAGTTGTGCAAGGCTGCCACTTGGTCGTCTGTGCACACCTTTTTGATGCACTACTGTGTTGATGTGCTGGCATTGGCTGATGCCAGCTTTAGGAGGAAGATCCTGGAGGCAGTCTTTCCTATCTAGGATCTTCTTTGGTGCTTCCTTCACTTTTGAGCCCTATTGGCTCTAGTTCCGAGTGCTGTGTAACAGTTCCTGGGGTGCTGTTACCCCTGTTCAGTGTCCGTTGACACCTCATTGTTCTGTTGGGCTATCTCTGATCTGATGGTTCATATCTGCTCTGGTGACTTTGAGGGGCCTTGCGCCTGGTCCTTGCCTTTCTTCCTGCCCTGGGCAACTTAATGGTTGAACATCCCAAAGTTACCAGTAACCTGTATTGAACGACAGAGAAAACAGGATTTTAGTCTTACCTGTTAAATCCTTTTCTCTTAGATCATGCAGGTTACTGGTCTCCCACCTTGTCAAGAGACCATGCTTGGCTCTCCTGTGGCAGACCGTGGGGATCCTTCGGGGTCATGCTCACAGGAGTCTTCTTTCCCTTCTACTATCTAGTCAATAATTAGTGTCTCAAATCTTACTGGAGCTGATTGGTTAGCTGCAGCCCAGGAGGGAAGGTAGGCTCCATCCCCTGCATTCACTTCTAGAATTGTTCCTGCCTAGTTAAAGGGGCGGATCGCCTTCCCAAAGTTACCAGTAACCTGCATAGACTAAGAGAAAAGGATTTAACAGATAAGACTAAAATCCTCTTTTATAAATCAAAGGAAATTTGGGGAATATTTGTCTCAAGCAGTGCAGCTGGTTTGCCACCGAATTCATATACATATTCATGTGTTGACACATGCAGCCCTTTGTCATGCATACAATACACTCTCACAAAATAGTGGTATGATTGGTTCTAGAATGAGTACCTGTGTCAGGTGTACACACCTATGGGATTAAAAGGTTATGTATAACAGGTTCTCCATGGGTTTCAGTAGCATAATCTGACCACAAAAAGGAGAGGAAAAATAAAACTGTAACCACATTGGGGCAACCCTTTCAGTGCTGGAGGCTTGGTGATTTTTTTTTTTTTAAATGGAAAGATAACTCATAAAAGTGCCCAAATTAATTTTTACTATAGAGTTAAGCACACAAATCCATTTATAATCCTTACTAAGTCCAGCATTATTTAGAAATCTAAGTTCTTCAGAGACTCACCGCCAGGCATCTTGCCAAATAGTCGTCTGTGTGCCTGAGCTGTCCGTCCCTGTCTGGACTTTAATGTACAATGCAACGCCCCTTGCCAATCATTGTGGGGACAGGGCAGGTGCACAGATGCCAAGATGTCTGCATTGTCGTCTGCCGGTGAGTCTCCGAAGAACTTAGATTTCTAACTAATTCTGGACTTAATAAGGATTATAAAAGGATTTATAAGCTTAACGCTATAGTACAAATTCATTTGGGGGTATATTTATATGAGTGATCCGCTTTATGGTGGTAGCTGGATAAATTTTCAGCATTTTCATGTGTGTTTAGATATATATACAAAAGTATGTATTTTTTTCCATAACAAATTCAGCTTTATCATGGTTCAGAACAGTTGAATCAATGAATAACTGAGTGGGAGATGCCCTAAGGCTTAATAAAGAGGTGATAAAGTGGAGATGTTTGCTCCAGTCATATCACTTCTCCAAATCCTATGGTATTGTATGGAGCCAATGGGTTTATCTTGAAAATGTCTCACACTATAGTGCAAGCAACTATACAGCGCATTAATCCTGTTGCTGAGATGAAAAAATCGACAGAAGAATCTCGCCCGCATCAAAAGGGTGAAATTGTCATGTCGTGGGCTTAACCTTCGCACATTTGAGTGCCCACATCAACATAAGCATACCTTGCTGATACTTGTTGCCATCAAGCCACAGTAGTTGTGTGTCTTCTTCCCCTTAGTGTCCTCGCTATATTTAACTTCCGCTTCAGTACGCGTGCCTGTGTCTTTACAGATGAAGCAGAAGTTAAATATAGCACAGACACTGAGGAGGAGGAGAGCGACATGGTTAATGCACCGTTTAGTTGCTTGCACAATAGTGTGTGACATTTTCAAAGGATAACGACCCAATGCATTAAGATTTCTCCAACTCCATATGTTCTAGAGAATAACACAGAAACTGGAGAAGTGATATTACTTCAGAAGTCCTCTCTACTTTATCACATCTTTATCAGTCCTTGGTGCGTAACCCCCTCAGCCTCTGACCGATTCACTTGTTCATCCAGCTGGGATATCCTGACAGTTTGCACTGTTGATATCTCTTGAGAATCAGGGTTGGCTACCCCTGCTGTTTACAAAGTAAACAATCAATCTATAATTTCCTTTTTCTTACATTTTTGTTTTTTCAAATATTCTTTCTCTGTCGTCCAATACAGGTCACTGGTAACTTTGGGCAGGGTAGTGCATACTCATGCACTCATTGGGTTTATCTGTATGTTTGTGATATGTCTGGAGCAAGTTTCTGTGGTAACTTAACCCTTTTGCTGCTGGTTAGCACCTTTTTTTTGGGGGGGGGGGGAGGGGTTTGGGCACTTTCCCTACTGGGACCAGTGTTTATTGGGTCTACTAATTTATTCTCTTGGGCTTTTGTGTGGTTTTACGTTTGGGTATTCACCTCGTTAACTTTTTTTCTGCCCCTTTAAGGCACGCGTTTACCACATAGACACCATTGCTCCATTAACTTCTATGGGACTTTACAATTTGGGGCATATCTCTGCAACCACTCCACGTAGAGAGGTCAGAGACGGCTCCTTTGGTTGGTTTGCCCTTGCTCTGTTATCCGGTCAATGTTTTGGGGATGTTGAGGGCCTTAGGGAGCTTTGGGCACTGTTGGGGTACTCCGTTAGCGAAAGTACGATTCCCATGAGTGATCTATTCGCGTGCTCATTTCTGATGGTCTTCTGCCGCGGCAGCCATTTAGTGTCTTCACATTTCGAGTATCCTACGCAGGGCCTGGACTCTCCTTCTTTCCTCCGCAGTTTAACCCTTTGCCTACCAGATAAGTCTTATTTAGCGTTTGTGGGGTGAATTTATCATACACACACTGTTTTGTGGGTGTTTCTGATACTTTTACAGTTTGACTCTGTGAGAATGTCTACTCCGTTAGACCTTGGGGCTTAAACCTAAGACTAAGGACACTGGGGCGTCTGTGTCCCCCATGCTCATTGCTCCTCATGTCACTCGGAGCTACCTAGAGAATACTCAAGTCATGTTTGCCCAGCATCCGCTGCCCCTGAATCCCCTGCAGGGACCTCCAGCCATGCACTAGAGCCAGTATGGATGCAAGAGTTTAAGTCTACTACCAGGGACCTCCAGTCCACCTTACAACTACTTTACAGGGGGTCTTCCACTCGTGGCAGGCCCCCGCCTCTATCAGATCTTCCCTGTCTAAACCGCCGGGTGTACCTGATGTGTCTGATTCCTCTAAGGGTGAATTATTGGTGGACTCTGATGATGATGATGATGATTGTTCAGCTGTTCCTTCATCTCAGTTTTTTGGGGACCCCATTAAGGCTGACCCCATTCCCTCGGCTGAGGGCCTGATCAGGGCTGTGTTAACCACCCTGAACATACCCTTAGTGCGGGAGGTTTCTTCTGACCACTCTGTTGTGTTCCAGGAGCCTGTTAGGCCCCATACTTGTTTTCCACCTAACCCCACCCTTGACCGCTTGGTGTCTGAGGAGAGGAAGTTTCCAGACAGAATCCATCTGTTTCTAGGAAGTTTGCTAAGCTTTACCCATTCTCTGCAACAGCCTTTACGCAGTGGGTACATCCCCCTCAAGGTGGATGCTCCTGTTTCCAGGCTTTCTAAGTCCACTGCCTTGCCTGTGACTGACGCATCTGCTCTGAAAGACTGGACTTAAAAAAAGCTTGAGACCTCTCTCAAGGCTATTTTTGCAACGGCTGGTTCTGCCCTCCACCCAGCGTTTGCTGCAGCATGGGGAAGTAGGGCTGTGGCTGTTTGGACTGAACAGCTCAATTCAGCTGTCCGTTAGGGGCCCCTACTGCTGACATGTTGTGGCTTCTCACCAACATTGCTGAGGCTCAGCATTATGTCTCTGCTTCCCTCTTTGATGCTGTGCATATGGTAGCCAGGTCATCTACCATGTCTGTGGTAGCCAGACGTGCTCTTTGGCTCAAGGTCTGGTCTGCTGACACGGCCTCCAAGAGGGCTCTCTTGTCTTTGCCCTTTCAGGGCACCTCGCTGTTTGGGCCTGAGTTCAAGGATCTCATCAGCGACGCCACTGGAGGGAATAGTACTCACCTGCCAGTGGTCCTGAGGAAGAGGTGCCTGTCAAAAGGAATCTGCTTTTTCATCCCTTTCAGGCAGGTTCGCGCCAAGCAACCCAGACGGTCCCTCAGGCTCCACGCTCCTCATCCAAGCCTAAGCAGCAATGGAGACTCAAAGCTTCCAAAACTACTTCTGCATGACTCGCTGAACCTGGGCCCCCAACTGCAGGTAGGTGGCCGCTTATGCCACTACCTCTTGGCCATGGAATCCTCTGTGGCAGACCTGTGGGTTTTACAGGTGGTGGCTACAGGGTACAGGATTCCCTTCACCTCCCTTCCTCCATCCAGGACCTTCTCTTCTCATTCTCCCTTGGGAGTGGAAAAGCACCTCCTTTTCAAGGAGGCCATTCAGGCCCTTCTGGACAAGGCGGTCCTGGAACCAGTTCCTCCTTAGGAGAGGGGCTTGGGATTCTACTCCAGCCTCTTTGTGGTTTCCAAGAAGGATGGCAGCTGTAGTCCCATTTTGTATCTGAAAGATCTCAACTCCTTTGTGGTCCGCTGCACATCATCATTCATCCAGAGAGTCGGCAATATCTCCTCTTTGCCTATGACTGAGGGCATTTCCAGTTTTCTGCCCTCCCCTTTGGCCTGACCATGGCTCCTCAAGTCTTCAACAGAGTCCTGGGAGCATTGATCTCCGTCCTACATTGGAACGGCATCAGAGTTACTCCATATATGGATGACCTCCTTCTGAAGGCCTCTTCTCCAGAATTCCTTCATCAGCAGGTGCAGGACTGCATTCATGCTTTCTCCCATCACTGGTGGATCATCAATCTGGGCAAGTCAGACCTTGTTCCTTCCCAGAGGATGGTCTTTCTGGGCGTCCTCTTCAACATTCAGAGGAGGATTGTATTTCTCACGGACGAAGTGGCTCATCAGATAGCACTGAAGTTCCAGGCTATCCTGTCTCCGGATCTAGTTCCAGCCAAGAAGTTGTCATCCTTGGTGGTAAATTCATTTCCACCATAGAAGCAGACCCGTTTGCCATGGCTCACACCAGGGAACTTCAGAGGTTTCTAATCCTGGCATGCAGGGGTTGAACAGATCTCCTGGAAAGATCCCTATCTCTCACTCTTCACGTGTAGCAGAGCCTCTCGTGGTGGCTCAATCTGAACAATCTCCGGAAAGGCAGACCCTTCCTGATGCCCTTCTGGACAGCAGAAATGATAGATGCCAGCCTCTCAGGATGGTGAGTGGTACTGGGGCACTTGAGTGTTCAGGGCCGGTGGTCCCAGGAGGAATCTCTCCTTCCCATCAAAGTCTTGGACAACGCCACAGCGGTAGCCTACATCAACCAGCAAGGTGGCAGCACAAGAATTCTTGCAGCTAGGCTAGAGGTCATGGCTATTTTGTCATGGGCAGAGGAACATGTCCCTGCCATTTCCGCAGTTTATATTCCTGGTGTAGACTACGTTCTGGCCGACTTCCTCAGTCAGCACACGGTGGACAGCGGAGAGTGGGAACTACATCCAGATGTGTTCAACATGATCATCCAGCAGTGGGGTCTTCCATGCATCGACCTGATGGCAAACCGGCACAACAGGAAGGTTCCAACGTTCAGCTCTCTCTGGGCGGATACCGTGGCCCTGGCAGTGGATGCCTTCTCGATCCCGTGGGCATTTCCTCTGACTTACTTCTTTCCTCCCATTCCCCTGGTGAACAGGGTGCTAAGGAAACTGAGACTGGAACTCTGTCCAGTCATTCTGATTTGCTCCATACTGGCCTCAACAAGCTTGGTTTCAGGAGCTTCTGGACCTCTCAGTGGCGGAACCTTTTAGCCTCCCCCCCGGTCTGGATCTTCTTCTACAAGGTAACCTCTGGAAGGTAGATGTTCATCGTCTGGCTTTGACGGCATGGAGATTGAATCCTCAGTTTTGAAGAAGAAATGGTTTTCTTCTGGTGTGGTGGCTACTATGCTTACCTGTAAGCCTGTTTCCTCTAAGGCCTGCCATCGAGTTTGGTCTACCTTCCTCTCATGGTGTGCTGACAAAGACCTGTCTCAGGATTTTGACCTTTCTACAGTTCTTTTCTTCCTCCAGGATGGTGTGGATAAGGGTCTCAGTCTGTGTTCTCTTAAGGTTCAGACTTCTGCGCTCTCTGTCTTCTTTCAGAGGCTTTTTGCTCTCATTCCTGATGTCAAGGTTTTCTTCCAGGGTGTTGCTCATACCGATGCGGTGTTTAAGTCCCCTGCTCCTCAGTGGGACCTTAACTTGGTTTTAGGAGTACTTCAGATGGCATTTCTCCTTTCGATAGTTTCTGTTCGCCGTGTTGCGGAGCTGCATGCCCTGTCTTGTAAGCCACCCTTTTTTGGTGTTTCACAAGTACAAGGTAGTGCTTTGCACTTCACAAGAGTTTCTCCCGAAGGTGGTGTCTGCGTTCCACATTAATCAGGAGTTTGTCGTCCTTTCTGTTTTAACCATACTTCTGACAATGAGAAGGATCTTCATCTGTTGGATGTTGTGCATTGTCTCAAGTTCTATGTGCATAGCACTGAGTCCTTGCGGCAGTCTGACACTCTTTTTGTCATTCCTGAGGGTCTATTCTTGGATTAAGTCCACGATTCATAAGGCTTACGAATTTAGGAAGAAGCCTGCTCCCTTCAGGGTCACAGCTCATTCTGTGAGGTCTATTGGGGCATTCGGGCCTACAAAAATCAGGCCTCAGCTGATCCGTTGTGCAAGGCAGCCACTTGGTCGTATATGCATATTTTTTTCAAAGCACTATCGTGTGGATGTGCTGGTATCGGCTGATGCCAGTTTTGGGAGGATGATCCTAGAGGCAGTCTTGCCTATCTAGGGTCTCATCAGTCTCTCAGTACTCTTTCTCTTTTGAACCCTGTTGCTCTAGTTCAGTGTGCTGTGTAACAGTTCCAGGGGTCTGTTTTGCCCCTGTTCAGTGTCCATTGACAATTTGCAGTTATTGTTGAGCTCTTCATGATCTGTAGGTTCACTGGTGCTCTGGTGACTTTGGGGGCCTGCGCCTGGTCCTTGCCTTTTTTCCTGCCCTGGGGGAACTTAATGGTTGGACATCACAAAGTTACCAGTAACCTGTATTGGATGACAGAGAAAACAGGATTTTAGTCTTACCTGTTAAATCCTTTTCAAGGGACCATTATTGGCTCTCCTGTGGCAGAACGTGGGGATCCTTTTGGGTTCATGTTCACAGGAGTCATCCTTTACCTTCTTACTACCTAGTCACTAGTTAGTTTTCAAATCTTACTGGATGGGGACTGGATAGCTGCAAGATAAAGAAAGGAGGTAGGCTCCACCCAGCAATCCTTTTCAGAATTGTTCCTGCCTATTTAAAGGGGCTGATCGCCTAACCAAAGTTACCAGTAACCTGTATGGACCAAGAGAAAAGGATTTAACAGATAAGAGTAAAATCCTATTTTGCATGTACTAAAATGGTTGAAACAACTGTAGGAATCAAGAAAAGGTAGACAATGCATACCATTTGGGAAATAAGATAACCAACTGCATCAAATGAGGGGTCATTTACCTTTCTTTTCTTAGTCTGGTGTGCATGTTTCCAGAAAGGAAGAAAAAAAAGGGAAAATGTATGGACTTTTTAATCCCTTCACCAATCACACCTCAATGGTTTCTACTCACAAAAATACTAGTTGGGCCAAACACATATATGTTTCCCAGAGAATAAAGCAGGAGGGATTTTAGGGTCCCCCAAGAACAATGTGCTCTCTTGATCTCGTCAGTAGGCTGCTTCCCTTTCCATAACCAAAGGATAGCCACTTCTATTAAAAAGAAAAAAAATTAGAAGATGCCAATCATGCCTTATCAGTTAAGCAAGTTCCACATATATAATAACGGATATGCACACACTTGGTTTGATCTTAGAAAGTGGCACAAGCCTTCCTCCAACTAAAGTAAGCAGATCAATATTAGGCCTCGTCTCTGCTCAGGTACTCTCTTGGACTGAAGACACTCTCCCATGTCACCACCAAATAAAGCAAAAGTATTCTTATACCATTTGACAAGTTTTTCCGTAATCTCACTGAAGATTGTCCTTCTCTGTGATCCATCCGGACAATCTTGCTGCTCTGAGGTGAGCAGTGTTACATTGGTAAAAAGGGCAGAAGGGGGATAATTTATAATTCAGTTACTCTTGAATTACAACTCTGACAATATTGAAATAACACTCACCATGGTCCAAATATTATGAAGATTAATTGGAGCTGCTTTTATTTTGAAACATTACTATCCCTTTAAGTGAAAATGCAAATTGTGTGTGTGTGTGTGTGTGTGTGTGTGTGTGTGTGTATATATATAATAATTTTGTATGTGAATGAAATAAGCATATTTATTGCGTGGCTATAAATATAACTGAAGGCGTACTGTCATTTTTACTGTGCTTAAAAAGCCCTACCATGTGTATGTATGATAATACTCATTCTCATTCCTCTCTTTAGGTGACTTATCAGCTGAAAATTCCATGCACTGCTCTTTGTACTGTGCTGATGCTGAACCGCTCATTGAGCAAGTTGCAGTGGTTCTCTGTGTTCATGTTGTGTGGAGGTGTTACACTTGTACAGTATAGTCCAGCAGAGGCCACAAAAGTACAGGTAAGTCACTTTAATTTCAGTAATTAAACTGCATGGTTCTTGCTTTCAACTGGATCTTCTCTGTACCACGTTCATCTCCATGTTGCCACTGTGAAGTGCAAAAGGGTATTAACTAAAGCTTGAGGTATGTGATGCTGATGTTCTGAGCCTTTGAAGATGCACAGTGTAGAGATATGTATAAATAATCTTATACAAGTGTACATCTTTATTTTTAAATATTCTACCATTGAAAATAGATTTCTCTTCCAATATGGAACCATGAGCTACTACTCCTGGAGGGCAAGACGCATCTCAAAAGACCAGAGTCTTATGGATGGAAACTCCCTCCTCTAGCTCAACTCTCCCATCTTACAAACTCCTAGAATTCATGTGCATGCTTGAAGCTGTAAGGGCATGACACATTTATTACTGGCCTTCCCTGCAGTGGATTGACCAGTGTACAGGTGCTTTGTGGATCTTTCAAGCCCTGTGGAAGGAATCTTGCTGCCAAGATTTCCCTCCTAACAGAGTTTCTTGGAAGCTCTGTTTGCTTCTCTCTAAAATAATATCCAGAAGACTGGAACTTAACCCGTTGAGTGCCTTAGTTGCCTTAGTCCCTGTTATGTTCCCTCTACATACAGGGGCCTTATGAGTCTTGATTAAGACTCTTGCACTCACTTTGGGTGTTTGAATGAATGTTATCCCATTCTGAGGCTCTGGAGTAATGGTGGCTGCCCTTTCCATTGAGATGAACCCTTTCACTGCCATTTTGGCATTTACAGTGTTTTCAGGGCTTTAGGAGGTTTATTTTCACTATCCCCTTACTTGTTCCTTATTTTTAGGTTCCCCTCAGGTGTTCCCTATTGGTCTTGGATCTCTAGGTTACTTTTCTAACTCTGGCTGATTAAACAGTAGTGGCCGCTTTAAGAATGGGAGCCCATCTCCATCTTTGCTCCATTGACTTCTATGGGTAACACTTGTATGAGACATATCTCTGCAGCAGTTTAAACTACAACAGTCAGAGCCCTATCTGCTTGGCTCCTCATGTCCTATTATCTGGTTCCCTTCCTAGGTGACCAGGGGGCTCATGTTGATTCCACATACAGAGTTAGAAGCATTGCTAAGCAACAGTAACTGAGAAGACTGCGTTTCCCAAAATGCCCATTTTGAGGACTTTCTTCCAATTGGCTGTCAGTTTTGCAGGGGCCAATTTACTTTTCTCTTGCTTATGATATTCAGAAGCAGACTCTCCTTCGCCAGATAAACCTTTCGCTTGCCAGATAAACATATTTTTAGGTTTCTTGAGGGTGATTGTTGTTCGTGGCATCGTTTCTAGTAGTTATATTAGTGTGTGACACTTTATTGGGAAAGGGGCATGAGGGTAAATTTAAGGGTTCAGGGTTATCCCTTAACCCCCCCCCCCCCCAATATTGTTCCTTATGTCAAAAGGGGCTTCCCAAAGAGTATTCAGGATCTCTCCGCTCCTCTTGTGCTGCGGCACCCACTACTGCACCGGGGCCCTCCAGCACGGAGCCAGCTTGGAACACAACCACAATGTACAATACAAATTTGTGCTGAAGGCACTAAAAATAGTGGAAATCCACCTTAATGGTTCACACTAAAAAAAAGCACTAACAACATTAATATAAATATTATTATTGCACCATGAAAATATCTTAGACGAAAAAAATATATATATCCACGTTACAATTTAAGTTCAAAATAATCTGTCTCTCGTAAATCACCTGGACGGAGTAGTCCTCAAACAGTCTTCAAATCTGCTCCATCAGATCATTAAAAGGGAACTTTCACTCCAAGACACTATCTTATTTCATTCCTCTACTACAATGGGCTATAGATTGTCGATTAAAAAAAAAAAAACAAAGCAAAAACAAAACTACATTCCTTATGAGATATTTGAAATTCAATTTCTCTGTGACGTATGCAGTTCTGCTTTCTGTGCACAAGATAAGCTCTGCACAGCTCAGCAGGACATCCCATGTCCTCAAATTCTCCTCCCTCTCAGCTGTTCCTGACTAATAACTTTGGATTTAGCACCAAGTGTTCAGCAGTGAATTTTCATTAAGTGTTGCAATGTGATAGTCACTCCATCACATTGCAATGCTTAACGATCGAGGTGAAATACATATTGGTGTAGTTGGTCCACTTCACCAATATGTATTTCACCTCGATCATTAAACGTTGCAATGTGATGGAGTGGTGTCATTCCAGCACATTGCAATGCTTAATGAATCATTCGCTGCTGGACACTTGGTGCTAAAGCCAAAGTCATTAGTTTGTGTTTTAAATAAATATTCCTGAACAACATTTAATCCATCCAGAAAAAGAACACATTTTGTGGCATTAACCCAGCGTATAGAATACCACATAGGAGATGTTTGTTCAGTATGAAGGGGAGCGTGAACGCTCTCCCAGGGAGAGCTGGGAGAGAGGTGCGAGGAGAATTTGAGGAATGTGACTTCCTGCTGAGCTGTGCTGAACTTATCTTGTGCCGCAGAGAGCGGAACTGCATGTCACAGGGAAACTTAATTTCAAATATCTAGTAAGGAATGTATATATATATATATATATATATATATTTTTAAAATCGACAATCTATAGCCCATTTTTAGTAGAGGTATGAAATCTCATGCAGGGGGTGAAAGTTCTGCTTCAATGAGATTGTTGCCCTTTGTAACACCAGCGGAAGTTTCAGTCCTCAACTGTAGATAAGAACAAAAAGAAAGGGTGCAGGTCCCCCTAAGAGAGTATCTGTATGGTAAAACAAATAACACCCCCTACTTATAGGTGATCACCAGATGAAGAAAGAATCATGCACATATTGTAGTCAGATGATCATCAGGATAGGATCTCCTCCAGATGAAAGCAATATACCATTCTAGGTTACAGGGTTCTGCGGTAATTAGTCATTTAATTCAAATAATCAAGCTTACAATCTTCATAAAAGAATATATAACTATATATATAATATACACACACACACACACACTCTTGTGTTCTTGCCCAATGCGTTTGTGTCTACTCTTGACATTTTCTCAAGGGCTATTCACAATTATGCTTAATAATGATGGTCTATCTTTTGGAAGTGGTGATTTGCAAGCTCTGTCTTGTAAGCCACCTTTCCTGTTTTTCATAAGGATAACGCAGTGTTGCAAACCTCTCAGGAGTTTCGTCCTAAGGTGGTTTCTGAGTTCCACATTAATCAGAAGATTGTTTTGCCTTCCTTTTGTCCTGACTGTAAGTCCGACAGGGAGAAGGATCTCCATTTATTCGATGTGTTGCATTGCCTTAAATTTTATGTGCATCGTACCGAGCCTTTTCGCAAGGCTGACTCTGTTTGTTATTCCTGAGGGTCCTATGGCAGATCAGGCTGTTTCCAAGGTCCCCACTGCCTCTTGGATTAAGACTAATATATGCCAGGTGTATGAGATCAGGAAGAAACCTGTTCCCATTAAGATCACAGCACATTCCACTAGGTCTGTGAGGGCCTCTTGGGCCTACAAGAATCTGGCCTCAGCTGAAGAGTTGTGCAAGGTAGCGACTTGGTCCTCCTTACATACTTTCACCTAACACTACCGTGTTTATGTTCTGGACTCTGCTGAGGCCACCTTCAGACAGAATGCACTACATGTGGTCCTGCCTATTTAGGGGCCTATACACTTTGTTCTTCCATACTGTTATTCAGTAGTTTTTGAGCCCTGTTGGCTCTTGTTCCTATGTGCTGTGTAAGTTTAGTGTCTGTTGATAAGTACTGCTTGGGTTATTCAGATACTGTATAGTCCTGAGGAACTCTGGTATTATGGGAAGGTGCATGTGGTCCTTTCTCCTTTTTTCCCACCTCTGTGAGCTTAGTGCTGGTACAACCCCATGGTACCTATGTTCCATATTGGACATAAGAGAAAATTAAGATTTTTAGTTTTCTTGCCTCTTAAATCCTCTTCTCTACAGTCCATATGGAACACAGATCTCCCACCCAGCGAGTGGTCTTGCCTTCCTCAGCAGTGGAGTCCTTTTTAGAGTCTTTCTCATAGCAGATTTTCTTCCTCTCTTCAACGCTTACATAGTTTGTGTGGTTTCTGTGAATTCTGGGAGTTTGTAGGCATGGAGGGTTGAGCTGGAGGAGAAGGGAGTTTCCTTTTGAATTTCTGTCTTTTGAAATGTGTCCTGCCCTCCAGGAGGAATGACTCAACCCAATGGTACCTGTGTTCCCTATGGACTAAAGGACTAAACGGGTAAGAACACTAAAATCCTAATTTCATGCCAAACCCAAGGCAGTGTGTTAGCCAGCTGAGTCCAAGAGTGGTGTGCCTGACTGATCTGTGACACTTCGAATATACCCCTCACAGGGTCAGCATTTCCACTGATTTAAAAACACACACACACGCACACGCACGTCTCCAACGCATTGGTGGTCATGCACTAAGGCATGATGAAGAAATGATAAAGTGGAGATGTCTTCTCCAGTGATATCATTTTTCCAGTTCCTATGTTATTCAATGGAGCCAATGCATTAACATTTCTTACAGGGATACTAATGTTTAAATTTAACTTCACTTAATAATGTAGGCATTAAAAAAATAATTGCATCGATGAAAGTCTTATCTCTCCAACCTTTATGGTTTGAGAGAGATAACTTGCTAAAGTTCGCCCATCCAGGCTGCTTCAGCGTCTATGGGACAGCAGCAGATTCTGGTCAATTTAACCAGCCGACGACTCTTCAGCAGAACCGAAATCATGCTATTTAGACATAAATGCTTCATTGGAATGGTCTACAAAGTGTGCCTGGATTGTAAGCACACTTTTTAGACCGTTCCAATTAAGTATTTATGTCTAAATAGCGAGATTTTGGCTCTGCTGAAGAGCTACAGGCTGATCCCGGGACCGGAATTTCCTGCTGTACACTAGATGGCAGACTTATGTGAAGCAGCCTGGAGGGGGTAACTTTATAGAGTTATCTCTCTCAAATCATAAAGTTTTGAGAGATAAGACTTACACAGATATACTTATTTTTGTAATGCCTACAATATTAAAGTTACATTCAAACATTACTATCCCTTTCAGCTTTGGATATTTGAGAGCATAGAATAACAAAGGAATTGGAGAAGCTTTCATTTGTCCCTAATGGGGCTTTTTTTCCCCAGAATTAATGGTATATTAATACCTTGTGTAGAAAAAAAATTATTTATGTAAATTAAAAGGATGTCCGCAGTAAAGCTGACAGCAGGTGATTCGATTCAACAGACTCAAGGAGGCTCTTCAGCAGAGCCGAAATCTCATTCTTTAAAAAGAACTACTTCATTGGAACGGTCTACAAAGTGTACTTGCAAACCAGGAACACTTTGTAGACCATTCAAGTAAAGTATTTCTTTTTAAATAACGTGATTTCTGCTCTGCTGTAAAGCCGCTGGCTCATCCCTGGACCGAGAGCTCCTGTCGTCAGCACAGCGCTGACGTCAGGAGAAGGGGTGGGGGGGACTTTACATGCAAATATCTCTCAAACCATAAAAATATTTGTCACACCAAATATTGATTTGATTTAGATTATACTTATGTTCACTCACTATGCGTTTTAATTGCACAGTACTGTATATAATTATTTTTTGTTGAACACAAGGCCCTACATCTTTGATATAGGTATACGGTGCAGTGATGGCAGAATGTTTCTGTTGAAAGAATGTACTGGAGGACAAAGAGGGCATTGTAAACTTTTACATGTAAATGTACAGAGAGACATTTCTGTAGCAGAAGAATTGTCAGTGTTTAGAAATGAGGTGTGGTACTGGCGCTCTGCTGTTCCCATGCTCTGACAGGATCTTAGTAGTTTGTATAACTGTAAAGCCTCACCCAGAATATCATTAGAGCACTTTACATTCCACATTTCAACAAGTGAACCTTTAGGTTTGTTTTGGTGATGTGGCAGTCTCATTTCTATTGTGTGTTCAGCACCTTTCCTTTAGTAACAGGACTGTGGGTACAATGCATAGTAACCTAGCAGATGATGCCCATGCCGTATCACCACTTTTGCTCCACAGGGGAACTCTATTGAAGCTATTTGCATTTATACCCCACGTGGGTAAATAATTTCCTTCCTTACTCCAAAAGGCAGATATTTCCCTGGACCAACATCCTATCTGCTTGAACAGTATCCGATACTTTTTGAAAACTTCTTTAGTATCTGCAAAGTCCACTTCCTGTGGCAAATAATTTCACAACTGTACTGCCATTACTGTATAAAAAATATCCTTCCTTGTTTTAATCAAAAACACCTTTCTGTGAAATGTATGATCTTTTAGGTTTTTTTTCATAGCTGCTTGAGTAAGTAGTTCCTCAGAGGATTTTTTTTTTTTTTTTTGTATTGACCTTAAATATATTTGAAAATGGTAATCCTATCACCCCTTAGACATCTCTTCTGTAATGCAAACTAACCCAGTTTGGCTAGTCTCTCTTTATAACTCAAATCCTCCGAGCCCTATATTGGTTTTGTTATATATCTACATTTTTTCCAGTTCAGCAATATCTTTAACCCCATATGGCAGTTGAGGGCCATAGGGCATTTTTTGTGCCAAATGGTTTCAGGGTTACCTGAACAGCGTGCAGCCATGCGAGGATCCCTGAATTCTATGATATGCCAGTACAGTCATGGATCCTTAACACAAGTTTTTCCATGACTGTCCTGGCATGTCATAGGTATTTAAGAGGATAAGCAGTAGGACCCAAAATTATTCATTATGTAAATATATTAGAAGGCGCAAAATGGAATATTGTGAATACTTCAGTTATCCAGCTGCCAGAAACCGGAACCTTGCTCCCTGGTTCCAATTACACAACAATTGCACACTCCTACAATCGGCGCTTAGATAACTGAAACTATGGATCACACACTATATCGCACTATGTTTACAATCAGCAATAGAGAAAGAGGGAAAAACTCCATACAACTTCTTTACTTAAACTTCTTTTAATCAATTGTGCTTCACACATCCACGAGCACAATCTAAAGAGTATCAATAACCAATACCCATAAAAACAATATAATGGAGTACAATAAAACAGACTTATATAAGAATACTTTTTAATGATGGGAAATTAAAATGTCGCAACCCTAAGTCCACTCTTAGGAAGAAAGATTGCAATGGTCCCCAAACAATACTATGAGTAAGATCTTTCTACTTAAAACCTTATACAAATCTATATCCTATCTCTTATACTATCCCCCAATGCCATCCAATAATGTGCAATACACAGGATACCACTGAGACAGGGAATTAAATTCCCTATCCAAGTGGGTCCCGTATAATCAACAATACTCCTATTAGACCAAAAAAAGTTAAAAACAATAAAAAAAAAAAAGAGATAGTATAAGAGATAGGATATAGATTTGTATAAGGTTTTAAGTAGAAAGATCTTACTCATAGTATTGTTTGGGGACCATTGCAATCTTTCTTCCTAAGAGTGGACTTAGGGTTGCGACATTTTAATTTCCCATCATTAAAAAGTATTTTTATATAAGTCTGTTTTATTGTACTCCATTATATTGTTTTTATGGGTATTGGTTATTGATACTCTTTAGATTGTGCTCGTGGATGTGTGAAGCACAATTGATTAAAAGAAGTTTAAGTAAAGAAGTTGTATGGAGTTTTTCCCTCTTTCTCTATTGCAGATTGTAAACATAGTGCGATATAGTGTGTGATCCATAGTTTCAGTTATCTAAGCGCCGATTGTAGGAGTGTGCAAAATTATTCATGTTCTAGATAAGTATTCTATGTAAAGATATATAATTATATTACTGTCCTGTGCAGCTATACACCTTTTTATTTTATACATGATAATATCCTAGTGGCTCTTGCAGCGACTGAGTGACACTAAGCACACTTCTGTGTAGTCTGTTGTCTATTGGTTCTCCTAATTATTTATCTCACAAGAATTTGCCAAATAGTTTCTCTTTTAGTGTATATGTACCATGTTTGTTTCTGCAATCCAAATGCATAACCATAAATTCACCTATATTAAACCTAATCTACCACATTCATTGTTCTGCAGAGAACACCACACTTCTTTGTATGTTTTTCGTTACATTGTTTAGTGCCATCAGGAAAGAGTGAGACCTTGCTTTCAGTACTCACTCTAAGATCTTTACCAAATTAAAAAGAAATGGGCCATGACTGAAACCTCTGGTACTCCACTTACACCTTTAGGCCAAATTGGAAAAAAATTATTTACAACAACTCTTTGACATCTATTATTTAACCAGTTCTCTGTCAATGCAGAATTAGCAACTCCCAAGCCAAATCCATGTAATTATGTAGTAACCTGTTGGAAAGCACAGTATTAGTTTTTTGCAAAAGCCAAGCATACTACATAAACAGCAATATACCCTTGTCCAGGTTAAAACTTAGCATTTTGTAGAGTATTACATCTGCTTTTCTCAATCAATATATCAAAAAATATTAAGTATTAATGGTCTTGCTATAACTGAATTAAGCTCCTTAAGTACCCTTGCATATATGCCATCATGTCCAGATGCTTTAGTCACCATATCTTTTGGACTGTATCCTACGTAAGCCAGGTACATGATGCAGGGAATTCTGTGATTCTCATGGTTTCCCAAAGCCCAGCCTAGTTGCTTCCTTTGTATATTCAGAAGAAAAGCATTAAACTTAAGGTGTCAGTCATAGCCTTTTCCTCATGAATTAATTCACCTGTACTGCCTTAGTGTGCGAGTGGTTTGAGCTGTAATAACATTTGAATAGAACAATTTCAACAGATTTAGTACCCCTTTTCTGCTCGGTAGGAATAGTGTTATAACTCATTTCTTTCTGTAAGACAGTAGCTTTTCACCAAATTCCCATTGCTCATCTTGTTCAGACCATCGACCTATTGTCTGTTGCAGAGAGGTTGTGAACTGGATGCAGACCTGTAATGTATATCTGTAAATGCAGGCAACTGCAGATTTTAATCAAAACTCCTAGATCTTTACGTACCAGGCAGATGTAGTAAGGGCATCGACCTAGGTAAGTATTTGTGTTAAATTAAGAGCCGATTACTCAGAGGGTATGATTTCCCTTTAATTCACTTTTGTATGTAATACCTTTTTAAGTCTTTTCACATGTGTAGGCAACCTGAGGCCCTCCAGCTGTGGAGCACTACAAATCACACCATCACTGGCCAGCCACTGACTGGCTAGGCATAATGTAAATTGTAGAGCTCCACAGCTGAAGGGCCTCGTTGTCTACACCTTCTTTGCAGGTTTACAAACCTGCAATATTCAAGCTTGATTGTTATTGTTTAATATAGAGACTAGTTGAAGAGCCGAGCCCGTGTACATGGGCCACAGTGCCACCCAGTAACGGCCGCAGTGCAGTCATGCACAGTAGAGACTGCCCACGCCACGGCTGATACGGAGGTGCGCTTAGAGGACTATGGTCTAAATTCGGAGCTCTGCTCCATTATCAGCTGCGGCACGGGCAGTCTGTAGTGCGCATGACTGCAGCGTGCACAGCTGTCTCTACTGGACATGACAGCTTCTGACAAACACACATTTAACAAATTATTATATAGGATACTAAAGACTATATAATGTTACTTCAGGGTATATGGAGGGGCATAACTTTTATTAGCTCTATTATAAAGTTTCAATTGTTCATGATCATGGAACTCTTATTCAGGTCTGGACTTATGCCAGCAGATTGTATTTGTATGTCTA